>OZ020487.1:612500-997359 GCA_963971405.1 Psococerastis gibbosa | reverse complement strand
CATATAATAATAATAATATATATAAATATAATATATATAATAATAAATATAATTTATTTATAATCATTAAAATTATAGGCCTACTTTATTTAATAATAAAGAACACAAAACGCAAAAGCAAAATATGCTCAAGATTCTAGAAAGTTCTAATCCGAAAAGCGTTGCCATTTAGCTAACTTAGCTGACTTTATGTTTTGACCTGAGGTATTTAGGAGTGGGTATGGCCGTATGGGAGTGGGTGAAGGGGGCGATTGAACTGTTGCAACTGAGCTCTGAGATGTAAAATTGTTTGGAGTCACTGCCACAGCGCCACTGAAGATTTCGGTTGCAGCCGTTGAAACGATCGGTATTTATCTCTAAATCAGCTCTAGCGCTAGTTACTTAATGTTCCCTAGTAACGGGAAGAAATAGAGAAAACCAGTGATGTATTTCCGAATAGGTGGACTACTCTCGACCTGTAGAGTAGTGGTTCCGACTCCGACTTTCACCCGAAAGGTTGTTGCTTCGAGTCCCACACTTGCTACATTTTCTGGCCATGCATGGCCAAGCAGGCGGTCCCGGGTCTTGTTAGTTGAGTGTAAGAAAGGGGTTTTTAGCCCTAACTTTGCTAGGTTGGCTTAGTAATAGAACAAAAAAGTCAATATTTATTGCTTTCCAATTTACACTTGGTATAAGGAAAGCTTTGTGATGGTCGAAATTTTCGATTCCGAGATTTCAACGGATTTACACGTTTTGAGGTCCCATGAACCCAAAAAAGTGGTTTTTACGAAATGTCAGTCTGTCGCTCTGTCGCTCTGTCTCTCTGTTCGTCGATTTCCGGGCAAACTACTGAGTCGATTTTGATAATATTGGGCATGTAGGTTCACAAAATACATACCTCGAGACCATTTTTTTTTATTTTGGGCTAACTCAATTTGGGGGGGTTTTATTTTCAAAAAACTTCAAAAAAACGTCTAAAAAAAATATTTCTCAAAAACGGCTGCAACGATTTCTTTTAAATTCATTAATGTTATTAATGTTAACAAAATGCGGGGGGTCACTTGCCCCTTGATAGTTTGCGTCTGGGGGTAAAAAAATAAAAAATAACTAAATTTTAATGAAAAATGACTAAAAAATAATTTTTCTGCGAAACCTTTTCTATCGGTGATTTCTACCTTCAGGCATGTTTTAGTTGTTAAAATGAGTAACGAAACCGGACAGGTTACTTGCCCTAAAAACTATTTGGTTTTGTGCAAAAAATGTGTTTTTGAAAAAATGACAGAAAATTCACGCTCAAATGCATGGCGTGCTCTGCCATTATTGCTGTGTGGTAATGTTTTGGTCTGACCTATTAACTATATAGAGTTTACCTGACCTCCAGTGACGTTAGATGGACAACCCCCCCCCCCCCCCCCCGAGATATCATCGGAAATTTAACGATATGAAAATTATTTACCATGAAATTACTCATTTTCTCTATCTGCTAATTTTGATAAATTTGATAGCATGTTCGAGTAAACTCGGACCGGTTATTTATTTTATACCACACCGGGTAACTGCACCTGATTATTGTTGAAGTCTTGAAGATGCTGAAGGCAAAGATCGGTCTCTCTGGCCCGGCGCAGTCGAGTTTTAGGCGAACTAGAATATGAACCAGACGCGAAGAAATATTTGTTTTCGAATGATTTGGGTCCACCCAACGTTATTAGTTATTATGTGAGCCTTTCATTAATTTTTAAGAGGAAACCGCCACTGTCGGACATGTTTATCATCTCATATAGACAAGTCGTGAAGACAGACGATCATCAGCAGGAGGCTTCGTGCCAGGTTATTTTTTAAACTTCAGACTTTAAGTTCAAGACTTCCAGTTCTTACCGCCATTTCTGTCGGTTATCAGTTTTCTGTTCAATGAACATTGATAATACGCTAGCTAGCCTATTTTCCAGAAAGAATTCCTTTGTGTACGTTGGGTAAGTGGCCAGTAGTCATCACCTGAAGGTACTTATGTCAGGTACTGAACCGATCTCTGGTGGAAGTCATTCAAACTGGGCCCCCAACCGTAACTGTGGTCTCAATCTTCGATGACACTATTATCATCTGGCATTGTGACGTGTAATTATCCATCAATAGAAAATATTATACCACATAAAAACATTTAAGGCAGTTCAAGCATGGATTTGAAATTATGGAACCCCGTGAAGTGATGGGTCATGGGCAAACGACTGTCATTTTATTCCTAATGTTGTATTATTGATCAGTAATAGCCTTATTGATGTTTATAAAAGCGCAAAACCCTAGATGGCTGGGACACGTCGTAAGAATGTCTGACGACCGATTGCCGAACAAGATGTTGTATGACATGAAGCCGACTGGCAGGACATCCTCGAAAACGCTGGAAGGATGAGTTAGAAACTGATCATCAAGAGTTGGGAGTCCGTAGATGGTGGAGCGTCGTACAAAACTTAGACGAGTGCAGGAGTGATGTCGAGCAGGCCAAAGCTCATCAAGCTCATTAAACATAACGGGGACACTCCCGATTGAACTGAGATTGGCGAGAAATGCTTCTAACTTCCCTAAATTGCTTAGAAACCATCTCTTAGATAAAGCTTTCTACACTCTCACTGAGACACTAGCACAATGACAATGACATAACTACTTGATTTTGACGATTTTACTTTATACTTTTTTGTCAATTACTTGTATTGCATAATTTAACAGAAATATATATTTATTTATCTATTTATTTATTTAAGGGATGTAGAGCCAGAAGAAGGAGAAGAACAGCCTCATTTAAAAATGGTATACGTATATTAATGGTTAAGCTTACTGTTTATTGGCTCTACAGCAATTACAACAAAGTCGTTGAAAGGGGGAGGGGGGGGGGATGCGGAGCTAACGCCCCAGGCCCAGCATCTGAACGAACTCATGTAAACTTATTTAAACTTTCTTTGCTGAAAACCGTTAGCTAGAACTGCTTAAACAAATATTTACGCATTTATTTTCCTCGGGGGAAGTACTCCTAACATAAACTCCAGCCTATGTGCAGTATATGCCTAAATTAGGCCTTGATTAAGGCCCTTGGGCCGTTGCTATCGGAAGTGCACCAATCAATGAACCACAGAGTAGAGCCACAGACTGTCACGTAAAAAAAGACATAAAAGTGACAAGTGACATGATAATAAAATATGTTTTTCCGTGAAAATAATTTCCAATGGAGACTTTCAAGTCTCGTTCCATTATCCAGACAAAAATCTTCTTGGAGTCACGGCCGTGGGACGTGACGCCAAAACTAACGTCCTCTCTACCACCCCAATTTAAAAAAAAAAAAAAAAAAAACACCATCAGAATAAGACAAACAGCATCAGATTGCCAAACTGTGACACTTACTCCAAATGATCTCACTGATTAATGGCCACAACCCCAAAAAACCTTTTTAAAAACAAAACCTCACCTGACAGGCAGGTCAGAGGAGCCCAGGTAGATTTGGGTCCTTTTTTGTACCTGAATGGAGCTTTTTCAGTGAGACTGAGCGGCGGAAATGGAATATTATGATTTCATAAACCCAAGGAAAACAATGGACCTGGCATGTGGTGGCTATACGTACAGCGGCTGTTCGCTTCAATGAAATTTCAAAATTATGTCTTCTTATGAGCTTGTCAAAAAAATTTGATTTATAATTTGTATTGGTTTTATTTCTGGTAGTACAATACCTAATCGGAAGATTTATTCGGGGTTGTTGAAATAATCAGTGTGCCTCGAGCCCCCTTCCAACCCTCTAGGATTTTGCAATCAGTGGCGGATACAGAAAGGGTTCAGGGGGGTCACGACCCCCCCCCCCCCTTAACGCCCCGAAGGGCCGGCAAAATGACGATGAAAAATATTTATTAACATTTAAGTCAAGACATGTAGCGTAGGGGTACGGACTCTGACTGTCACCCGAAAGGTTGTTGGTTCGAGTCCCACAATAGCTACATTTTCTGGCCATGCTTCGGAGGGCATGTACATTTAGGGCATTTACAACTAACAAACGGCAGTGCTGTACAGATTTATAATTTTTTATTTTTTCTATGGAATAGCAGAATCTACAATGCTAAAAGAGATTACGAGACTAGAACCTGTGTTATCATATCGTTTTGTTGCCAATTAGAGAGAAAGAAACTGATTTTATTGAAAATTAATACCCAAGTACCTATATAATAATATAAAAGAACATTTCTGAATGCCCAATAAAAGGGTCCCTCTAATCGATGATTTCCATAGCAAATGAAACAGTCGCCAAAAGGCTGTTAGTCTAATGTTAATAATTTGGGACAAGAAAGGTTACAGTAATGACAAGGGTAACGGTACCCGGTAAAAGCATTGCAATTGCCGCAGTCTGAAATGAGATGCCTTTGGAATGATATTGTAAGGGTTGTTGTACCATCTAAGACATTGGGATACTTGGGGTAAATGACATACTGCTGATAAGAAATGGTATAGGGGTGGTGAATATCGCGGCGCCACCACCCCTGGCTCCTTCCGTAACAACCCCTAATCCAAACTACCCTGTTTAATGTTTTACTGGGCGCTGTTTCCAATGTTCTGAGTTAGGAATTAGGATTTGAAGGCAGAAACAGCATGTCCAAATGTGAGCCATTACCGTAGTTTGTGGAAACACAGTGCTTCACTGCTGCCACGTCATGTCCGGCAAATTAGAAGGCTGTGCGCTCGGATTTTGATGGTCACAAAGACCGTTTACATACAGAGAGAGAGAGAGAGAGAGAGAGAGAGATGTAGGTTCACAAAAACCATACCTCCAGATGATTTTTTTTATTTTGGACTAACTCAATTTGAGGGGGTTTTATTCTCAAATAAATTCCAAAAAAACGCCAAAAAAAATTATTTCTCTAAAATGGCTTCAACGATTTCTTTTCAATTCACATATATTGTAGTCGTTATTAATGTTAACAAAATGCGTGGGGTGACTTGCCCGTTGATAGTTTGCATTTGGGGGTAAAAAAATAAAAATAACTCAATTTTCAGGAAAAATGACTAAAAAATAATTTTTCTGCGGAACCTTTCTATCGATGATTTCTACCTTCAGGTATGTTTTAGGTGTTCAATAGGATAACAAAAACGGACAGGTTGCATTCCCAAAGAAATATTTGCTTCTGTGCAAAAAATTATTTTTTGAGAAATTATGGAAAATTCACGCTCCAATACATTACGTGCCATGTGCCATTGTTACTACTGTTACAATGCATTGGTCTGTTCTTTCCAGAATATGCAATTGAGTTTTAAGGGGTTTTTGTCAATATCTACTAATTTATAAATTGGAAAGCAAGTTCGAGTAAACTCGGACCGGTCCTTTGGAAATGTTTAATTTTTGAATTTCATAAGACCACTGTAACATCATTAGACTGTTCAGTGTTATGGATAATAGTTGCGGGAGAACCAGAGTATTTTTAGATTAAACTAGTGCAACACTGAAATTAGGCACAAAACGCACATTTTCTCTGTATTTTCCAGTATCCCCCTCCCTTCCCCTAAAGCTAAGCCTGTGTTTCGTTGCTACCTATACCTCAGTGTTTTATTTTGGATAAGTAGATTTTGCAATTCATAATCTTAGCATTAACATATTTTTATACATTTATATTAGCTCCTGTGGTACCGTAGTATATTTCTTCGACTTGACCCTCTTCAACACCTCTTTCTTTTGTCACCGGCATGCCTGTCTGTTCTATCCATGGAACAATCACAATAGGGCTATTCCATAATAGCTCGTGCTCATCACTTGTATTGTAGTGCAACAGGTAGGTATGCCCCAATCTGTCAGGAAATCCGACCCAACGCTGGTCACAACCCATTTTCAGGTAAGCAGGTCCACATATAGTACAGGTATAACGTGTGTGGCCATTCGGCCAATATGTCAAATAAGTTGTGCTTGGAAAGAAATGTGGCATCCATCTTCTTTTACTTAATTGCACATTCAAAAAAATTGACAAGCAGGCTAATGTCACTTTTGTTTATTTGAACTTCTTGGAAGAAGTATTCTTTTCAAAGTTAAGTAGATACTAGGTATCTCACATTGTAATGTTCGGACTCCGAAGCTTACTCGTGTTTTGAGGAAATAACACTTGAAAAAGTAGGGGACCAACATTATGCTTATCTTTTGCCAGCAGATGACGTCACAGTCCTAACACAAATACAGTATTATATGGTCTAAAGGCTATTTATTATTATTTTAACATGGTCTAAGCTTGAAACAGCACTTACTTCGGTTTTGGGGAAACACAACACTGTTTAATACACAACGGATTTTATTACGAATTAGTTTTGTTACACCATGGACAACAATATGAAAAGTGACCACTGTAGAATACGTTCTCCACTTTTACCAACCCAGCTGTGGGTAAAAGTACAGAAGATATAAGGCAGACTGTTCACAGGACAGAAAGTAAGGATTAAGGAAGTACATATAGATTACATTACATATCAGCTAGACAGTACACAGTAGGAATGTACCTGTACATATTGAGATTACAATATTCCATTTGCACCCACAAATATAACTAATATAAGATAAGTAAATGTGGACTTTAAATATAAGATAGTGTGATCAAATAATAGACTGCAGACTACACCACATTACAATATTATAATATGGGCACAATGGTACAGCCTCTTTCTGCAGCCTTAACGCTAACAGAAGAGTACAAACTACCCCAAAGCTAAAACTAAACCCAAGTTAGCTTTTGGTAGGTAGTAAGGTAGTAAACAATTATTGTTCGGAAGATCTCTCTTGCCTCGACACTCGACTTAAAAAGAACAACTGAAACAACTACAACAATAATAATAATAAGTGAATTACCTACAACATAGTAATAACGTTGAATATATAACTAGTCTACAACTGAAGTTACGTATGTACGCAATGGTAGTACCCTAAAAAGTAGATGTATACCATTTTACCATACAGTAATTTCAATTATGCCGTTTAGTATGCGAGATAGTCCCATGCTAGCCGCTACCTGGTCGTTAAGATTCACACGATGCAGACAACCTGACTGAGGCCTACACCTATTCAGAAAGCGGTCCTTATCTTCACGCGATCAAAACTCTCCGGCGGCAACTTTTTAGGGCCGGTAATAAAATTGTTTGATGTCTCCCTGACAGTCCACACTTGATTTGACTTTTTGACAATTAACCATTTTGCCCTTTTGTGACTGCTTTTACTCAATCTACTGAATCAAGCCAATTTGGCTAATTGAGAATATGTATACACATATTATGTATATATTAAAAATTATTTCATCCCTTAATTGGGATAGGGGGTAAATTTCGGTTAGGGGGTATTGACTTCAGTAGACATTTTCTTCCCTATTGGCGTATTGCTTAAGTATCTCAATGACTGGGAGGGGGGTGTGAACACAAAACAGGGACGGAAACTGAGGTTTCTTCAGCGAAGAGGGGGGACGGGGGGGGGGGGGTGAAAATAGGGTGTGGTGTCAAGCAGACAGCCCCCAAAGCAGAGCTTCCTATGAATTTCATACTATGACCATGGGAGGGGTTGCGGGAGTCGCTGTTGGGGAAAATTTTGAAAATAATGGTAGAAAATGTAAATTTTTTCGAGCATGGCAGCATGTCACATGCATTATTGGCCCACTCTCCATGCCTCACCCATTACAGGGGCACATGCCCCATATGGTACCTCTTGTTTAGTCTTAATCTAGCCATTAAATTATCTTTCTAGTTGCTGCATTGTGGACCGACATAAAGACAAACTTGTTTACACAGAGCATGCTCAATTTCACTTAATGTTTGTCTTCAATTTCAAGTTTATATTTGAAGCAGCTTATAGAGAATTTAGGGAGATGTTCAATAAGAATTCTGACAAAACAAACAAGATATGAAGTAGATATGGAGAACCGATAACTGAACGCAGGGGCAGACTTAACTTTTGTTATCTGGCATGGAGGAAGTCCATATCTAGTATGGATAGTGGAGTGGCGACTGGCGAAATAAAAAGACTTATGAGTTTATCATTATATAGCTCAGTGCTTAACTTGAGCGGTTAAGCACGTAGAAAATGCATATCTCTGGTTTACAGAATTACTAAGAAGCTAGGTATCTACAATATTACGGTATTGCATGATGGTTGGAGTGGCGTCATTCGGGGGAGGGGGGGGGGGTTTGAATATAATCATCAGGACTCCTTATTTACCATCGAATGTTCCTGAAACCAGAATGTTCCAACATCAAGTTTATTCCATACTTCGAAACGTTTAATTATGGAATGCTGGAAATGGAGCTAAAATGCCCTAATGGAATTATATCCTGAACCCGACACTGCGCATAAATAAACAAATGAGAAGGGCAATCGGCCCGCGCATTCGGACCATGTTTGAAAAACAAACTCATTCCAGGTATAAATCCACGTAGCCCTTTCTTACACGCTCCCCGCCAATGAGCCCCAGACTTTGGTAGTTCCAGAACCTGCCGCTTCGGAAAAAAGAATCAGTCGCTTTTCAGCTGCGGTAGAGGGAGGTTGTGCTTGTGCGGATTTCGGAGCCTCTCTGCGTCGTTCGTAATATTTCTTCGGCGTCATATGTTTCGTACTGTTTCAGAAATTGTCTAGTTTTACCATGTGTTCAAAATTGCTGTTGTTTTTGTGTACTAGTCTGCTGAGTGTGACTCTGCAATGCGGTGGCTCTGTAGTCGGAAATTCAGATGAGATTGTTTCGCCTCTGCGGATAGCGCAATGCCGGTCGCGATGCTTGCAAAAGGTAACGTTTTCAATATTTATACCTAATAATGAGCTACTATAGTAGTATTGACCAATTTTATTTTTTAATGTAAGTATTTTATATCCTAAACTAATTTTTATGGCTGTGTAGCTACAGATTCCAGATTTAGACATCAGTTAAACTAAAAGCCGGTCGCCAGCAGTACAGCTAACTCGAAGGTTTTGTTATTCAGTACAATACTGCTTAGGCTTTTACCCATTTAGATTACCTTTCTAATATTTTATAATACACTATTGAGCACAGCCTGTATATTGAAGGCTGTGGAGCCTTGATTATGACATACACTGATTAAATGTTGCTAGATTCCTTCAGTTTAGTTTGATTTTGCCGTCGCATTGCAAGTAAAAAACGAAATACGCTAAGCCTTGTCTAAGACCAGTTAGTTAACTTTGTCTGGCTGTTTTAAATTTGCGGTGAAGTGCGGGAAAACTGAGATTTGGCGCGCGTATTGCGACTACGCCTAAATTTTCTTAAATCAGTTAATAATCTGCACTGTGTATTGGTAACCGAACCATATTGCTGCTAACTTTTTTTGAGCCAACGTCAGTGTCTATTAAGCGCTGAGGTTGAAAATGCAAACACAATATTTTTGGAATGTACAGTGCAACTCTAAAATTATTTTGTTTACATTTTCAACCTCAGCGTTACATTAACAGCTAACATGGGTTAGGACTGTAGTAAGATGTACTATGTAGGCCGGTGCCGGTATTATATGGTCATAAATTGATGATGGGTCAGGTTTCATCTGGAGGGGGTAGTAACCTGCCAAGGTAGGAGGCTGCGTGGACACCCCGTTGAGTGTTTTACCAGAACCAAATCATCCACGACCCCATGAGGCGATGCTTAACCTAGGCTCGAAAAAACACTACCCCGTATTTTATTTACATAATTTAATATTTATTTTGCCCTTTTTTTTAGCACTGGGCGCAAAAAAAAAAAACCGAACACAATCTATGAATTTATGAAATCTTGCGATCAGTCCACCAAATTCGCGTTAGTTAAGTGTCTCTAGAATTTTGATCCAGTATTGCCAGTATTGGATTCCCTGAACTTTATTTTCTAAATTATTTGTCGTTCAATATACGAGTATTCCACCCACCGTAGGTAGGTAAGAGTGGTATTTTCATATAATTCACAGAAAAACCAAATCACCACAAATTTAAAAGTTTTCATCTCAATTAGAGCCTAGAGCCTACGCACATCACATCATAATATTTTATAATATGTAATAAAAATATAAATAGGACAAAAACACACTCCAATAAATATATTCAGTCCAAGAATTATTTGGATTGTTTAATTTTTTGGTAATAAGAGGGGATAAAATTTAATAAATAAACAAATTTCTATGTGTTTAATTATGTTTATCTATAGTTTCCTCTTATTTATGATATTTATATTTTACTTGACTTTCCCCACTTTAATGAAGGTTAATGAAGTATGTAGCCGACCGTCCTACCAAGTTAATGCAAGTGCCTGCAACTGGCCCCATCCTTTTCTACTTTTTTAAAATACATTTCTAATGGTGCATGCCTGCAACGCCATTGACTTATAGTTCACCCTGAGGGAGATGCGCCTCTAGGCAGAGCCTAATCTTACATTTAAGCCTGCCTCCAGAAAGATGCCAACTTCATTAGCGGGGTTCCTTTTTCCACAATTGGGGGTTTATATCTTTCCCCAGGCCCCGGGGTTATTGATGGGCCTAAGGGTAGTATGGTACATCCAAGCTTGATTTTCAGACCTCAATGAAGATGTAGGTTTTATTAGGGAGATTGCGACAATGGGCCAATGGCATGTAGATAGACAGATAGATAGATAGATATTCCGTGTATTTTGACATCGATTTGTAAGAGCATTATATAAAAAACTGTGCCTTCAAAGCGTGTGAGGGTGGCACATCAATATACAAGTAATATATTAACTTTTTACAAATATACACATTCAAAGCAAGACTATGGTCCTTGTTATTATAATTATACATATATATATATATATATATATAAATATATCATATGTTGCTTATCTTTTCCCCCATCCCGGGGCTATTGCTGGGGTGAAAGCCTGCTTTTAGGGAAGATGTATGTGTTTTTGGTGATGTGACCACAATGCCGGTGAATGGGGAGCTTCTTGCCTTTTGCGCTAGCCTGGGCCTATCATTGGGCCGAATGGTACATTCAAGCCTGTTTTTAGGCCCTTCATGAAGATGCAGTTTTTTTTTTGCTGAGTTGACCACAGCGGGGCGCTTCTTGCCTTTTGTCCTAGCCTGGGCCTATCGCTGGGCCTAATGGTACATTGACGTCTGCTTTTAGGCCCTCCAGGAAGATGTACGTTTTATTGGTTAGGTTTCCACAATGGGAAGCTGGTTGTCTTAGCCGTGGATCGGGACCGGGGGTAATATTACATCTAGATAACTATGTAAAAGACTACTATTTATCATTGGACGCAATTGTTTTACGACATGTTTATTGCTTCGTCCAGTGCCGCCTCTCATGTTACCCATATTGTCATGTTCTTCTACTTCTTTTTTAATATTCTGCGAGTCGTTTAACTTTACCAAAACGGTAAGTTGCTCTGATTGTTGAAAGTTCATTAGCAATATTGTGTCGACTTCGGACTTCATAACTTGCTGAATTAAATGTCCATTACAATAGATATT
The DNA here is from genome assembly GCA_963971405.1 of Psococerastis gibbosa. NCBI lineage: Eukaryota > Metazoa > Arthropoda > Insecta > Psocodea > Psocidae > Psococerastis > Psococerastis gibbosa. The sequence goes on along the minus strand of OZ020487.1, from coordinate 985,938 downwards.
TTTGTTGTATATTTAGGTAGCCGTGGGCGATAAATTTATAATATAAACAATTTACATTCTATTCTAGAAGCGGATGTAACCGAAAAAAAAAAAATAGCTGCTACGCCTATTGTAGTGTAAGGATTTTTTTAGTTTCGGTGCAGGGGTTTTTCCATTAAACTGAGTGGGAACAGACATTTTACGAATCACCCAATTCATGAAAGAATTACCTGCAACCAGCAACACCAAACATTTAAAATACCGTACATGGTTTATAAGACAGTTTCCTACATAGCTACATAATAACATGAGTAATTAATGAAATAACAACATAAAAACTGATAGATTTTGGTGCAATCCAGAGGTGGCCAATCTCCAACTGATGTCAGCATCCCTTTAATACCTGATTTTTTCAATGAAATTATCAATCTCGTTGATAAATAATATCTTTTACGCATACTAATAGTGATGGAAAAATCAGTATTTTAATGAATTACCTAAATTGCTAATATTTTCCGTAACTTATAAAAATATTGCATTAAATAGCCTATTATAACAACGTGTAATGGGGTCCATTAGCAATGAATGCAGGCTGCAGCGAACCGCCTACTTTAATTTTTCGTTAACTTTTTATAGCTCTACTCTCAGTGTATCGATTACACATGTTTATTTATCTACTGCAAATACCCCATAAACATTTATGACTTAGCCAAATGGATTTTTTCAGTTAGCGATTTATTTCCGAACCCAGCAATTATTATGCCTTTAACTAACCAAAAGTTGGTTCTTCTGGATTAAGTAAGCTTAATTACACAATTTTTTAAGAAAGCGTTTAATCGAAAATATTGCTCAATTAATCTAGCAAATCTTGTACAAAGTCAAATTTCACATTTCAGTATCCATTGTAGATATATTAGAAATATTCCATGTTGCATCCCTTAGAAGAAATACTCCTCAGTCTTCTGCATTTTGATAATTATCGATATGTGGCCGACAATGACTGGCAAACGCCCTACCAACCGTTTTTTGCACAAATTGAATTTGACATGTGGCCAATCGGTGCTAAAAAGAGGCAAATATCATCATGTTCAAAAATGTTCTGGAAAACGTCTTCTAAGGGATGATATGATATTTTAGACAGCTCTACAATCGGGATGAAACATTAGAATCCGGGATGCCGAAAGCATACTTACAAACACTTAAGTTACTGCTCAGCCTCCAAGATACAATCTCAGAAGTCTACGCAGTGCCACTCAAGTATTGACCGTATATTATTTTGACGGAAGGCTTGGAAGTACGCTTTCAGGTCGACCACGGCCTATAAGCCCGGGTTCTACTGCTTCATCACGTAACTCCGGGCGTCAAAGTGTTTGTAATTATATAGCTCGGCGATCAATAATTCATGAGATAGTTATTTGATTTTGAAATTTGTAAGGGTTTTTGCCCTCAGATTTTCTCTTTAGGCTACAACGGTGGGTTTAACTGCCCTTTTTTGTCGTATAAAATAGCGCATTTCACATGATAACCTATAGATTTACCATTAATGACTAAGTGCATCGAAAAAATGTTCCTTTACAATTTGAAGCATTGTTTGGTGCGCTATTCAAAACACAAAAGTGCTAGGTTACATATAGGAAAACTATGGTTACCACGTAATCTTATTATCTACTAGATAGGTACAGTCCGTACAATGCAGCCAGATTATTTACCAGAAAACTAAATATTATTCAACTTCGTGGAATTTGAATAAAATCCAGGTTCAATGGAGCGGTAAAAAGAATCAAGGTTATGTAGGAAGAAGTAGCCATATTATAAGTACCTACAACCATAAAGTGGGTACCTGATCTTTAGCTATTGGTACCTGCCACTGGTACCTATACTGTCCTTCCAGCAATCTGAAATTATACCGGTGGTGCCCTATTTACAATTTAATGCACTTCAAACGCTCAATACGACACGATGCGACGCGTTAGCTAGAGAGCCCGATCGGAAAGTTTGAAATGTTAAGGCTCGAAGGCCAACGGGGACAGATTTTTCCTTTGATTATTGATTGGGACAACCAGTCCCAAGTGGGTTCATGCTTGAGAACAGGTAGAGGATCCTATTTTATGCTGTACTGCTATATTTTGATGCTGTGGTCAGCGGTTATTCCGTACCGGTGTAGACAGCTTGCCCATTCTAATTATTATAGAGTTAGGTGGACCCAGACCCTCCACTTTACATAGTTAACTGTTTTTTTTTGTCATTGATCTATGGGTATAACTTTTTTTAAAGCCCTCCGTTTTTATATACTAGTCGATGAAAGTATTAGAAACTTAATACTGTACTCCAAAGTTGTAGATTACTACTATTGTATAACACTACCTTGAATTATAAGAAGTTTTTAGTGTTTAGTCCAAGTCATTTTTATGTCAAATTGAAGTTGGACGAAAAAATGGAAACTATCTTCGCCCAAAATTAAAACTTCCTTGAATGAAACGTATAAAATAGTTGTCTACAAGTTAGAAAGGCATTTAGAGGGAAGAGGAAGAAATACAAGGAATTTTTGATAACTTTCGTAGTAAATGAATAAGAATTTATAATTTGACAGATTCTCGAGTGACCCATGTGACGCCAACATTTCCTTTTAAACATGAAAGCTCCATCTAGACAAGCGCAGTGAAACTGCCAATAATATTTACGTATTTTATCATTCTCGGTTTAAAAAAAACAACCTGTAAATAAAATAGCCCGACTAATTTAATCCCTTTTAATTAAAATATTATATATTATGCATGATTCGGTAGGTCGGTAGCAATGTTCTGTTGTTAGTTTAAATAACAACATTGTCATACTCATCTCGTTACAGACATATAAATTTAATTATAAATTGTGTTGTAACCTATCTAGGTCCTACATTTCTATCTGGCATTATCTGATGCATAATTGACAACTAGAGCAGCCGGCGTATGTGATAATACCATACATCCTGTCAAACTTGCTTTCTTCTGTACTCGTCATCTCTAAACACAGAGATCCGACAAAGATTTATCGACAACGAAAATAGAAATCACTAACAGGTTCATACTCCTTCATAGGAGAGATGGGACATTCGCCCCGCCAACGATATTTCTTGCCACGTCTTCCAGTAACCCCGCCTACATAATTCCGCAAAGGCTATCTTACCTGCAATTTAATAAAATATAAATTAAATAAAAAATGGCAACTGAATATATACGATCCACATCCTCTTAATTCGATTCGAAAGGGTTAAATTATACTAACGCCTTTTCTTAGACAAAGTTAATTTTTTAGTGATTATTTGGGGTTTACTAATTCTAGTACTAGTTATAGGTAACAAGTTTTACTAAAACACTAAGTTCTGTTTTTGGTTGTTTGTACCCCGAAGTCACGAGTAATTTAATTTTTTCTCTTAATAGCTCTTTTGAATTATTATTCTTGCGCATAGGAGTTGTGAAATTCCGCGGGGCTACTCGTACTTATATTTGGAGGTCTCAAATTAAATTTTAGTTTAAGGCAGGTTGGCGGGAAACCGTTGCAGTGTCGCGACTCTCGTTACAGGACTCTACACGAACTCGGTTGATCAATAATTCAACAGAGCGGTCACTACACAGCCGCGAAATCGAATTAATATCGAATTTATAACCTTATTGAAGACCAGTTTGTAATTGATTTTCTATATAAACAAGTGTCAGATACGGAAACATGACGAGTCTAGCCTTGTACCAGACGCAGGGGACTAATTTTATGGCAAAAAAGTTGTTTTAGCTGTTATAACCTAGTTAGGCTATTGTTTCGTAGTCCACGGCTTAGAAGAAGAAAAGAAGGATAACTTACCCAGGCGTTTGGTGTTAATATAAGCCATTTTGCAAAAAATTCAATTATGTGAAATTTATACGCATCGGAGTAAAATGGTAAACCTTAATTTGTTCTGCTCACTGCCAACACAGTTGATTATTGTTCGCTGTTACGAATGCTAAGCATTGGCATTTGTTTTATTTATTTATCTGTGTACACTTTCGACGCCATCTATATCTTCTTCCTTGGATGCCTCTTCTATCGAAGATGGACGTTCATCATGGCAATTTGGACCTCGGAGACTGTTGCTCTGAAAAGGGAAGTCGTGCTCTTGCCAGACCACTGCCTCAGGGTTTTCAACCAGGATGTTCTTCTTGTGCCGTGAGCCCTCAGTCCTTTTTATCTTCCCTTGGATTATTGCATACAGAAGGCGATACTATTCATTCCTCGTCACATGGCCTTCTGTGGCTGTGGACAATCTATGATAGTGACGGTCACATACTTTTATTATGCGTACGTCAAATGCTTTCTATTTTTCTATCGCTATAATAGAAAATAGACCTAATCGTTAAGGTGAATTGAAAGTGCGTCCAAGTGATCTAGAAGGCTCTTAAAGCGAGTGATAATAATTTTGAAGTTTTTTATATTATGGACGTATGTATATTAGGGCATATGACGGGTGATTAACGTCTTACAAGGAGTTTAGTAAGATGATCATTATTAAATTTGCTTATTATTTGCATTGCGTATAGTTTTTTATATGTTGTAGCGACCTCAGCTGTACACAAAACAACTTTTTCCACATCATTGTATTCTGTGACCTGGCATTTAACTAAAGAAACTCTTGGCTTTTCTGCGGGGCAAAACAGTTTATCACGTTAAGTACCGCATTGGCTTTCATTGCCACCGAAATTTAATGTGTTTGAGACACACAGCTTCCGCGTTACACTATTTATATGCCATAAGGGAAGCTCTCCACGAATTTATGTCCTTTGAGAACATTTCTTGCGCCATTCTCCGAGACAGACCCATTTCTTCATTTTTTTATATTATTTAATACAAGTATTCTCCATATTGCTGCATTAAAGTGTAGAAGCGTTTGAACCAGCAGAGGCCTGATGTTGTAAAAAATATTACCGTTATAAAGCTTCATGCTCCTTAGGGACTTTACTATTTTTCTTGGGAATCTTCTTCTTGGTAACTTGTTTTAACTTTTTTTCGGATTTTCCCTCTTCAATGAATGACGCGACATTCAATTGTTTTATGGACTAAAAATTAATTAATGACTTCCATTCTATAACCTAGTGGAGTTAAGGCTATACTCCTCTTTTTTAACACTCGATTAAGATGGCCTGTTTTACGCTCCTGAAGGCCACAAAATCTTGCAAGTGTGGGACTAGAACCAGCAACCTGGATGCAAGTTGGAGCCCTCACTATAAGCCAGTATTGTGCGCCCTAAAAGTAATTCTGAAAATCCCTATTATGCGTGTAAGGCCATCCATAGGCCGCAATGTTATTGATCAAAGTGTCCGGACACGTTAAGTAAGTAAGTTTTTAAGTATTGTACGTGTAAACGTGTATGCTTACAAAATAACTTTTTTCAGCGAAGGTAACTACCGTACTGTATAATACAATAATGAAAACCGTCAAACACTCCATCATTTGGGTCATCCCGGATTTTTTCTGGGGAAGGGCTCCAAGTTAATTTTTCCTGTCAGGTAAAAATCGTATTTTTATCTCTCAAAATTATAAAAGCGATGAGTAATTCCATTTGAGGCACTTCAGCCTGTTCTTCCTTCCTCGCCCACGAGTGAATAAAAAATACTGTATTAAAAGGCGGACTCCAGCAATTTGTATAATAATCAAAATGCTGTGTATCACAAAAAATATTCATTGCATAGCTGTGAGCTGCCTTTGTGGAAATTTTTTCATTAAAATTGAGTAATTTTTATTTTTTGGCCCCCATGAACTATGACGGGGAAAGCGACCTATCGCGCTTTAATAAATAATAAATAATAATATTTGAATTTAAAAGTAAAACCATCCAAAATTGATTAAAATTAAATTATAAACAGATTCCTGAGATATGATTTTTGAGAACCTACGTGCCTAATTACATCGAAATCCGTGGATTAGTTGGTCTACAAATCGACTGACCGACCGACAAACATTTCGTTAAAGCCAAAACGTGTAAACCCATGGTTATCTCTAAATCAAAAATTTCGACCATCACAAATCTTTGCATACAAATAGGAAAGCAAAAATACGGGCACCAAATTACAGTTACACAAATAGACCTATGGGCCACTAAAAGTAGGCCTAGCTCCAGACAGGACATTATTAATACAATGGCCAGTGAGGTATCTAAGAACCCGAGGAATACGCCAAAAATACTCATGTCCTATTTAAATGATTTAATTCAATCGTTATTAAAAACTTATTATTTTTGCTGCGCACAAGCGCGGGCTATTTCTGCGAATGTTTGCGCAGGCCCCTGGTAGGTGATATTAATTTTTGCTACAATCTTTAATTGGACTGAGTGTACCTAAACAGCTTGTGTGGCCTCTAGCAAGCAAAATGAATACAATATTCAGTGATACAGAAATGCCGTGCTGTGAGTTTAACAAAAACGGACACATGCCCAATGTCAAGCCGAGCCATTAATCCCCGGGTTTCGGTGTCAACTATCCTTTTGTGCTCAGCAAACGGTCAAAACACCTTTGTTTCCTTTTCCCAACACCACTACAGAAATTCGTTATTGAAATGACAAAATTGAAACTTGTCTATACAGTAATGTGCTGTGCTAATGGAGTTATCGGTATATGCCGGTTGAAATTTCTAACAGGGATATTTTACCGGAAAAAGAAATTTGAACAGGTTCGAAGGTGCGGTTAGTAGACAGGCTTATGTTCTAGTTTTGGGTACGCTATGGTGTATGCCTGGATAATACTTGTGGCCTATTTTGCCCCCATCACTTTCTCACGACTTTTGCCTTTAATTAAAGCCGAGTGTATTGCGGTAGCCGAATTAATTCCGGTTTTACTTCGTTATAGTTCGGGCATACCTTAAAATAGTGAAGTCGCCCAACAACGGCTCACACATGCGTCAAATTGTATCAAACCAGAATGTGCTGATTTCTGACAGGTTGTGGTAATGGTGCACATGATCATTGAGACCATGACAGATACAGTAAAAATAGGGTGAACCGCTTTTAAAATGCTCTGACTGCAGGGAACAAGAAGCACTGTGTTTTGTATTCCCCAAAGGCGTGTATTAATTTGCAATTAAAGTGCATTATAAGAAGGTTATGTCATGGGTGACCACTAAGGACTGAACCACTCAAGTAAAATCAATTTACGGCCCAAGTGACTGGGTGCTTTTTGGTTATCGGAGACGTGATCTTGTTATGTTTCACCCAAGGAATGTGAAATCCGAAGGAAGCGGAAGTGCTTAGAAATACGAAAAACGCATGGGGCTTTCTACCGATTTCAATTTCTGTAGCGTTACCTAGTATCGAGAGAGCCATCCTACTTGAAGGCTCGGTCTTTTTGACACGTCATGTGGAGACATGAATTTCGAAACAGGACCGATTTCCAGCAGACTCGCCGGTCATAAATCGTTCAAAACAAGTGGAAAACATAGACACAAAGCAACGAACCTATCGGTATTGTTGTCAACAACATGCAATGGGCTACAAAAATCGTTTTTGTTGCCGGACGAAATACAATTCATCGTAACGATTTGTTGACGGAGCCCGGCTAAATTATGTCCCATAATATGGCGAGTTTATATACCGAGTGTGTTGTAGTATTTACAACCAATATTTCAACGTTATTGGGTACCTGGTAACCCGTTAGACTTGTCATTAGTTTTAGTGCTTAGTTATTGGTATTATATTGGCAGTTGTTGTCTGTGACTGTTTAAACTGACTAAATTTTACCTGTTTCAATTTTTTATCTCGAAAGCATTGCAAAATATTGTTTATTGCTAAATTTCCTGGTGAATTTTATCCACAGATTTTCCCCAATCCGTATAATATGTAAAATAGCTTTTCGTCTTCCACTTCCGCTTTTATAACCATTATAATGGGCAAATATGGAAGGCAGAAGGTGGCACGACAGGCAAGCACATAGCCAGGATTTTATTTCGGAGGGAGCTAACTACAATTTACATGCAAAAACATACAGTTTCAGTGTTTTTGGATGGAGAAAAAAAATTACAGGTGAAACATCAAACTGAACAATGCAATTTTTTTACATTTCGGGTGGGGGGGGGGGGCTTTAGCCCCCAAAGCCCCCTCCCTGGCTACGTGCCTGATTACAGGCCACGGAACCGATTCATAGACGAGGCGGACAGTGACTTTATCAGAGAAAGATGTCAGTGGTGGACCAAGGACCTATGTCAGGAGAGAGCTGCTCACCCCTGCCAGCTGTAGCGCAGGCGAACAACAAGCTTTTGTTTGTGAACTGTACTACTACCGTATGTCATTTACAGTTTTTAATGTCTTCTTCTTTTTTTAGGTAAGTCTGACTGAACAGCAGCATTGAATAATATAACTTCTGTTCGTGGATGCGTTTTAGGCATGGCATAAGTTACTAGTAAGTAAAAATTATGATTAATTTACAGATTGCATCTCTTATAGCAATCATATTACTGTACAGTATAGCACATGGCATATTTAGACTTAAGAGCCAATCGGAGTACCCTACTAAGAGTCGATTTTCACAGGAAATATCGATTGGGGAGCCGTCAAGAATAAATTAAATTAAAGTTAAATTAGCAGAAATACTCGTCTACATTTCGATATTATGACAATAGTTTTTCGTACGAATCAAATTCCTAAATTTTTGTGGCCATTTTTTGTGATAGAAAGAGATTGACAATTGACAGGCGTTAGGCGTAGTTGCCGCGTACCTTAACAATGGGGGTGGGATCAAAAAATTGAAAAGAGAATCACGACTGCAGTGTTTTGGTTCCCCGCACATTTTATCTCAAACAAACATAAACGCAGGCTATCACGGCAGATTTATGGCAAATTAAATAAACTAAAAAGATCGTAAATGCGCTATGTGATACTTTTACGAGAGACGTATTGTGCATACGCCCGGATGGCGAAGCCATAGACATTTAATAAGCCAAGTATTGGCGTTACCTGTGATAATTTGGAAGATAGTCAATTTGCCATTCTTCTTATAGTCACATCCATTAAAATATCGGTAGATTGCGAGTGCCATAAGCTAAGCATTGGCTTTTGATGTGACAATTCGGCTTCACACCGAAACTTAGTCTCGGGAGGGCGAAACTATAGACATTTAAGATGAGTATAAGCTTAGTAGTGGCGTTACCTGTGACAATTAGGCATATACTCAAGTTGCCATTCCTCCTAGCCATACAGCCATAAGTTAATCATTGGCTATCGGTGTCATAGTGTCATATTGAAACTTTAATTCACCGAAACCCCGGCGCCAGTGATAAGATGTTTCCCCAAACGACGCAACTACTTGTTTTGCCCATGCGTGAAAAGCTAAAAAAGAAAAAAGAAAGAAAATTGTCTTTATTTATTTCAACTCTCAATATCTCAATGTTAACACTGAATAAACAAACAAAAAACAAAGTGACTTGTTGTTCTATGACTGAGCCAACCCAGTGAAGTTAGGGCTATCAAACCAATAAGGTTCTGTAGGGACAGTTTTGGTCACTAGGTTCGCTGACGACAAACCGATATCCATATTATTCAAAATGGCCGCCGTTTGCATGCGAAAACAGCTCTTAGCATCTAATTAATTCTTTTAATATTTTTTATAATATTTTTACTATGCCTGGACCTTATTTCGCTGCATATAATTTAATAAATATATTCTCCATGATTTATAGAAAAATATCACTTTAAAATAATACGTAATTAAAAATCATTTTAAAATAGTATTGAGGCTTATGGAAAAATCAACGCTTTGATATCATTGCAACTGGTGCTGCCATCCACAAAATGACGCCTCAAATGAACCCCATTGCTACGCTCAACCAGGATGCTTTACATGCCCTCCAAAGCATGGCCAGAAAATTTAGCAATTATGGCAGTCAAACCAACAATCTTTCGGGGGAAAGTCAGAGTCCGTACCACTTCACTACGGATCCTGACAGTAAACAATTAAATGTCAAGGCGATCAATAAATTGTTGAGGCAGAAGAATAGAAACGTCAGTTATTGTATGAACTTGTAAATTATAAATACATAGTACATAAGTAGCCCGCGTAATTTATCAAATCGAAAATGCCTAGTATAACGTATTGTATAAGCATCAAAACAAAAGTTAAATAGTCACCTGTAGGCAAAACAAATAACCTGACAACTCTATAAATCATGGCCAAAAACAACAAGGGGGAACGGAGTTCTAAAAGTTATTTAGGGGGTTACCCTTGAATTAGGTCCGGGCCGGTCAATGGGTAGCCTCGGAATGTTAAATAGGGGACAGGTTCGATTGGACCTTACTAAATCAGGTGAGCTGCCTTGTACACCTTCCACGCTGCGTAGCTTCTATTACAAATTTGTCTAATATTGGAAATTTATCTATAGTATTGTACTTTCCCAAATCCAGTTATTATTAAATTACTTACCTTCCAAGGGCGGGTCCAGGACAGATTTTCGGAGGGGGCCATTCCGGGAAAAGTGAGTGTAGCCTACCAAGCCAAACTAATTTTTAGCGATTGTGCAATTGGTGTGCTTGTTGGTGAAACAAGGTACATTAATTTACAGTGCATTACTTGAAAAACCCATGCACCTGATGCAGATAGGCACCAATCGGGCGGCCCGGGGGGGGGGGGGGGGGGGTCTCCCCCGGGGGGAAATTTGAAAATATAACGGCAAAATAGTGAGGTATTACGCATTTTAATAGCAGCAATAATGCTTATATATTGCTGGAAACATGGGGGCCCGGGAGTCTTCCGGAGGAAAAATGTGAAAATGTAAGAGCAAAATAGTTGAGTTTTACTCATTGTAACAGCATCAATAGTGCAGCTATAATGCTTATTCATATTGCTGGAAACAGGGGGGCCCGGGGGTCTTCCCCAGAGGAAAAATTTGAAAACATAAGGGCGCAAAATAGTGGGGTTTTACTCATTTTAAAAGCAGTAAAGGATTGATTTTTTAAACCTTCCTATTTATGGGACAGCCGGCAAGCTACTTGAGTGTGAAAAATGAGGAATGATAGAAATTTTCAATTTTTTTGATTTCAAGGTTCCCTGTGGTAGCACAAATCCTAAGGCAATTTACTGGATCCGACCCTGCTGTTGTGTGTCTATGTGATGATTTTTCTTAGGTACAGCTAAATGTCAGCTAAAATATTTTTTTTTATTTTTTGTCGATATTGACAGCCCATTATTGTACAACTTTGCAGAGTGTTGAAAGAGACTTTGCGGCCTTAGCCATATGCTCACAGGCTATGGGCGTATGTTTGCTGATTATGGTACATTAAATCGAATTATTGCTACTGGTACGTTAATTCTGACGGCTGCAGCCATTTTAGAAATAACAAAATTAGATAAGAAGTCTGTTTTTAATATTATATGCTAAATGGCTTCATAATGTGATTCAAATCATCATTCATCAGTAGATTTTCGTATACAAGATTTGCGTTAGTTCGGTGTGACGGTCTCAGTACCTAGATTATGAGAAACCTTTTAACGTGTCTGATTTAGATCTCATTTTCACGCAAGTTTCTCTACATATTAAAATATCCCCACCCTAAATTTTCAAAAAACCTTAATTAACTATGATGTGGTATGTCGAATGTTGCACCCCAAAATAAGATTACACAAAAACCTTATCTTTAACCTTCAAGGTCAGACCCATTTTATACGTTGGACGGCACTACCTGAAGACAGACATGACCACCTTAACGAACGACACAACCAAAATCAGGATTTTATATAAGAAAAACACAAACTCCGCACCAAGCCTGAAAGCCTACTGTTCTATAAGATTTATCAGGTTCGCTTCTAAATGAGAGATGGTGTTCTGATAACATGGGGATAAAAGTAATACCTTGTTTTGGAGAAATTGCTTGATGGTGGCCGTCGATTTCCAAGGTTCAGGTACACTTGGCTATGCCTTGTTCTTCCATTTTCGAGGAATGTGGTCATTATGGGTCGTTTTTTATACCTCTGCGCGATGCGGTTGCTGGAAGAGCGTACCCTTTAGCTTCTTATGATTGATTTTGCTCACATATTTTTATGATTAAATAACTGTGCTGCTTTTTCGCGGTAAGGTATCTGAGAATATTGCATTTTTCGCGTTCCCAGTCTACAGGCGTACTCCTACAGCTACCTACTTATATTGAGACAGCCTGAGGTGTAGAGAATAAAAATTCACAGGAAATATGGATCGTAGAGCTATTAATTTCATTACATCGATTAGAAGTAATGTTTCTCTACATTTTGATATTTAGTATTATGTAGTCGCCACTAACATCGAGAGTTATAGTACGGTACTTGATTTGAAAAAAAAATCATGTTGCAATTTGTTTCTTGTGATGCGGCCTGATTCATATTTCTACTATTGAAATTTCAGAGGAAACTTGATATTGTGACATTTAAATATTGACTTTTTAATACTTATTTGTTCTATTACTAAGCCAACCTAGTGGATTGCCTTCTCTCAACTCGACTAGGAAGACTCGGGACCGCGTGCTTTACATGCCCTCCGAAGCATGGCCAGACTACGTAGCAAGTGCAGGACTCGAACTAACAACCTTTCAGGTGGAGTCTGTACCACTAATTTACATGTCCTGACATTTGTTTACAGAGTAGACTACATTCTTGACCATTGCTCTTTTTGGAGGCAGCAACATGGCCGACAGCTGTGCTTTCCCTTACTGGTTAAGATACAGTGTGGGGGGGGGGGGCATGGCTGCCAGAGAAAGTATTGGTTTTATGTTGAGTGCATAACATAGACAAAAAATAAATAACACACAAAGTATCTCCAATCTTTTACGTACACAATACTAACACAATACTAAATACTAACACACTAGGTTAGCATGAAAACAAGACTTTATAGTCTTATTGTTCGCCTTTTGTTTTGTTTACAATAAAGTCGTATTTTCATTTCATTTTCATTTCACTAACATGAGGAGACGGAGGAGTACGAGCAAATAGACCACGATAGACCCGGCTTCCTCTGTCTCCTCCTCAGACTCCGGCCATGAGAGTCTACGTCATTATATTAATACACTAACATAAAAACAAAAGACCCGGTCCGAGTTTACTCGAACATGCTTTCCAATTTATAAATTAGTAGATATAGACATGTGTAATTTCATAGGAAATAATTTCCCTATGGTTAAATTTCAGATCCCTCGAGGGGGGGGGGGGGGGTCCACCTCAATATATTAAAAACCCCTTAAAACTTAATTGCATATTCAGGATCGAACAGACCTATACATTGTAACAGTAGTAACAATGACACGTGGCACGTAATATATTGGAGCGTGAATTTTCCATAATTTCTCAAAAAATAATTTTTTGCACAGAAGAAAATATTTTTTTGTGAATGCAACCTGTCCGTTCTTGTTACCCTATTGAACACCTAAAACATACCTGAAGGCAGAAATCATCGATAAAAAGGTTCCACAGAAAATTATTTTTTAGTCATTTTTCATGAAAATTGAGTTATTTTTATTTTTTTCCCCCAGAAGGAAACTATCAAAGGGCAAGCGACCCCACACATTTTGTTAACATTAATAACTACTACACTATATGTGAATTTAAAAGAAATCGTCTAGCTGTTTTTGAGAAACAATTTTTTTAGACGTTTCTGTTGGAGTTTTTTGAGAATTAAACCCCCCCCCCCCCCCCAAATTGAGTTAGCCGAAATTAAAAAAAATAATCTCAAGGTATGATTTTTGTAAACCTATATGCAAAATTTCATCAAAATAGTAGTAGTTTGCCCGGAAATCGATGAACAGGCAGACAGACATATAGACAGACATACAGAGCGACAGACAGACATTTCGTAAAATCCACTTTTTTGGTTCCTGGGACCTCAAAACGTGTAAATCCGTTGATATCTCGGAATCGAGAATTTGGACCATCACAAAGCTTTCCTTACACTACGTATAAATTGGAAAGCAACAAGCATAATTTTGCCTTGGTTTCCATTCAGTTATGAATTATTTGTATAAAAGCATAAACCGCTCACGGACTAGTCCTGCGGTAAGTCATTCCTATTATTGTAAACACACTTGTAAAAATATACAGGTTTTGATTGATTGATTGATTGAGTCTCAAACCTCAACCTTCCGATTCATAAATAAACAAATATGTATTTCTGTTAAATTATACCTTCGACCATATAATACTATAATATAATAATAGTAGTATATTCTGGTCTAAGTATTTATTGTACGACCAAGTAATAATTCAGGGTCCAGCACTCTACCAGATGGGCTATACCAACTATATGAAAATGATAAGAGATATCTATAAGGGACAAGAGGTTGGCGGGGAAGGAGAGGGGGCAGCAACTCAAACTAATGTTTAACAATAACTTGATTACAATACAGAGGTCCAAAAGTTCCGAGGGGGGGGGGGACTAATGGAAAGGGCGCCCGTCTGAAACCCACCATTTTAATATTGTCAGCAACTTGAAACTTCTCACTCATCCATGTTTGCCTTTATTAAACGAAACTTTTCTTCACGAGAAATGCAATCTCAAGTTCACCATCTTACCCGTTCGCCCCCCTTCCCACCAACCCATGTACCTCCCCTGTTCAATGTGAAATTTATAATAAATATTAACTGAAAAACAGTTTTAGAGTTTAAATGGAAGAAAGTTTTACCATGGTTTTTGGTTTGTATAGTAATTTTAATTTTACTTGAGATTTTAATGGAATATCGCAATTTTAGCCCTAACTTAAGGATCAGTTTTGAAGATGCGATGGCGGCCGAAGAATTTGTCTGCTTCCAAGTTTCACCCCATCCAAAAGCATGGGCAGTTGATTTCTGTTGAACAGGCTAAATAAAAGCATGCATGCGGGTAAATAAATTTATTCTCGGTCAGTTTGTCCTTGTGTTTACTGTTTACGCGCGTTTACTGTGTGACCAGCAATAAAAAGAAGTGAAACCCTTTATTTATCTATTGAAGGAATGTACCCAATACGTGTATCAGTTGTGTATCATTAATTTTTATTCTTTATTATTTTTAAACAAAACTTTTTATTTCATAGCCATAACTTTGTCACAGTTATTTTCACCGTTATGAATATTACATACATACAATCGTTGAATGTGAGCCAATTAATCAAGAAAATATAATGAGGCTACCTACATCTATAATTGAAGCGACAAAACTAAAAAAAAAATCACCTATACTTATCTTACAGCCATTGTTGTGTCATAACGGCATTTCTGGCCTTTATTATCATATAGAAAAGACACAATTCCGCGGCATGTCTTTATGGTGAGGGGCCTGAATTCCGCCCCGCGCTGTATAAACCGTTATTGGCAACTCATTTGCCAGCATTGAATGTTGGTGTAATAATGTGTGAACCGTTCACGAGACATTAGGCGCAAATTACTAAAATCGGCCATGTTGTTGATGTCTTGATTCCCGGGGTTTGCAGATTAATTCTGCTGTGTCAATGTGTAGGCTGTAATGTAGCGAGCTACGGGGGATAGACTATACTGTCTACTACTATACAATATTATAGGTCATGGCTAAACATTACAATTTGGGCAACCCTGCGCACAAAACTCTAAGAGGGTGATTTGACTGAGCGGGTCTGGGTATTTGCAACCCTAATGCTACCTTCATCCGTTGGGGAAATTGCAGCTTCCAAGCATGTTACTGACTAAAAATCCCGAATAGAGCTGTGCGAGTAATAAGAACTAGTCCTCAGGCTTGAACCGTCGTGCTACGGCGTCTTTTTTTCAAGCAGCCCATGTCTTAAAAAAGGTTACCGTTAGACTAGAGCTCCAACTACGCATTATTTGGTAGCTGCACACACGGTAGCCCCACAATTAGCGGAAATGGCTCAGACCCGCACAACAGGCTGGAGGAACACATGCGTGCATATGTACGTGTGGTTTCACATAAATTACTGCCTACTCGATATATTCTGCTACTAACAACCACTTTTTGCTATTTTACATGCCAGATTACAGTAAAAAATATTAAGTCACAAATTTATGCATGCAAATAACGTTTGTGGTTGACAACATGCAGTGGCGGAGAAACCCATCCCGCTCAGGCATATTTCGTATAGACATATACACAAACATTTAGAAATTAAATACGTTTTTCTGGTTGGCTGCTCTAATAAGAAACCTTCAGAATGGCTTGTTGAAATCTCCAGAAATTCGTATCGGAAGATCTTGAATTCTGGATTGTTATCCTTTTCGTTTGACGCAAACTGTGGACAAACGGCTCGATTTTCCATAAAGTTATATAAAATAAAACTAATATCTTCCCACCTTTCCCCCCTCTTTGGGCTACATCTATTTTGGGGGTTTAACCCCCAAAAACTGCAAAAAACGGCGAAAGAAACTATTATATTTTTAAATTCACTCATATAGTAGGTAGTCGTTATTAGTAATTTAGTATGATTAAAACCAACAAGGTCGCTTTTCCTTTGATAGTTTGGTACCAGGAAAAAAAATATCTCGGTACATTTTTCTCTGTTATGGGTGAACTCAATTTTGCCAATTAACCTTTTTAGACACCTTTTTTTCATCCTCTCACCAAAAAACATGGGATTTACTCTGTTAATTGAGTCATGGCTATTGTCCAGTGTCGCTAAAATCGAAAATTCTGACCATCACAAAGCTTTTCTTATACTAACATATAAATAGGAAAGCAATAATGAAACCCTTGTACACACGTGTAGAACTAGAATACCAATTTCTGACTAAAGAAAGCTTCTTGTTACCTGATGTGACTCACATGTGTGGGATTTTCCATAAACAAGATTCTAAAGCAAGACTGCCCTATTTTTACGCCTTGTGGATCACGCATGTATACTATGGCCATAGTTGGTTTGAAAAGCAAGCTGATAAAGCAAAAAGCTGTCTCAGTGCGTATGTGAATTGAGATATGGGAAGTGTACAGCACGAGTTGAAGCAAGCCTAGCAATTGACCATCTATATACAAAGAACAATGAAAGTATTGAGTATAGCCATCAACGCATTCTGAGTGCTAATCATCAAATCAAAAGCCCACATAAGGCCCTCCTATTTATTACCATGACTCCCCGAAACACCTTCCTCCAATTAACTCATCCAATAACAGAGCCTACCGGAAACATCCAAATTCGGGAGCACAGGCCCATGTGATTTATTTTTCTACATATATTAAACATTCGGCGGGGTAGCTCCTGTTACTTTGTTTAAACAAAAACCCCGTAATTACCGTGCGCACAAAATTTATTTCACATCAATTAAATTAATTATTTTTTCCCCGTTTTTATCCTAGAAGTCTTCTTTTTAAAATGGAGAAAAAAAAAGCGAGGCTTAAATGGAGTTGAGCATAGTTAATGTAGCGCGGGATTTTATTGAATAAATGCAGACACTAGCGAGGTAAATTGTTTGGGGAGCTACGGTTGGTAATTACTATAATTTAGCTCCAATTAAAACCTGTGAAATATATTATTAGGTGTAGGTACGGCTGATGGATGCCTGGCTGCGCGGTAGAGCCTCAGGTGTTGAGCCTCTGCCGTATTTTCCAATGATTTTGCCACAAGGGAACCCTTTTCTCCCCCCTTCTCTTTTTCTTTTACACTTATGAGTTCGAATAACGCCAGCAACATTTTTTTAGAAGTTTTAGAAGTATGATCAATACCTGACCTGAGTCCGAGCAGTTGAATCTCTGCCGTGTTCTATCAGGTTCTTGGCACAAGTTAATCCTTATCGCTCCATTCTCTCTTCATTTTACAGTTTTGAGTCTGAAGAACGTTGGCAATGATTTTTTTCCCATTATTATCAATGACTGTTTTTTGAGTCTACCGTGCTTTAGATTCTTTACCCACAAAGAATCCTTTTTCGCCCTTTAAATTTCACACTTACGAGTTTGAATTTCGTTATCAAATTTAACGCTAAGACGCAGGTTAAAAGTTAGTACAGCAAATGAAAGGTCTTAAAAAAATCTACCTTTTGAAGTAATATGACATTTGAAAACCCCGAATCTGGGCCCTCTAGAGCCCAAAAATTCCTATTGCCACCAAAAGATACCTTGATTGGAGTCCGACACAGGACCTTGCCCACAGCCCTTAGAAATTTCATAAAGAATTTTGTGCACCCCCTACTCCTGCATTGCAACATAGCGGTGCATTCTATGGCAAGTCACGTCGTACCCTAGTTATCAAATGTTGCACTGAATTTCAAGACTCTTCGTCATAGCCAAAATAAAAGGGGTGGTTTCAGAATTTCCTACTATTGGAACCTGGCTACACTATTTCAGAGTGCTATTTTGAATAGCAAATGCAATTACAGGTACACACATTGGTTGCCTTGGAAACGTAGCCGTTGGACGCAAGTGCAACTATTGACTCTGCTCATGCAATCAGCTCTAATCACCTTGTCAAATTAAGGTTTCTACTAGTCGACAAGGGACATTGCATACTGTACTGGATTTAGTTGCTGTTGGACTTTAGTTGGTATATGATGCTCATTTGACCTCGACATTTGCCAATAACAGCGATATGCTTATCCACATTTTACTGTATCCGTGTAATGCATATTAGCGCCACTGCAGCTACTGCTTACATTTTTGAAACATTTAATTAATGAATTGATTCAATTCACTTACATTTTTTTCTGATTAATCTAAACATCAGCCTAGGCAGTGTAATGATACAGTTCCATGTGGCAGTTGTGGGGTAACGTTTCATGTTGAGATAATTATTGCGCCCGTCTGGATACATCTTGTGGTATGATGCTTGGAAAGGTTCTGGGGAGGGCAGCGATTACCGTTTACCTACGGGCCTAAAAAGGAACATTCAGAGTTAATTGGTTTAGAATATCATTTGTTACCTTGACTTTTAAACACATCGCTGGATAGTTAGGATGCAAAATCATAACTTCGTAAAAGTATTTAATAATGTACGAAACATTGATATTGAAGAAGTAAAAATTGTACCTCGAAAATTGTCACAAGGAAAATGAACACATAAGAATTGTGGAGAAGATAAAGGGTGTGGTTAGATATCGACCTAGAGCAACACAAAGAAGATCTAGTCGAGAAGGAAGTGTTCAGATATAGAACACGATGTTGTACTAGCAGATGATAAAGTAAGACACGATGATACACATGACAAATTTTTTGAGGGCACAGCCAATGAGCATGCCCATATTGGCAGCAACAACAACAAACACAGACAAAAGAATAGTAGCATTGTAAAATGGCTACTGGGCTTGGAGAAGAAAGAGAAATAAATAGCCATCGCAGTATAACGTTGGAAACAAAAATATGATAATATTCAAATCAGAGTTAGGCGCAACAAAGCCCGCCATGTATATCTACTCGTATAACCCAGCGTGATCCGAAACGTGCTCCCCGCACGCCGTGGAGACCGGGTTCCATCTGATAGGCCTCGGGCGGACTACTGGCCCTGGCGCCGGCCCTGCGCCCTTTTGTTACGCCGCCTATGGCAGCCCGCAATCAGACCGGTAATTTTTATTGTCTTGCTATAATAACACTGGGTAAAAAACATAATTGACCGAGAATGCGGGGCATGACACATGTCCCGATTGTAGGATATGTTATTGCGTTTTTATTAATGATTATTCGCGAATGGTGGAGGGGTGATATGTTGGCCGCGCCGAGTGTTTCAAATTCGGACTCGTCACTGACAGCTCCTACTAGTGCCTTGACCAGCCTTGTCTATCCCTCAATCCCTATATTGCCAGTTGTTATTAATGGATAACGATTGCTGAGGTCGTAGAGTCGCAAATTGTAAGGCAGTGGTGTGATACGATTGACCTCGCCAAGTGTTTGAAATTTCGACTCGATACTGACAGATCCTACTATTGCCCTTGTCTTGACCAGCCTTGTATATCCCTCAATTCCTCTATTGCCAGTTAGTATCAACGATTAATGATTATTCAGATCGCGTTATGGTCTGTAGTAATCATCCAACACTTGTTAGGTCTTTTCCCAGCCGATTGTCTCTAAACAGTGGCACGAAAATGAAATTATATGTTGTACGATGGGGCTGCTACTTGTGCAGCCTCTTAAATAAAACAAAATAAAACACTAATGGCCCAAGTTTAACAATAGCTCGTCTCTTGTTATACCACAAGATTGCCTTGCAGTCGTAATGTGCCAAATAAAATTGAAAAGTTAAAATTTTACTTCCATAAATTTTGTCACTGGCTTCCCTCCAAAAAGCCATTCTGTCGGCCGTCTGTCTGCGGTCTATAGAAATTAATGGTCGACTAGAAAAGTATTAAATGTGGTAGAGACGGAGCTGGGGTCCTCTTTAAGGGCGAATGAGTGTGTGCTTGTATTTAAATTTGATTGCAGTTACTGAAATCAGACTTGTGTCAAGAGGAGAATTTTTAAAGATACAATATTACATGATTGTATGAGTGGGCCGAAGCGACCAAAATTCGCCCTTATGGACATTAAAGACAATTTTCTTTATTTCTTTCTTTCATGGGAGTGACTATTTATTACCTAAATATATAAAAATTGCAAAAGCTTTGATTTTTAAATGCAAACAAAGCTTGAAACGAGGTCTGCCACGTTGTTGTGTCTCTGGTTCAACGGCTCCACTCAACTTAAAAATACTTTACATGGTTTCATTGTGCTCTCATAGAGTTCTATACAGGAGATATGGGTTATATACTCCCGCCAAAGAAATGATTTGCATTTGAGGTGCCCCCTGCCACGTGTTCTTCGACCAATCAGAAGACGACTTGGATACATAATCAGCAAATTCGATCGTGGTTGCAAGACGTGCTCTGATTGAACGTTAGAAGACGATTTAGGTGACAGACACGAAAAATTAAAAAAATATCGATGGCGGCAGCGAATGTCCCATCTCTCCAGTGAATTATAGAATTGTCCATTCTCATCACAGTGGTCCTTGAAAATGGTCAAAGGATTAATTTGAGGCCAGAGGCGTGTTTAGACTTGTTGTTTTACCCGTTACTGTATACGCGAGTTTACCCTTCCTGCCTAAGGAAGTTTTCACATTAAAAAAACTATGTGGAGCCTCAAATACAGAGGACGTGGGCAATATACTGTATATTTTAAACTGTTATACAATGTGGCTATAAGTGAGGAGGATCGTTGCCATTGGCCCAGCCCAGCTCCCAGGTCGTTCCAGTAGCCTAATAAAGGTAGATGGTGCGTAAAACAATAGTTCCACGGGAGAAATTTAAATAAGCCACATCCCACAATTTTTATTATATTCCGCTCATATTACGGTAAAATTGACATTGCAAATGGCATCTTTCTGAGTTTCAGATCGAAATTTCGGCACATATTATAATATTGTTATATTATTGGGCGGTTATAATTATACAAATTACATATAAGGCACTAAACTACACATATGAGATATCTAGTCCTTCCTCAGAACCCCAAGAATCCGCCAATTTAAAACATATTTATTATAATTAAATAACATTAAAACAAAAGGTCACTATTAATTCAGTTTAAGTGTTAAAACGCAATGAACCATCGAAAATTCGCAGGCCGTTACACACCGTACCTACTGAAAAAAAGATAAAACCATTTGCTTTGCGAAAGCTCTCCTTATCGATTTACCTTCAGAAACATTCCCAGAACATTCACCAGCGTACATAATCTTAACAACCCTACCTTTGTCGTCGCTTTATTCAACTTCCCAAACCATTATTTGCCAACAAATTTAACAAAGTCCACTAGAAAACGGTTCACAAAGTGGATTCCACTCGAGATAACTTGCGGCGAGAACTCTTCTCTGTACATGAGTTCCCTATGAAAGCTATCGGTTAGAAGATATACATAGTACAGGTATAATCTATGGAAGAAGTAGATCCAGAGTCACGGTGTTCCATCACTAATCAATAGCCTAATTCTGAGTAGCCGTGCACCCTTCACCGCTCTTGCACACCACTCGATTGTTTTTTTGCTCCTGAGTCATCATCGTCCAATGTTCCGTACCACCTTTCAGCCATCCCATTATTACTCTGCTAAAAGTGTTTGGTGCGGGAATCTGGGTGGTTTGTTTTTACCGTAAAACCACTTTTTCCTTCTAGTATATTCACTGCTGGCTGTTTTTAAGTGGAACTTAAACGGGACATGGTAATTTTAAATGAGAACCGAGTGTGGTACATAATTCACCGAGAATGATTTGCAATATATCAGTGTTTATGAAGGGGCTATTGTTGAATTTTTGGGATTAGTTGCTGCTTAGAGACTTCTCTCACC
Organism: Psococerastis gibbosa; assembly: GCA_963971405.1. NCBI lineage: Eukaryota > Metazoa > Arthropoda > Insecta > Psocodea > Psocidae > Psococerastis > Psococerastis gibbosa. The sequence continues at coordinate 963,753 of OZ020487.1, read as the reverse complement.
TGTATCTTCTACATCCCACTCACAAAGCTAAGTGTTGAAGCTTGCAGGATTTGCTGCAACTCCCAGACTACATGACTACACCCCTATAAAATGCGTCATTTTGAAAATATTGCGATACCGTAGAATTATAAATAAAAGTACTAAAAAGAGCTGAATCTTTTGTTCGGGGATTATTAATTGGGATTTGGGAAGGGGGGGGGGGTCATAGTAACAGAACTTTCAAAGTCTCTCAATATTTTTTTAAAATTATGCATGGTTTAGGGGTGTGTTCATTCTTCCCAACCCTTTTGGTGTACTGTAGCTCATCTCTCGTCTCTCATCTAATTTCCCAACAATGGAAGACATCAGCAATCTTGACTTACTACTAGTTATATTTTGTATTGGCTTACCCATAGCATTTTGGACCCTGCTCGTTCTTTGCCAGCAGCCCATGGAATTTCACCACTCATTGCCGTTACCTCATGTAGTTTATATTTATTTTAGCCGTCACCGTGATCTTTCTTTCATGGACAAAGCCATGGGTCGATTAAGTTGAGAATAATCTAAACGGTGGCGTCACTATCTACTTTTTGACAAAAAATTGACTTTCATCGTTCACCAGCAATCTTAACTTACTACTGGTTGTATTTTGTATTGGCTTACCCATAGACAAGTCTTGGTCCTTTTTTTACCACAAAGACATCCAGCTTTCACTGGCATAGAGAAAAACAGGGGGAAACCGTCGTATAGTAGGTTGACTGACAGGAGAACAGTGGACAGTCGAACAGTAGACAGAGGAACAGTGGGTGTAGGCTCAGCCATGTCATTGTTAGGCCGCGTCAAACGAGCCGCCCGCCAGCAGATAGTAATACCTGGACCTGGGAATGCGTCAATGGCATACGGACCGTCAATGGTACAAAAACACGCCATGCCTGTCATATTCCGCGGCAATTACTGGCCAGTTTATAAAATGTCCAGTAATGAGCATGGGGCATACCTTACAACGGGCTACTTCTTGGTAGACATCAAGAATCAAGTTTGCCACCAATTTTCCACTGAGAGACAAGGACATTGATGATTTTTAGGGTATTGCACCTGCTGAAAGGGTTCATGAACTTATTTTGTGGATTTCCTTCTTCTATGTCATCGGTTTGCTGCTCCTCGTCTTCCTCTTCACTTCTATATTTTCTTTCGTCAGTATCATCTTAATTGCAATATTCTTCGTCAGCACCATCACCATAGTTTCCTTCTTTATTCCTTCCTGCAATAAATTTCAATCTTCTTCTCTTACACCCTCTCCATCTACTCCAGTACTAGAAAAAAAAAGAGTTATTGATGTATTCTTCATCATTATGTAACGCAGTGCAGTGGTGAGGTGAATTGTGAGTTTCTTCATCTAATGCGCAGTGTCTCTGAAGTGCACGATAACGAAAACTTATAGACGGGATTTTTTTTAAACTGCTTTCTTCCACTTCCTTCTCGATTCGAATTGATTGTTAAGAGCTCCGCTGAAATATGAATGAACGTGATATCCAATTTCAGGCCCAGGGATCTCTTTGTGCACCATTCTCCTTCGATTTTACACTTACTATGAGTTCGAAAAGCATTGGTAGCAATTTTTTAGGCGTAGCTACCTCAAGTGAACGCCACTGCATTATATGGCACTAATGAAGCTTCGTGACTGATTGTGAAATTCAATGAAGTCTCACATGGGATCTCTTTATGCCCCAGTCTCTTTCGACTTTATACCGCTGTCGAGTTTGAAAACCATTGGTAACCAGTTTTTTTAGGGGCTAGTACCGCATATAAACGCCACTGCAATCATGAATGAAACATCATGACTGATTGTGACATCAAATTACGTCCCAAAATGGAACGCAATTATCAAAATTCATTGTTAAAAATAATGATTTCGTACAATACAACAATTGGTATTTGATTATACTCATGCGGCTGGTCCTTCCAGGAAAGCCACACATAATTAAACAGCTATACACCACTTGGAAAACATTTGTCACACCCTAACGAATTGGATATAGTAATTTGTTGCGATGCATTATACTGTAGTGTTGTTCATTAATTTACACGAGTCTTCAGTGAGTAATGGTCACGACGGGATTTTTTCAGTTTGCCCCTCATTTCTGCATTACGTACAGTATAAACCAATAGGGCTTTAATTCAAAGGCAATGCCCCACCTAATACTACTAGCTGTTGATATTAATACAATACAAACTTCTTAATGAGCTGAGAGCGGCGAGGAATGGTAATAATTTACCAAAACTGCTTATTAGAGACTCTGATAAGAAAAGCCATAAGTAAGGTCCTGGAAGAGGCCCACTACCCTAGAAAAGCTGAAATACAAGTAATGCCAATATCATCTTGAAAAACTAGTGGGCTAGGTTTATAAATATTCCATAAACAAACAATAATAAAAAACTTAAAACAACGGTACCTAGTGCCATCTACTTGGTGTTTTATTTTGAGCAGGTGCCGGCACAAGTCATTACCAGTGTAATTTACAGGTAATCACCAGGTTATCATACAGTAATATATTTCGTTCCACAAAAGAGCAGTGTAAATGAGTGTAACTATCAAATGATTACTAGGTATAAAATTACGGTAGACATGTGAATGTAATTCGAAAGGTGTGAGCACTGATAATTGCCATACGGACAATTGCTTGGTGAGGAGTAGAAGACTGTTGAACTGGGGTCAAATCTTACCAAAGGGTTTTGGAATCAAACGGTTGAAACGATGAGATTTTATGCAAGGCTTCTGATTTGATTGTAAATTTGCCAGGATTGGGAGTAGAGACCGTCATTGGCAAAGCAGTCCCTGAAGGTTCCTAGTCTGTTTGGCACTATACCTGATCAAGCAATTCCTGCTGTGCTTACCTAGCCAGTGCCTTAACGGGGTCAACTTCAATAAACCTTCACAGCCTATTTCAAATAAGTAGGTAAGCAATAAGTTCGATACACTGTAGGCAATTTAGTGCACCAGCCCCAGGTCTTTGAATTCTGGAGGCAGATTGATACGATATTATTATAGCTATTAATTGTTAGAGTTACTCATTTCATTAGCTTACCGATAAATAAATGAATGAAAAAAAACCTCAGACTAGTTACCATAGGTAATATCAAAGCAATAGGATAAGTTATCACTTGTGTATGACTAACACGGAGTTATTTAAAACTCACTTTTTAACTATTTCAAGTGTTTTTCAAACTAACATTGGTTTTGTCGTATTCCAACCCGCTTACGTTTAGAAATCATTAGCGTTGACAGTGTGGGGGTTATTCCAAAGTGGGGTACTGATGATACTTTCGATAAGTTATCCTTTGGTGCTGGTCAGAGAGACAACAACAACTGATGATCTACACCGAATGGTAGCATTCGTTGAGTCCAGTGAAGTGATAAGTGTACCGTATGCTACGCAAGAATTTCCATGCTATTGTTATTGCAGCTATTTTATCGGACTAAGGATATGCTATGTACCCACTCCCACTGTCGCCACTACTTGCCTAGGTCGGTATTGCATCTTGCATATTAAAATAATATTTCTATCGTACACTATACAGTTAGCTCTGTCATAACTAGACGCGTAAAAACAATGAAAATTGCATTTGTGGGAGAGTTTTGCAGGGCTGCATGCACTACTGATGAAATGAGTCCGTTAGTATATTTACTGCTCGTATATAGAATGTTCGTTGGGAGTTATGAGGCCGGAGGCAGCCATGAGCAATCACAATAACACCGTTTGGCTTGACTTTGACGATGCTGAACCAATAGGGATAAAAATTGAGTAGCTCCTAGATTAAACTGAAATCTCTCGAGAATATATTTTCTGCTTTCCCTATCCGTTGCATTAGAATCATCGATGCAAGAACTAACAATAAAATAACAATGGTCACAGCTTCCGTTACGTGACAAGCTGAGAAAACACTGCACATCAAAGGTGATTGAACATCTGACAGCGATATTCATCGATATAGCAAAAGCTTTCGATTAGTTGTGCATGAAAAAGCATACCTTGTTACACAGCTGTACAATGTGTTGTATCAGTTTGCGGTCGTGCCCCTGTCTCCCGGTAGTATTGCATTTGACCTCTCACCTTGCAGACTATGATCTTGATCTAGACCCTCAGTCAGGTCTCAGGTATTGTACTCGCGCAAGTACTTGGTTAGCCAAGTGGCTTATGCATGTTACAATGTGATCATGTTAAGTTATCGTTGGTTTGTCTACTGTCGCTAATAACCGGTGCAGGATGACACCGAGGGCATTTACCGGGTTTCCAATGGTCGAAAGAAACAATACCAAAATTGTCGGAAAAAATGAATTTGACCGTTACGGTAAGATTCAATGTCTGACTACGGACTAGCCATACCTACGCTTATAACAATTGCTTCAAAATAATAGTAATATTGATATACAATAAGACAGTGTCTACTGTAAGTAGGCTTCTCGTTTTGTGGCTCAATTTAAACTCAAAAGGTTGTTTGATCGAAGCGCATGCTTGCCGCAGCTTGTATAGCAGTAAAGCAGACGGTTTTCCGCCCTTGTTAAGTATCACAGAGATAAGGATATAAAGGTACCCTTTTGGCACTTTTTATCAACGAAACAGGTAATTTTTGTCATAATAACAATTAACTTTTTGATGGTCAATGTCAACCTGCTAGAATCCTACACCAGTGCATTTAAGTATCAGATTGAATTTAAAATAAATTAAAATTAAAAACAGACTGGCACGGTAAAACATGACAGTTGATACAAAATACGGCGCAAATTCCCCATTTTTAGACTAATTACCCCAATTTTAAACATAATCCGTCCCAACTATAATAAACCGCGCACCTGGCCCTGAAATGTGATGTGCCTGCAGGCTACTGCCATACCTTAAAAATCGAAAATAACATAACGACCTCACTTAGTTCCATCAAATGACTTTTTTTATATTTATTATCATAACAACCAACCATCCATCTCTGCGGTATTGTGATTTTTTGAAAACTTAATAGCGCTAACCCACATTTTATTTTTTTATCTCGAGTTATTTAATTGTTGGAATGATAATAATGATAATCATTTTGTTTCAGGTAAGGGTTCTTCACAATCAGGTAACCAAAAATAACGAGCTGAATCAAGAAATTAGAGCTTATCGTGAAAGCGCCCTGGGTCATGTACCTATAAAACAAAATGCTCAGTGTCTTTTTGAATACGTAGTGTGTTATTTATATTTTTTGATACAATAGGGAGACGTTTAGCCAGGCCTTTTATTATAGAATTATAATGACAGTGCAGTCGGAGCTATCCTTTTTTATACCTATTATTGATACTTGTTATGATTTGTATTGTTGATTGTAGGCTATGGGTTTATGTTGGGACAATGGCCTCGATAAAGAAGCACTACTGCTCTTAGCCCAGCCCAATATAGGATACAGACGTAACGTTTCGCTGAGATATAAATTATTAAGTAAGAAACAAATAACCTACTATCATGCAATAGAAAAATTATTACTTGACCTATTTAAAAATGTACTGTAGCGTATACGGTAGTATAATTTATATTGATTTTACACTAAAATTTAAAATCAACGTGACATGACAATCTATTTAGGGTCTGGGACTGAGGACTGTCAGAGGATTCCCTTTCTTGGTCAATTTGGGATGTTGTGGTCAGCACATGTCCGGCTGAGTGTTTTTCCTCTAATGGTGATGGGAAGGTACGGGTACGGTTGGGCGGACCTACAGTTATATGTAAGGGACATTTATATATGGGACATTTCCTTCCCACCAAAAATATATTTTTAAATTCCTGGGACCACCTGCCACGTCTCCAACAACCTGACATTGCCAAGGCGAAACAGGTACCCCCGCAGGATTCAAAAACTATTTTTTGGTCGGCTCGAATATCCCATCTCTCCTATATAGAAGTCTAGGTGAACCGAGGAGAAATTTGTTTCCTATTATTTCAAGTATCAATCATCGAGCATCTAATTCGCTGTTAAAATACAGTAACTTAATTAAAGCACAAGGCTGAAACGAGAATATACAATTTAAAAATCCGGCTCGGCTTTTACCCGATTGAGTCGTACAGCATATACTATCGTGCCTATAGTAGGTACTTTGAATGAGTAATTAATTGAATTCCGGAGCGCATTATCGAGTCGCGCTGTGCAATTCCTCGATAATTTCCGATAGATAATTTTACTGTGTGCTCTAATAAATGAATCGAGCCTCAACTAATTCGATCAAACTGCTACAACATTTTGTTGAAAGGATGAATTGGTTTCAACGTTGATCTCATAAATAAATTAACGATAAACTTCAGCCATTGCGTGGGGTTCTGATTTGGGCGTCATTTCACTATTTTAATGAGGAGGGGGGGGATGACAATTGGGTACATTTTCAAGCAAGATGGCGCCCGTATCGGTTTTTACATCTGACCAAGGCAATGGTTCAATATAGTACAAGCATACAGTCCAAACAAAAGAATTATAATATATATACAGTATATGTATAGCCTACATATTTTATTAAATAAATGGGTTTGGAAGACACCTTAACCACCCCAGGCTGCCCGTTAGGCCAAAGCTCAGACGGATGGACCAAGTACTAGAAGATGTGCACGCCACTGGCTTCCGAGAGCAGCGGCCAAGTCTCCCCGGCTGTATGCGCCTACCTAAGTCAAGTTAATGCATAAAATGAAATTGTCATAAGTTAAATATGAGGACCCAAGGTAAAGGGGGGATATGGAAGTGTTATGAGATTGGAATTTATGCTTTTGGTATTTCGGCTTTACCGTGAAATATAGGCAATACAAGGCAATGTTTATTAATTAGGTATGAGAATCTGCTGCAAATTAGAAATAGTCTACCCCCAACTTGTTGGCTATTTCATTAGCTGAAATAGTATTAGTAGTAGTAAGAGCATCGCTTGAAATTTTTCTATGCATTCTAGTTAAAAATGAGCATTGAAAATTGTGTAGCGATAATCAGGTATGATATGCAATAACGCACATGTGTGGAGAAAGGAAAGGAAAAATATAGACTACATTTTAGGACAACCCAACCAAGAACAAATATAGAAAATTCCGAGCCGAGTCTCGGGAAATTATAGGCTTACAGTTTTACACCGTCATTAGGCTGGTGGAAGGTACCTCTTGGATTTCACACCCAGTAACTTCTATCGGGCGTTTCGGGATTTGACCTAAGGGCTTCTGTTCGACCTCATTGCTTTTCTTTTAAGTTCTACAGAGACCTTCTACGGTAAATCAGTGGCGTAAATATGCGGACCCCCCGAAATGGGAGATATGAGCAGAAATTAACTAAATTTCAGTCCTAATTGCTGTTCGGGTCAGCAGTGAAATAAGTGGTTTGCTGGGTCTCGGGGCCTGTGCCCGCCGCAAGAAGTTGATAGTTAAATAGCTATATATTATTAAGCTGCGGTAAATTGTAAATTTTCTATCGGATTGCTCCGAATCTTTGGAACAGTAAAATTCATACCTTCTTCCCGAAATTAAGAAACCGCAACCAGTATGTAAACACGGGTAAACCTGCCTATGTTTGTATGGTAAATTTATTTAACAGCTTCCGCGTAGTATATTGCAATTTCAAGTAATCATAATAATCATTTGATTCCCAAATAATACAATACATACAGTACGATATGTTCAGCAACGTAGATGATTGGTCCATTTCTTTAGTAGATAGACGATACTATAATTACATGTACAGCTGAGTCAAGCCAGGAACTACAACGAAAGGCAAATACAGACTTCGGTTTAGTACAGAAATGGCGAAAACCTGAGTCTTAACCTAGAAAAACCAATTTTATAAATTTTTCTAATAAAAAAAAAAACACTCAGAATGCCGCGGTAAACAATGTCACGCAAAACAATGCCACTAAATATCTAGGTCTAATAATTGATGAAAAGTTGAAATGGGAAGGCCACATACAGTGCATACGTTACAAAAACTTCGAAAGACATCTACAAATTTGATGTACAACTCAAAAATGTAGCTAACCCAATACTGTTAAAAACAATCTACCATGCCCTGGTACAATCACATCTGCAATATGCATCTACTGTATTTGTATTGCGATTGAATTACATGTACTGTATATCCAAAAGCGAAGCCGCACACGGGCTGACTGAAGAATAATTTTGTTGAAGTGTGCACTCTGTATCGAAATTGGATCAATATAATAATAATAATAATAACGTATGCATAAGGAACAATTTTGAGTTTGAAAGTAGCTGAATAGCTAAGTCTACAATTACTAGTAAATTTGGTAAAAACGAGAGCAGGAGTATTTGATGTATTTGTTAACACCTATGAGATCCAGTTATAAACATCCTGCAAATTCAGCTAACACGATTTTAACAGTCCGGTCGTAATTGGTGCCAATCGCTCCTTAGCTTTAACATTGATGCGATAATTTTTAATTATTGATAAGTAACTGTGAGTACTTGGTTAAAAATTAGTAAAAGTATGCATAAAAATACCCTATGGTGAATGACGATGCACAGTAATCTGGGTGCCAATTTTTTTTTTCGCTCGATCGGGACCCGAACCTGACAAGTCCAAGTTTTGGGGTAGCACTCTATGACTGAACTGTTGTTTACCCTATTGCGATGCTAGGGACCGTGTTGGGGACAGACAGACGAATGGACTGACATAATATGCTCAGAACATGTTTTGCACTACTATACCTTACAATTATTACAATATAATTTCGTATATAATGTTAATATAATGCGTGTATTTAGTTTAAAAAACAATTTTTACCAAAACCGGTGCCACAAAGCCAAAAAAGCGCATTGGGATCACCACAAATATATAACTTTAATATATTTATGGCAATCACTTACCTTTAGTCGTAAAAGTTGCACTTCCCCTTACTAATCTGGGTAGGGAAGCTTTCAGAATCTAACCAGAATTAATTTACTAAAACTCAAAACACAATTTTCGTTTTAGGTATAATTGGTTGGCTGAGTAAATAGCTGACCAAGTTGAGTAAATACCGTAGATGTATTAATTATATTTTATCTCAGAGAAGCGGGAGAAGTTTGCATAGAGTTAAAAGAAGCTGCTATGCATCAATATTGAAAATTATATTACAGAAAATCTTTACTTAAAAAACTTAGTGAACCCTTGCATGCTTTCCTATTTATCGTAATTAGTACAGGTACTGTGATAGTTCCATGGTAAATAATTGTCCCGTGGTTCAATATCAGGTACCAACAGATTTTCCCTATCCTAAACCACTGGATCGGTTGTTTTGCTTTGTCCAGAAATATTACACAATAATAATGGTATGGCATGCAGTACATGAGGCTCGGATTATTTATAATATATTATAGATTATTGTTTTTTTAAAAACCAAAACCTTACATAGGAAAGCAAACTATTTGGATTTGTTACTCTGTTTAGCACCTAAAACATACCTAAAGTTAGAAAGCATCGATTGAAAGGTTCCCCAGAAAACTTATTTTTAGTAAATTTTAATGAACATTGAGCCTTTTTTTAATTCTTTTACAACTTGAACCAAACTATTTATTAATTATTATTGAATTCATTTTATGCAATTAATATATATTTTAACATTTAAAAGCCATGGCATTGGCTATAAGGTACACCTATTACAACTGTCTATGAAGTCAGACAGCTGTAATATAGTCAACCGAAATTAGAGGATATAGAAAAACTGGGCTGGGTGGGATTCGAACCCACAATCTACGCCTAACCGGCCCATCCTCTAATTTCGGTTATTACGTGGAAGTCACCTCTTCAACCAATGTTAATTTTATGTCAGTGTTATACACACCATATATAGTACTGCAATATAATGTGTAAATAAAGTCAATGTTGCTATTATATAGTCTGTAAAATACAGTCTACTGAGTCTATTTGGGACTACGCGGGTAAGTTACAAGAAAGTGGAGGGCGGGGCTGGGCCAATAAATTGAATTTCCAACTTGGGCAAATCTTTAATAATTTGATCAAAGTCGCCTTTGATTCTTCGTCGACAAGTTTTCATTAAATAATTAAATGTCATCTTCTGTGAGTTATCGATGGAAAGCTAATTAAGTGAAATTAAAAAGTTTAAGGTGGAAGGTTCAAAAAGTCCTCATTTTTATTTATTTTTGTTCGCAGATTTCCATTAAACCCCGTCTTCTAAACCTTTGCTGGTTTAGACACGTAAAAATTAAAATACAAAAGGCTGAGGAAAAAAAAATTTGCCATAAAAAAAAATAAAAAGTAAACAAAATGTCCATTTTTTTTATCCTTATTTATTCTTGTTTATATTTTTAATATGATTTTATTATTTCTTTTCTCCCTGACTTTCGAACTTAATCACAGGCATGTGAGTACCCAGATATATATATATGCCAGAAATGCCATCAGGATCAGGGACAAGGATTGCCACATAGCCTATATAATAATTAATAACAAATTATTTTTTAGTCAAATTCAATGGTTATTCAAAGGCTATTTAATTTTGTTGGCAAATATATTAGGGTACCTATATCTATTATTTATTATTTGCTGTTGAAATGAGGTAAAGCCATTTTTTTGCGCCTATATTTTTAAACTTCCCTTGGCCGAGGCACTTTCAATATTTCTCTCTCAAATCTGAGGGGCAGGCATTTAAACATGTACTGTATTTTGTAAACAACCCGGTTAATTTGATGAAGCTACTTTAAACAATCGTAACACAGCCGCAAAGAAATTTAAAATTGTTGAAAAATACAAGGTTTCTCAAAAAACAGTCTATTTGCCTCACTTGATTTACTACTAATCTATCTCGTTTTAGAAAAGATATTAGTAACGAGAAAATTTAATTTGCTTACAAATGTTTTTGAAATCTCTGCCTTAGCCCTGTATACTTACAAATGATAACGATATTATATATAATATATAATTAATAAATACGTTATTGAAGAAAAATAAATAAATCAGTTAACCCAATGAGAGCCCTCACCACTGCGAATGTATATAAATCCAAAAAAAAAAAAAAAATAATAATACCTTATGAATTTCTCCCCAATCTCATACACTTCACCCCCCCCCCCCCTCCCCCGCCTACTCCTTGGCTGAGGCAAAGCTACACACGTCTCGCCCGTTAATTAGATTTCGTCTGCACGGTGATAAACGCAAACGAATAAAAAGGGGTGCCCGGCCCCCCTACTTTGAAAATTGTGACAGTAATTACTTTACGTCTCTCGTAAATAAATTTCGTGAAAATTTCCCCCATATTGGTCCCATTGCGTACTGTATATACATTGACAAAACACACGCAAACTCATTTCATTGTTAATTTTAATGAGATCAACAACAAGACGCTCCGAGTTATTTTTTTTCTTGGGAATTAAATTTTGGCTGAGTTTTCGTTTTTTAAACGGTTATCTTCTGTTTAGCTTATGTGGTGTTGAGACTTGTTATGAGGTACAGACTTTACCGGGTTTAGTCGTTGAGAATTTACGATAGGACCGGTAATTGAGCGCTTGTATTTGTGAAATTGTAACTCCTCCCCCGGTGCAGGTGCCCCCGTGTGACCAGATAGAGTTTCAAGGACCTGGGCCTTATGATTTAGCACTAACAGGGCCGCAGGCAGGGGAGATGGCCCGTCACAGTGCCTATTCTGTTAATTATCCTACAGAGTAGATGTGGGACATAGTTAGCACACTCTTGAGAATCTTCATGAGATCCGTGCACGTTCTGACAGGTTCTTGGCGATCGCAGCCGGGTGTGCAGCAATATGGTCCACTGATGAGCAGACGTCAGCACGTCCGTTATTGCGTGTAGTCGGTGTAGGTTGACATCGAGAACGTGTACTAGTTTGCCAATCCAATGGCCAGAAATGCATACAGAAGCAATATAAATGTAGGCAGAAGGGACGCTTCGACTTCTGGTCCTAGAATGCTAGCTTTCCTTCGGGTAGCGACTTGACATCGTGGTAGAATTGCAAAGGGAGAGGGTGTCTCCACTACAGTGGTGGCGCTACGGGGGTGCCCGAGGGGGCCTGGTCCCCCCAACAGTTTCTCCGGCCCCTCCTGGGCCCCCCACTTTTCAGGTACTTTACGTGTTGTTAAATTGCAGAATTGTTGAACGATATACTTACTCCCAATGAAGAATGTTTTCTTTTCATTGCCCCCCCCCCGCCTTAAAATTACTAGCGCCGCCACTGCTCCACTAATGATGGTTTGGACAAGTTTGTTGCCCTACTCTTAGAGAGCGGTCTATCTGAACTACTGTAGGTTGGTTCCTGGAAGTTTCCACTAAAAGCCAGAATTCATTATCGAGACTTTTCATGTGATCGTGGGACACACCTTTATTAGTAGTATATTAGGCACAGTCCCAGTACACGGTGAGGGCCCATAAGACACAGGGCCCACCCTTACATGTTTATATGTCATGTTATTGAATTAAAAGTATTTTTATTGGTTACATTTTCATTAGAATATTTGATTTCTATAATAGTGATTCCGTTGGGTACGGGTCAATAGACCCGCGAACGCGCCAAAAAAGGCGTTCTCAGTGGCAGCCCACACCTACAATGTGCAGTGTGCAGCTCACTCACAGAATATTAATCAGCACAATATCGAGTTGATTGTCACTCACCGCGTGCAAACACATGGCTGCTCTGCAGACCCATCTACGAGTGACGGGACACTCACGCTTTGCACCCATAATTGAAAGATACGGTAATACAGTATATATTGTACTATATATAGCATAATGATTACTTTATGGGGGTGTACTAAGTTACTATTGTTCAACTGGAAAAATTTGTTAATTACAATGTAGTAAAATATTGCAGTTCACGATTATAATGTTTTTTTTTGCAGGTAAGCTCTAGCTAAACATAACTAAATTTACAGGACATGGTGAAAGGTAAAAATTGTATGTAAGTGTACATTCCTCCCTACATAATTACGCGGCTTTGGACAGAGTATACCCTGTATGGTTCTGGAATCTGCATGCACCGAGCCTACACATTTAGGGTATCTACTCTTTCCTTAGAACCCCGATAATCCGCTAAACATGCTCATGTCATATTTAAGTGCTACATGTTTATCAAATTAATTAATTAATAACATTCATAACAAAACACTCTTGAATGTTCTCAAGGGCCCGACCAGTTGACGGTATATTAAAAATGTAGGTATTATTGCTATATTCAGTTTGTTTTATTATAACCTAAAGACCTAGGAAACTGAGAAAGATGATGCATAAATTAGCCATAAGGCGATTTCATACATTACAAATAAAAATAAAATTATAAATTAACTTTGCACTAATTCCACAAAATAAAGTTATCTTCAGTGTGAAGATGGTGTCCACTGCCGAAACAGCGGCTCCAATATAAATTTATTTTGTGGAATTAGTCATTTTATAATTTTATTTTTATCTATAATTGTCAATTTAACAAAAATAGCCAAAACGAATGCCGCTCAGTGCCATGAGTGGGTAGGCTAACTGAAAACATAAAATTGATAATGTTTTAATCTACCCATGCGTTTAAGTGTGTGCAGCCCGTAGGAAATTGGCAGCCCGAAATTTAATAATTTTATATTTGATTTTATTAACTAAGCAAGTTATTAAAGATTTGGCTTATTTAAATTGTAGAAGACTACTTCATGCATCATATAAGAAGGTATTTTTAGGTTTCGAAATTGTAGTTTTTTTTATAAAATAGATTATACGTGAAAAGTTTTTGTTTAGAAAATATTATCATGTTTGTGAAAAAACTACAATTTCGAAAATCAAAAATATCTTATTATATGATAAATGAAGTAGTCTTCTTTTCTTTTCAACTTTAATGAGCCAAATCTTTAATAACATGCTTAAAAAAAATAAAAAAGTAATTAAATTTCGGACTGTCAATTTCCTACGGGCTGTACACTCTTAAACGGCAGACATGTAGCGTAGTGGTACGGACTCTGACTTTCACCCGATAGGCTGTTGGTTCGAGTCCCACACTGGCTACATTTACTGGCCATGTTTCGGAGCGCATGTAAAGCAAGTGGTCCCGTGCCTTCCTAGTTGAGTGTAAGAGAGGGCTTTATAGCCCTAACTCCGCTAGGTTGGCTTAATAATGGAAACAATAAAAAGTCCTTATTTATTTATGTAAACGCACGAACTTACTTCGAACTTACTCTCATTAGTCAGTCCATTCGTTATAACATTAAAAATAACAAAACTTTATCCAATGGGTAAAAAGTGCAGCAACCCGCAACCCGCAGCACACAAATTGTCACTGTGCACTAATGATCAACCAAATTACGATCTCGCACACCAAATTCAACATAACGTCAACAAAAACCAACAATGCCAAAAAAAACACCAATTACATCACGGAAAGGAACGGTCATTAGGCTTAGTGGTGAGGCAAAAAATGAAAAAAATGTAACTTGGCCTGTAATGGGTGTTTGGTACGGCATAACACAAGAATAGGCCGACCAGATGGTGGGAAACACTTGGTCCAAGGCCTTGCTCCCCAATCGATAATTGCTTTTTGATTTCAATGTTAGAATTATATTTGCGCGGCATCATCAACGAGTTGTGTTTGATTAGAGACTGGATGTTTAGACACCTGTTGCCGAACGGGGAGGTGCATCAAAATCAAAATTTATTGATTTTAGAGAACCATGCTCGTATTTCTTTCTTTCTTCGTATTTAAAGGAATAAAAGATTTAGATCCGGAACCTTTTTAGTGCATGTCTTGTAGCCTAAGAACCCAAACCTTCGATTACTGCTATAGCATTTTAGGGTAATAAAATCGTGTGACTCTATAAATAAATAATTGTAGGAAACGTCCTCCCAATGGGGTCTAGGCTTCAGGACCAGTAGAGGAGCCTCTGTCATGACTGACCAACGCTCTATGTAGAATGTTTTTTTTCTAATAACGTTAAGGCGCTCATTAGGGCTGAAGCGGGGGGGGGGGGGGAAGTACCCAGGTCTCGCCAAAAATGTCAAAAACTCTAGCTTCCGTTCAAATTTTCATATCTCATCATGGCTTGAAAAGTATCCGTAAGGATTATTGTAAGGAACAGCCACTCATTAGTAAGAAAGTAAGTAGCTAATGTATTACAATTTTCATATTTTTCAAATTTTACATTGAAAAAGTCAGCACCTGCACTAAGTACTCTATATACTTGCATCGCTGGGGTTAGTTTAAGTTTCAAATAATTTATGATAAATTATTATTACTACTTACACTGGCAGTGTCGACTCTTTTCAAGTGATTGTGGGACTCGGCCTAAGCGCGATTTTCATAGTTTCCTGATTCTAACAGGGCAAAAATTCCCCGACATTTGAGCTATGAGCTATGACCAAGTCAAATAAAACTGCACTCATTGTATACTTTATGCTTTGAACCCAGAGATTGTAGGCTGAAATAAAAATAAATATGTAGCCCAAGATTTCTCAATCTCACACAAGAAATATTTGTGTAATTTTACGCAACTTTTCTCCAAATTACGCTCCATGGCAATCACAAAACAATTTACCAACGCTATGAAATATGACGAGAATTTGACATTTTTTATTGTCCAGCGGGGCGGCGTCTTTTGTAACTTTTCATGTTTCGTTGACAAATACCGCCGGCGCAATCATTTAAATTTTCTCGGCCATCTTGAAGATTTATTTATGGGAATTCCCCCACGTAGATGCAAATATGCCAAAATATTCCGAAAAATCGTGATTTACTGTTGTTACATACTATTTTTGATCGCGGATCCCTATATACTGCTCACAACATGAATTAGCTGTACTATATATTTTAACATTTACTTGTCCGTACTCTGTAGGAGAATTTTTTGAGAGGCAAGCCTGCTGGCTAAAATACTAATAATACTAACTTAACCCACTAACTTGCCAACTAATTGTGTTCTTTTTTATTTGCTTGTTATGCTAGGTACATCCTACTTAACGAAGCCTAAAACTGGGATCATTCGCCTGTATCTCAGTTAACAATGGCTAATCTGTTTTTAAAAAAATCTTGTCAATATTTGTTGCCCCTTGCCGGCGAATTCAGGTACATTGATTTACCCTGCACCCTACATTAGTCCAGTTGGTTAAGACCTCAACTATAGACCACAAAGTTGAGGTTTGATATTCGTCATAAAAGAAACAAATCACTGGATCTGGGACTCTGGGCCCACGAACCCTATTATGTTGTTGACCATAAGATTTTAATTTAAGCAATGGTCAAGATTTCAACCTATGGTTACGTGAAAAAATACAATAGGAATAGAAATAAACGTAAGTAAGTATTGTGTATCGCAAAATTAATGGTAACACCGTAAAACAAAAATAATTGATGTTTTAGCCGATTAATAAATAAATTTAAAAAATAGTTCTAGATGGGATGAACAAAACATAAAGTCGAATGGAAATATTGTTTATTTACTTGCTGGGTTATTTCCCACATTTTCCACTTTACGGTGAGTAATGTTTAAAAAAAAAAAAAAAAAAAAAAAAAAAATTGAACACACTGCTCTTCTTCTTCTTCTTTATCTACCTTGTTATTACCCCCTTTAATGCGTCAACGGACTCTCAATAAAATTTATACATAACACAAACACTGCCTCCACACGAGCTTTTGTGTGAGTTTGGGACTTGCATCGTGTTTAAAAAAAATTCTCTGCAACGAATATACTGTTAACAACCTTTCAAGCGATGGTGGGGGCCGGTTTAAATCGCGATCACACTGGTTTAGCCACCCCGTCGATGAATTTGCGCGACAAATTGCCCATTAACGACAGACAACATTGACGACAGATGGGATCACATGGGTTCGTGAGGGATTCTCGGGCTATGGGGGCTATTTGTTTCTCCGCAGACGAAGCGTTGGAGATAGTGGCCGACAAAGTGGCAGATAAGGTGATGTATATGGTGCACGTCCACGGTACACAAGCATTGTTCACGGGTCACTTACCATGCAAATCATGTCGATAAAACAGCCTGCGAGTCCTCATGGTTCACTCTTTACAATTCCGTTCAGTTTATAACCGTCACTGAATTTTTCGGGTGACTTGGTGGGACAAAACCTCTGACGCTGTTTTCCGCATTAAAAAAGTTAAAAAAAAAAGAAAGCACAATGTACGCCCTAATGGTGGGGGCGTCACTCTAGAAAAGAATCCCAGTGGCACAGCAACCTATGGAGGGTCCAGGCTTGAAGACTAGTACAGGATCCTTTCTCCTGACCAAGGCTCTATTTCGGATGTTGTGGTCAACAACATGTCTACCAGCCGTGTTTGAAGGTACGTCATCCATTAGGGTTGGGTTGACCTAAGCCTGACAGAATATTTCTGAATAAAGTTTAAAAGTGGGTTCAAATCTAATTATCCGCAAATCAATTATATGCTTTTTAGCATAACCTGAGAATAGTGTTCGTATTTGGTGTGCTAAAAACAGGCTGGTGTGACGTAAATAAGAAGAAATGTTGCTCTATACGTTGATGCAGGCTGTCGCTAACAAGTAACACCGTTTAACCACCGTGATGGCGGAAGTTGTTTAGTATTTAATTGTATTAATTGAGGCCAAACGGTGTTAGCATATTATCTTAGCATCTTAGCATAAATCATTATGTACAGGTCTATTTATTGTATAAGTTGTGTTGAATCTCATTGAGGGCTGTACCATCAATATTTCCTGATAAATTGGATTTGGTGCACAGGATAGCGTCGTATCCGATTTGCTGTTTTTAAACAATATTTCGCATTTAATGCCCACATATTAACATTATTGAATAAAATTACGAACCAATAATCAAACATGCAAATTCCGTGCCTGATTTAGATGTAAACCCACCGAGAACCTGTCCAATTATAAACGAAACCGTCGCATTCAGGCACGATCGCTAAAAGTTAAACCTTAATTATTTAAATAATCCTTATCATTTAATTCCCTGATTTGATTGGCTCATTTAGCAAGCCCGAGGGGCTTCCAAAATGTAAATAATGGGCCCGGGGAGGGGGGACGTCGCGCACAGGTCCCAGACAAATCTGGGGCTATTTGTACCTGTCTGGGGGCACCGCATGGTAGCTACCGCAAATGGTCCGGCCCGGCTGTAATTTTCTAAGACGAATTTACCAACAGTTACTGCCCGTGTCGTGGTAAATGGAGGAATTTTAAACCCGAGGCTTCATTTGCAACGGGAATCTTCGGAGAAATTGCGTTATTTTGGTATGGTAGCCCCTTAATTATAAGTCTTCTTCTATTGGAGATTGGCGATCATCATGGCAATTTGGACCTTGCAGACTACTGCTCTGAAAAGGGAAGTCGTGCTCTTTCCAAACTACTGCCTCCGATTTTTCAACAAGAATGTTCTTCTTCTGCCGGGAGCCCTCAGTCCTTTTATCTTCCATTGGAATATTACATACTTTTCGTTCCTCATCACTTGACCGAAGTATGTTAGTTTCCGTTTCATAACAGTCAGAAGCAACTCGGCTTCTGTATCCGTTTGCACAGTGTTAACAATATACAAGTTGTCCGCTTCATTTTGAGTGCCGATTAAAACCAACACATTCATGTCCCTAGCGCAGATGGGATTTTGTAACCACCTACTATCTTCCCCATGCCCCATTTGTCGCGCCTTACTGATGCAGTACCTGTGATTCTCTATTAAAAATACATCTCATGTGAAAACCTACAAAATCTAGAAATCCTGATTCGCAATATCCACGGCACTATCAGCGTCCACGGTCGAGTAATCAGGTATTGTACCTCAATTACAATCGGTACCTATTCCCCCAGGTTTCCAACAACAAATCACCTGCTGACAGGCTAGGAACTGGTAGAAAAATGCCGGGCATGACAAGTGGGATCTAGCGTAGCACCGCGTCTCATGTTTCGCCTCAATTCTAAGCTATATAATTACTCCTGATTAATACCCAACACGGAACTGCTCTCTCGGCTACAAGCGCTTCTCCTTGCCATTGTACTGGCCAGTCTGCCTAAGGTACAGCCGAGCCTGCCTAAGGTACAGCCGAGCCTGCCTAAGGTACAAGGGGCGACAAGGTACGGGTCTCGGGCCCGTGTATATGGCTCCCGTCTCGGGCTAATTTTTCCTTATTCGGGTTTGTAGCTGTCAGTAGGTGGTAGTCAGATGACCTGTACGTGCCTAGCAACAAGTTTTTTCTTTGAGGCGTTTTTTATTTTGTTATTTTATTATTGTCACTAAAGCTGGTTCTGTATAGTGTATTCTTTTTCTTCTCTTAATGCCTCTTCTATGTCAGTTTCCTAACCCCAAGACAAAAGAATGCCCTGCACAGAAAATACTATATTTTTCGCTTATTCCAGCTCAAACTCTGTCCCCCTATCTGTTCAGTCGCCATTACGTACTCCCATCATCCCCACGAGGTACAGATTAGGGATGTTCACGACTTGGCTTCTGAGCCCGTAAGACATTACTCAGAAGCTCAGCCACTCTGAAGACATAATTCAGTCAACCGTGAAGGCTGTAAGTTAAGAGTTTTATGTAGGTATTTGACAACTTTTTAAAAAAATTAATTGAAGTGTACCTAGGTACATCTATTCGATGGAAAGAGGACATATAATAGAAAACACATAAATGTACATTGTACAGTAAGAATGAACTTTTCTTAAGTTACAAGCAGAATATTTAGTTTGCGGTGGCCACAAAAACTATACAGGAAGAAACTTACTACTCTGCTCTAGTGTACTTGGATGGAAATTTATAGTATTATGGATCATATTACCAATAATTATTGTATTATTTCAAACAAATATCACCAATAAAAATCGCTAAATGAAAGCTTTCCATGGGAATAAAGCACATCTCAAAATACCTTAGGTACTGTAGATACTAAGAAACCAATGGTAGTGGTACTAGGTAGGTACCAAGCCTTGATTGGCTGTAAAAATTACAAGAACTAATTTACGTCTTAAGAGTATGTCATTAAATTGGAGAAATGAAATTTAATTAAGGGTATTTTTATCTATTTTTTGTTTATTACTACGTATTTCTATAAACCTGAGACATAAATTACGTAGAGTTTTTACTGGGTGGTATTGAGCATAAAACTGCAGGTACCTATATCTAGGTACAAAATGCAGGGCCCACCAGCGTGGTGTCGTAGGACGATGCGGCCATAATGCCAGAAATTCGATACCTGGACGGACAATTGACAATGTAAATACGGCACCTTGTGACATAATGTGTCAGGGTGTGTGGCACAATTTGCATGTATTATGGTAGACCTACTGTAGCCTGTAGGTACTGTAAGGAATGTGGCTATTCAAATCATTGTCCCCACAGCTAGGTTACATGCAACTACATTGTACCTGGATACACAAGCATGGCCTTTTTTAATTAATTGAAACCCTCTGAGTTAGTCCTTACTGAAGTCTTTAAGCTTATTAGTGCCTAGTGGACGCAGCACTTCTCGCCAACATAAAAAAAAAATATAGTGGACGTATGTGCGCACGAAGGATAGGCTTTAATTATTAAATTAAATTAAACTGGGAGGTTTGAAATAAGACATGAGTATGTTTGGTAAATTCTGAGGAAAGATACTCCATGTGTGTTGTTTGGTCCACGCAGGACCTTATTTCCGGTACAAAACCGCCCAGCGGTCTCTAATAATAATGTGGAATACAGATAAAATAGTTAACAGTTAAAATTATAAATAAATAAGGACTTTTTATTGTTTCTACTACTAAGCCAACCTAGCGGAGTTAGGGCTATAAAGCCCTCTCTTACACTCAACTAGGAAGGCCCGGGACCGCCTGCTGTACATGCCCTCCGAAGCATGGCCAGAAAATGTAGCCAGTGTGGGACTCGAACCAACAACCTTTCGGGTGAAAGTCAGAGTCCGTACCACTACGCTACATGTCCTGAAAATGATAGATAAGTTGCTGTCTCGGCGAGATATAACCGGTGTGAGACAGCCTTGCTGTGGAACGTCACTTACCCTCATAAATTGGTTAAAGTCAGAGAGATTAGGAAACTCAAGCAAAGAAAAATTCCAAAGTAAGACTAAATTAGAATATGATTCTTCATGGCCCAAAGGACACCTCGTTTAATTTTTAAGAATAACGCAGAAGTGAGATAGAAACGCGAAATCATGTAGTTAGAGGCAATCCATCATTTTGTACGAAATAACATAGGCCACGATAATTAATTTCACAAAAATAGTTTTGTCACTAACTCCATCTCGACAAAGTAGTTAGGCATTTATCAAAATCAAGACTGGATCATTATAATTAAATAACTATTATTTATAGAAAGAAGATACGTCGAAACTAGTTTCGGAGTTCCTTCGTAAATGAACCGCTTGCTTTTAATTTTTAAATTGGCATGGAAGTCTTCTTAGATGGCGTTTTAGGATATGCTCTAATTTAAATGTTAATAAACCAATTTCTGTGTTTGTTGTTGGCTAAGGTCTTTGTTACTAGGTATGAGAAAATCGAGGCTAAAACATTTGTATTATATATACATATATATTATATATATATACATGATAAACCTTTGCCACAGAGGCAGTAACTAGAAATTTGTAGATAAAATAGATTGGTTAAGTACAGTTGAATTTTCATTTTGTCACCCAATTAATCATGTTTCCCTCACTGTATTTATGCCTTTGACTGTGTGTGTGTGTAATGATAATTAGCTCAACTGTATAATTGTAGGAGTTAAGTCTTCCCCTAAATAAATTGTACTGATTTAAATAAAGGCGTTGAAATGCTGCCAACAGAAACCTATAGAACGAACGAAAAGAGTAAATTATCCGGGAATATTACGTTATTCTAAATAAACACCCAATGAAAATTGACTTACGGGAATAACAGTGGATAATTGATTTAAATGTTATATTGGTGAATGTTAAGTGCAACCGTGCACCTGCGTGAGCTCAGCGTCATGCCAGTGACAGAAATGTGCTAAAAAGCCTCTGGGGTTTGCTCCCATGACAAACTTCATAGCGTCTGACGCCGGCGTCGAACGTCGGTGTGTACTGGGCTTGTGACCGGCAGCGGCGTTTTTTCCCTATGGTCGCACGTGCCTAATACAGGCCGTATCAGGTGAACGGCGACAAACTTCTAGGGCGCGCCCCCCGATCAATTTGTAATAAAAATAAGCCATTTATTGTGCTGCCGAAAATTCGCCGTTATCGAGCTAGGGACTTGAGGATAAAATGCGGGAGGTGGGCTGAGTTCCAAATAAATGCGCGTCCTGCCCAGAAGATAGTTGACCAATCATAGATCTAAGCATTGAATATTAACATCAATCGGCTCGGTATCAAGGTGTTTTTTTAGGTTTAGGTGTTGTTTAGGCGTGATTTTACTTGTAAGAGTCTCTACATGCCATTGGAGACGTGTCGGAACTCATCACGGGTACTAATCTACAGAGACGACCGGATGCATTCATTAAATTGTTTTCATGCGATTAATATTTAAAAAAAATCATCAGGAATGGATCCAGACGAAAAAAATGGGCCTCCCCCTGGTTCAAAGTCAAATTCTCAACCGACTGGACTGCACCGGGCTTCAGATACAAGTACAGATGTATCCAATAATTTATAAATACCTACATGGAGTTGCTATACAATATCGAAGACTAGTTAATACCCACATTAACCTTATCTGCGATATAGAAACATTGAAAATAAGTCTTTTGCATCGGTTAACACCCACAAATTTCCAATAAATCTATGGTAACACAGCGCGTCTGTCAGGATCGCATGTCATGTCGTACAAATATGTATGGCCGGCGATCTTTCCTGCCTACGGCCCTGGCCCGTGCATAAATCTACAGCCCATGCCCGCGTGCAACATTAAGATTGCCATTACAATCCGATATGCTTCATGAAACGGTTATATATCTCATATACCGCGTATAAGTCATAGGGGGACGTCGTCTTGGAGCAACTACATCGGCCTAGCATCGAATTACGACTAGTGTCGTCATATCAATGATGTACAAAAAATAGATTGGTTACGCACAGTTACATTTGTCACTATTTTTTTTTTTAATTTTTCACCCCATTAACCATGTTTTTTTCTGTCTAATAGTATTCATCCCTTTGTATGAGCCGTTCAGTAGGCGGCTTGTATGTATAATAGAGTTGTCTAGGCATTCTACTTCATTGCATTGCTACTTACTTGATTTTTTATTAGGCGATTTTGCAAGCAATCCATCTGTTGCAACCTTTGCTTACAGCTGCCCAGTTATGTCATGTTACTTCGTTGCATTACTACTGCTTGGAATCCTTTCAGATGGAAATTTTTCATGCAATTAATCATGGTTTTCCCTGACTGCTGAGTCCTTAAGGCTGTCTAGTTATTGTACATCATTGTCATACCTCTTACTTGGAAATAACTAAACGAGCTTCTTTAGAAGGACATTTTGCACTCCAATAAACATATTTCCCCCTGTTTATTTATTCTTATCGTTGAAACAGCAGTGTTTGTAGTGTTGTCTAGTAATTATACTTCATTGCAATACCACAAACTTGGGAATAGCTAGACTAGAACCCCTAGAAGGACATTTTGCGACTTTGCGAGCAATTAAACAAGTTCTCCCCTATTTATTTATTGGTTTCCTAGTAGAGAGTTGACTAGTGCTCGATTTTACCTTATACGGCGCTGCACACGCACGCCACCACTATATGGTAACACTGTTCCAAACCGCCTTGTTGAATTTTTTTGTGTCCCAAGTAATAAGGTTGTTAATATCACCTTTCCCTTCGTTACTGCAAATAAATTGTGTTTGTAGCTCAATTAAGAATTAAAATAGCATAGCTGCAGAGAAATAGGCTGTACAATCGTTCAGTGAAGTTAGACAACCGGGGGAGGAGCAACATTAAAATATCGCAGGAAATATCAATTGTAAAGCTATAAACAACGTCTCATTGCGTAGAAGAAATGTTCCTCTAAATGTTGATGTGCTCGTCACTACCACCTACCGGCCAAATTTATGCAACTTGATTTTCTGAAAATAATGGACACCGAGCATGTCATGTCGAAGGACATGCAAAACTGTGGCCAATATTTGTCGTAACGAACTGTTCGTCATCATGCGGAGAATTATTTCTTCCAAGCAATACAAATTGCCAAATAGGTAGTCTGTAAACAAAGCAGCCCTGGGCATTCTCGGCTAAATTAATTAATTTTTCGTTTCACAGCCGCAAACATAGAAATTGAGTAATGAAAAATTCATAAAAATTACAAACTTTCGTTGTAAATTTGCATTGAAATATTACTGCTCTAGAGAAATGCTATTAATTGCATTAAACAGATTTCAATGAATAGATGTAGGCTACCTACGAAAGACGGAAGAAGAGTATGCTTCTTGAGAAGGATTATAATATATGTTTTACGAATGTTACCCATGACCATTGTCATATCTATTAATTACTTCAGTAATTTACAAAATATTTGGTAATCTGCCCAAATTTCCAATTAATAATACTTACTTTAGTAATTTAGTACTTTACCTATAATTAACTACTTACAGTATTGTACGTGATTGATGCCTATACCGGTAATACAACATTCTTTTATAATTTAAGCAACGAAAATCAACGAAATTCACAAAATTAATAAACTAAATTGAATGTTTCATTGAATCGTTACTCCCTCTGGTATATTGTTAGGTACGGCCATGCGATTCATAAGATAAACATTGGATACTCATTTATTGCCTTCCTATTGCATTCTCTGTTAGATGCCCAGCAGAGCATAATTGCTGACAATAACCATAAAGACCAAAGAACCACGAAAAAACAATGAAGAAAAAAAATTAATACAAACCCATAGCTATTGATGCGCAGTAGCCTGTACCGTGTGAAAGCTCTATGGGCTACACCATTTTCTATTGAAGAAATAAACAAAAATAGTTGAATCGCTACATATCCCACCAGCAGGGCAACCTATTCCACTATAAGGCTATAACGTAGTCCCGGAATCGTTTAAGCATACTGACCACGGGGTACCTTTGTATGGCCCTTCAAACCTGACGCAAATCACCTCTAAATAAACACGGCCATCATGCGATCCCAGCCCTAAAACAATTAATTTATAGTTTCTAATTTCAACCGGCTACGAAGGGGGGAATAAGTATTAAATTTTTATTGGGGGACCTCTCATTACCATCAAGAATTTGGGCTCGGGCTCCGAACAGCGGGGGCCCCCATTGCTAACCTTGTGTCTTAGTACTATTACCTAAAGAGAATTTACGACCAGCCCGGGAAATAAACAGAAAAAGAACTGTATAAAACAAAGTGGACGGGTGAATGAGACTATATGTGTCTGGATTAACGGGATTTATGGTACAGGGTGTGAAACCAAGGGCTCAGGCTCCAAAATTATGCCGTCTTATTAGGCGACAGTTGACACATGATGTGCTATTATAGGCCTCCCACTTAACGAGAAAATCGTTCAACTCACTGGTTTTTATGTGGCTATTTTGTTGAGTTTCGACGATTTTGGAATCGGAGTGTCACGGTTGTGGTAATATGAAACAATAAGACTTGTTTCAGTTTCAAGCTATGCATTCATTTCAGTTGTTTTTCCTTAATCATCATCACATTCTTCTTCTTCTTCTGCCTCCTCTTCAGCTCGGCCCAGACAATCCAGTCCTTGGCCTCCCTCTACGAAACCGCCACTGACTTCTTTCATACGAGGTCCACCTCGATTTCTACCGAGATTAATACCACACACCCTAATGAATACCTTATTTTCACCATTATGTGAAAGAGGTGGCTGCTGATCCTCAAATAGAGCAGTGGTTTTATTTTAATTTAATGTTTTTCCTTGCCCCGGTTTTTTTCTCGTAGCTAATGATTGTCGGCATTAGATATCCAAGTGGTGGGAACCGCCCTTATTATCTATCTGTCAGCGCCCCTTTAAACGTTGCAAGGCCTTTAGTTCTCATTTCCTTTGCAATTTATAGCTTATGGCAATAAACAATCTCAACTGACACTGAGGCCAATTCTAGCCTAGCATACACGCAGGAGCCTTCGCTTAATGAACAATTATTACGTTCACCTGCCGTTTGTTTAAACTTTAATATTTATTTTAATTACTCATTACCAGCACCTAGTTCAAAGACTATAGGTAGGCTAGAACTTCCTCCTCGGCATGCTCCCATGGCGACTGCACTAATTATAACTCCATGCATTTTACTTTACACCCTAATGAGTCCATATATAGTACACCTGTGGACGCGTTCATCAGTGCCGGAATAAAATCATCACGGTCGGCAGTTAAACTATTTCTGTGCTGATGAACCCGTGATTTACACTTGTACTCAAATGGCCTGTAATTTATTTTTAATTGATTGCTCTGTTGTTATTTCCTATCAAGTCGGAGATATTTAAAGCCGTTTAATGTACTTTTTCTTGTCCTTTTTTGCCCTGTTCCCCTTACAACTTGTTTAAGGCGTGTGTGAACGAAACATTTTTATTTAGATTTTTACTTTTAGCACTTTAGCAAAGGTGTGTGAGTACCTTTATTGTACATTAGAACGCTGATGGTTACGGCCTGAGGCAGGCACCTTTTTCCCTACCGGTGAAAGCTACTTTACCCATTAGGATTGTGAGGACCCTGGTCCTGTGGAAAAATTATCTGTTCATGTCGCGTCTTGAACAACTTCCTCTCCTTGGATCAGTTCTCTACCGACTGGAATACTCCGTTATATTCTCTGTAATCACCTTTGGCTCTTTCTATAAATATTGATATCAGCCAGATGTATACAGGTACCGTTAATGAGCCACCCTCGTACCTTAAATCACACGTGACCCCTCGTATATATTATAGCCAGGCAGTAGACCCAGTAATAGGTACAGCCTGAATTCGGCGGGAACACACATGGTGGGGCCTGCGGCCCTATCACTCGCGCTGCCACAGCTTTATTTATTCGCCTTTTATTTATTTATTACCTGCTCCCAAGGTCAGGTCTTTTAGAAAATTGTTTTCTCATACCGCAGGCTATTGAACATCTGTTTGTAGCGCCTTTTAGGCTGTGGCTTATTTTATTATCTTGCGTTTTCGCTATTGTACGGATATTCTACTTCTAGCTTCAGACTGGTTGAAACTAGCCGCGATCATGATTCATGACCCATGAGTTGCTGAAATCATGCCAACAGTATTGGTTAAAGAGAGGGAACATTAATTAAAAACTCTTTAGACGGGTATATTTTAATTTTAGGGAAGAACTTTTATTTGTATGTTTTTAATTTTTATTAACGTCGATTTTTTTAACCAGTTTACATTATAAGCCTACTACTGATTTTTCGGTTGTCGTAGGCAACTGGATATACCCAAACGATAGGTTAAAAGCATAGCCTGCCAATCGAAATAAGCAGACTGGCATTCCTATGCTTATACATAGGATGCAGTATTTCAGGGCTTTGTGATTTTTTTTATGAAATCACAGGATTGAAGTTACAAAATATTTGCGTCCCACTTTCGGATTTTGGCCACTTGGTAGCGCTTGGGTGTTTCCCGCACAAATTTAAAAATTGAAATGTGGTAGACAATATCAATTTAATGAGTCATTTCATATTAATAAATCAATAATGACCCAAATTTAATGAAACCAACTAGTTTATTGTATCATTCGCACACCTAGGCCTATCTACAGTACAATGGTCAATGAATATTAAAAGAAAAAAAATGCTCGTGTATCCTACGCAGTATGTATTAATGTATGGAAATATCACATACAATACTTCAAATTATGTTCCAACATGAGTTTAGAAAGAGTACCTACTGTACTTTACGGCAAGCATTTTAACCCAAAACCGTGTATGGGGAAAGTGGCAAAAAGTCTTTGCGTCGTGTTAGCATACTGTCACAGTAGACCATGTATTGAACATTTTCACAGCCCCTTTTATTCAGACAGGTAGTTCCTCACTAACGCAATACGGTGACACCCACCATGTTCCCTTCCTTTTGACTCTGTAAGCCATGGGTGACAAGTGAAAACTCAAGGTGAGGCATTTAAAATACAGCATAATGCAATAACATTAATGTAATAACAAATATACAGTAATTTACAGTGAAGAGGAAGGAACACAACTAATATTTCTGACTTTTTTCCTTCTGGTAGAAATTGTCTTGCATTCAAAGTTTCCACTCGAATTTCCTTGCTTCAAATTTTCTTTGGCGGGACGAGACGTCTACTCTGCTCCTGTTCCTCGAAATCTGTTGCCCTAAAAATGTCAATAATATTAGTCTACCGATGCATGCCAATTAAAATAAGACAACATATTTTGTTTTAGTTCATGTATGCTGCAGTGGACCCATAGAGAGAAGTCACTGTCACAAATTATTACTTCGCAAGCCCCATGCATGCAAAGGCTTAAAAATGCTTCTCGTAGGTTGTACAGTAACTTGTTGCACTCGGTGTGTTTGGGGAGTGTGCTAAGTGACTTAATTCGGCTACAAGACGGCAACAATGCAACACTTAAAGAAGAATTAAAGCTATTGTGGGTTCAATATAAATTTCTCACTTACCTTTTAGATGTATTATTGTAGGCCTACTGTACTTTGCATAATGTGTAGCATAGTTTGCAGTTTTCAATCCAACAAACGAACTTATTTTATTAGTAAAGTAGGTATTGCTGTAGAGATTGAATCAAATAATAATTTTTATCATTTTTGTTTATCAAAAACCCACTCATTTCTGCTGCGTTGTTATTGTTTTGAAAATGAATGTTGACTTCAAAACAGGCAGCCAATAGTAGGCAAAGTTTTATAGAACGTTCGAATACACTCACAATTGTTTCTTAATAAATTAATTTGATTGGTTAAAACTGGGACGCAAATATTTTGTGACTCGGCTCATGTGATTTTCCTATTTGGAATCACAGACGGCCCTATACCGACTAGCATTCTATAGTAAATATTATTCTATGGTTAAAACTGATGAATGTATTGGACATTTTCGCGCTAATACTAGTAAATGTAGCGGTTGTCACTTAAAATTCACTCTGCGGTCCGTCCATTAAATGTGTTTCCAAGTTAGCAACCGTCAGCCGGGGATATTTTGTATTCATCCCCCGCTCACTGTGTACAGCAAACTGGCCATTACTGCCCCTCGATGCCCCGGTTTATCGTAAATAGGGCCCATTACACATCCTGTATGAGTTTGCCACTGGAACTGCAATCGAATTGGCAACACCGCCACATGTCGAACCCCCCTCACTTTTAGGACCCCCTCCCCCCGCTGTCCCACTGTACGTTATAGCATTGCACACTCTGAAATACTGCATCAGCTTTGCCAATGAAATTACTATACGTAAGGCAACACATCCCCCCATTGTCACTTGTCAGAACAATTAATTCTCAGAATAATATATTTAGATTGATTGATAGAAATTCCGTACATTTATCAGACAAATAGTGGATTATAAACAGTAACAGAAATTATTTGAAATTTGCACATGAACTAAAGATGTAAAAATTAAGCGGACTTATTGTTCCTTAGTCTCATTTATCAAAGAAATGAACAATACAGTTCAGACAAACATCAAATAAGTATTTAAGAAGCAACTACTAGTAGAAATGGCTTGCTCGAGCCATATTGACAATTGTGAAAAGTTAGTCAATGGGTTACCACCTTGCAATACACAATAGGCTAATTACGTACTCACTAATCTCATAAAACACATCTTCCATCAGGTAAGCATGTAATATGCGCCTGAACTCCCTAGCCTCCGTAACGCGGCCAATTGCACACTAATGACATTATGGACTACAGCAGGAGTTTGTCATTGAAATTGCAATCAGTCTGGCATGTCCCTACCCTCCCCACCTGCATTCTAGACCCCCCCCCCAGTCCTTAATGATAGCCTATTCATGTTTTTATATGGCACATAGACAGCCCTTCTGCTTCATTTGCTGTTGACATTTAAGCCCTGATTTAATTTTGGGGCAGCGTTTATGTCGGCTATTGGTATAAATTCGTTAGGACCTGCCATTTATAAAAAAACATGCCTCTGTAGCCTCTTGTAGCTGACAATCAACTGTACTTATCCTCGTCCTACGTCAATCTTTATAGTTTTAGAGTGCAGTGGATAGAGGAATGGGTTATGAAATGGTAGGTAAAGGCTCAAAAACCTACATACAAGGCACAAGGTAAACCTTTCCGCATGACTTGTCACCTGGGTCCATCCAACCTTTCATAAAGTGGGGTCCGTAGCACATGTATCAGGGATCCGCCAGACTGTAGCACCCTTCTTATTAACTTATAGCAGTAATTGCAATGAAAATACCAATAAAAGTATAAATGAGGCTTTTATTCATTTCCAAAAATATTTCAAGTTTTCCAACTCGAGGACTGTGCCAAATCGAGGAGGGCCGAAAACCCCCAAAATGCTCTGACTTCCTCAGGAGGTTTTCACTCATAAGTTCTAAACTAAGCGGTTTTCGAAGCAAACATATATCTAATGTTCTACAATACAAGTAAAGAATAAAATAAAATCGTCAGAATATCGTCAAAATCAGCTAGTTCTGTCATTGTAATTGTGATTGTGCTAGTGCCTCAGTGACAGTGTAGAAAGCTTTCTCTAAGAGATGGTTTCTAAGCAATTTATAGGGAAGTTAGAAGCATTTCT
This sequence comes from Psococerastis gibbosa, assembly GCA_963971405.1. Classification (NCBI taxonomy): domain Eukaryota; kingdom Metazoa; phylum Arthropoda; class Insecta; order Psocodea; family Psocidae; genus Psococerastis; species Psococerastis gibbosa. The sequence continues at coordinate 933,178 of OZ020487.1, read as the reverse complement.
CGCTGCTCTCAGTTAAATCGGGAGTTTTCTAAGGTAGGCGAAACCTTGTAGTATAGGATCCAGTCGCTCACACTTGATTGTGCGGTGCGCTGGCCTTACAAGGTCTCCCCTTTGCCTCGTGTTGCAGGTCTACTTATGGACCATGAAATTTGCTACAATTTTGAATGCATAAACTTTCCCCTAAACCGAGATAATGTCGGTCAAAGTTAGGGACGTTTTCTAAAATTGGCAAAAATCGTACAAAGTAATTATAATCTACTGTACGAGGTATACGACATCATCTGCACGTCCGCCAGCCCAAACAAAGAAAAATATTAAAAAAGGAGCCTTATAAGGCTCAGAAGGCTCGGCGACCTCGTTTGTGAAATGTGTTCCTCCACATTTGAGCATCCTACACACGTTAACGATGGGTCTATTCGTCTTTATACGCTCAAAATATGGTCTGGCTGGAGATATGTTGCGCTATAAAGTGTGGAAACCGTTTTTATGTCCCCATACATCATACGACCAAGTCTCTACTTTGCGTCTGTTTATGTACACTGCATTGTGTAAATCAAAATTTGCCGGTAAAATATCTACTGCTAAACGCCACGTTGGCCATTATTTATTTTTATTTGCATATTTATTTTACTACTTGGGTTGTTTACTTGTTTTTTGTTTTCAACTATGGCTTGTAAGGGGTGATCGTAAGATGACGAGGTTTGGGGAACCATGGCTTGAATAGCATCGGTAAGGAGTACTGGACGACACCGCTATCTACCAATGCACGGCGATGTCGTGTAGTATTCCTGAGAATTTTCAAAGGATAATGGGAACCATTTAATTACAAAGGCCGGAGTTACGTGACGAAGCAGTAGAATCCGGGATGATAGGCCGTGGTCGTTCTAAAAGCGTACTTCCCATGGGAACCGCCCAAAGTAGTGTAGTGCAACAGTTAAGAGTGGGAATTGTTCCTCTTAAATTGACTGTTTACTGCTTACCGCGAACGTGACTATCATACTGTGGACCCCATTGCTACAAACTAATATTAGAATTTAACTAAAAATACCGCACGTTAACGGTTATCTCCAAAACGGCAATAGATACAGAAAAAGTAATTAATAAAATAAAAATAAAATAGTGTTCGACGAGCTAAAATCGGAAAAAAGGTTCTTTGACCGTGAACCCCCCAAAAATTGAATTGTCCAACCTTCCAGGTTTACAGAAAAAAATTACTTATTTTCAAAATTTTAATCATTCAGCCTCCTTTCTCCCATGCTATCTATGAGATCATGAGTTCTATAATATTACTGCAGGGTATGAATGCTAGGTAGGTACTTTATTACAGTGTACAGGATATTTAAAAATTGTACATCCCTGAATATAACCCAAGGAGGGTTAATTACACGTATATCAGCTCATCCTGCACCCAACGGACGTTGTTAACAGCCATAAACACAAACCACACAATGAGAAATTATACAATATGTAGCAGACCTAAAACCATTAGCATGTATAGAGCCTCCGGTCGCATGCCAGTATGCGATTCCAAGAACACATCCCCCCTATATACAACTCGAAAGGAAGCAAAAAGGCTGCTTGATATGCAGTGCAGGGCCCTGACGTCATGTTGTAACCTTTCGAGGGGTTCAAAAAGGCAAAAGTCGGGGGGATGCGGGGGTGATTGGTATGCAGGGACTGACGGATCCCGGAATGAGACGTCCCGGCCGACGTGGGCTGAATTTCTTACGGGACGACACTGATGAGGCACCCATTGTGTCAATAAGAATGGGCCCAAGCTGTGTGGAAATCACGGGCACAATCTGTGCTTTGCGGGGATGAATATAAATGGGGGTAGGGCGGGGTACAAACGAGTTAACGTTTCATGGGGGTTAAATGAAAGGTTTCGCTCCAGTGCCACACTCCAAAAGGTCCACATTGTTGCGTGGAATGGACTTTATCGCTGGAGAACCCAATGAGGTCTAGGCCTGAAGACTTGTAGTGGATCCTCTCTCGTGGCCAATGCTCTACTTGGGATGTTATGGTCAGCAACATGCCCGACAGCTGCTTGGAACCCAACCGATCTATGAAGGCGAGGCACGCATTAGGGTTGGGTGGTTTCTCTCTACGTCGAGTCTTGAACCTTCCGTTTCCTCGTCCAGTTCTCTACCAACTTGACCATTCATGGCCATCACCATAGCTACCAATTATGCCACAAATAGTCATGCGGCTATCAAACTTATGGAAGGTGGAGAAAATGAAGAATGTTTGTGGTTGGCCACGACACAACCGACGGTGGATATCAGAAAAGATGGCCTTCTGAGGTCGATAGAACTTGAAGAATTTATGGGAGTTGTTAATGGGGAGGGGAAAAGTCTGCAGCTAGTCCTTGAGGCTTCAGATGAAGAAGAATAAGTTGGGTAAAAAAATAATGACGACATGCGCGTAGGTAGGTGTTCGGTTGCTTGCTAAGCCAACGTAGCGTTTTTGACGCCAGAAAAGATTGTGACCATCCGAGTAGGATGGAACCAGAAGATTTGAAGGGTGTTGTCGCTAAGGAAGTCAAAACTGTAGTTGAAGAAGCTGAAAGAGAAGAAAAAGAAGCTACGTTAAGAAATAATGATGGTTCAGAAGAATGCGCGTAGGTAGGTGGTTGCCCAGACTGTGTAGTGCCTGCGGCTGTGTAAGGGCAGTCATAAACTATAAGGCCTCGGAATATTGGAAGAATCAATTAGCATGGGTCCGCAGAATATAGACCTAAGAGGTGGAAGGTGGGTGGCTAGCCATCCAATATCTCAATTTTGTTTGCAAACTAATAAGTTTGACTGCGTTTTATGTTTGCTTTGAAGTATACTGCTGTCCAGGCCTGAGTCTTCTTCTTGACTACTGCATTATTTGGGGTGCTGTTGTCAGCAGTAAGCCCAGAGGCCCCACTGGTAAGCGTGTGCTACCCGTTAGGGTTGAGTGGAGCCTCAGTCCTAGGGGTAATTTTTCCAATTGTCCACTCTCAGTTGACAGGCGTTGAGTAGTCTAAGATCAGCTATAATACTAGTTGAACTTTCTGCAAGGTGTACGTACATAATACATTATTATTTTGTAATCCGAATATATACTTACATGTATGCACAGTGGTTCATGGACTTTAATTACTGGCCAGACTGTAATATTATAGGCGTATATTCTATATTATTATCATGCCTAACATATTTCCGCATATAATACAGTTTTTTCGTCGACGTTATGTAATGAATCTCTCAGCTATACCCTGGGTTAATCAAAAACACAGATGTATAATGCATTCAATCAAATAAAATGCAAATACATAAATCTTACCTGGGAATGTACCAAACTAACAAATTTGGTATTACAGCCAGAACGACAAGGCCATTACAGTTGATAAAAGGCCTGTTTTTACTCAGTTAGCCAACAATGAATCTCTCTATCCCATTGAAAACACGCACAATCTTTACAAAAATCAACATTTAAACAAAACCATCCTAAAAACTAAACCTGTCAACATCAAATCATTGTTAAAGCAATGTTCAAGCCACCGAAAAAACATGACAACTGCCACAGTATCAGCCAGAAAATATACCAACAAAATTAATAAATAAAAACTAAAAATGTCTGTTAAAACCCATGAAATAACGTTATTTCCAAGAACAATGCGAAACTTGGCAACATTTGCTTCAAAATTTACGTCACTTTTTTTATTATTCGTGGTCCAGTTTTTAATTATATAAAATGAATAGATAGAGTTGACCATTGTTGTTTGGCGTTTTTTCTGCGTCAGGTTGCCGGCCCCGCGGCGGAATTTCGCAGAGTTCCCGGAACGCGTTCCCGAGTGAGGTCAAAGGTGTTTTTTAATCACAAGCCCTGGATTTTTATTAATAGAGTTCCGATTAAGATGAGCGTTGAGAAGCGAGCATACATGGGCTCATATCCACTGGATTATTTAATGGTATGATGTTGTTTTATTATTTTTATTAAACGCAGTACATGGTTTTAGTTTTGTGATGTATTTATTGGGTTCGTGATCTACCACAATGTTTTAATGCGCTTCCATCAGAAAATCGTGTGGTTTAGTACGGTTTAGTGCGTTTTTATTAGCGGTTTCACATGGTATTGTCGGTGCTAGGTACGGCGCTCTATCTGTGAGGTTTTGCGCAAAATACAGCGTAGAGTTTGTCTCATGGTGTCATGTCGTTGTTAAAATATGACCATGACCTGCTATAGTCGCCCCGGTGTGATGTGTCCACCCTTGCTGATCCTTTAATTTGGGATGGCCATTACCGGGCCTGGTATCTTTGAAGGCATTTTTTTTATGGACCCAGGTCTACTTATAGTGGCTCATAGGTCCCTTGTCCAATACCAACGACCCCATGGATTTCAGACATTATTTTTATTGTTTCCGTATGAATTTTTTGCCATTGGCATGCAGGTATACGTTTTCGGACTTGCATACATGCCCACCGAGTTCATTGTGATGCACAATATATTGTGTGCTGTCGTTAGTCAGCGTGTAGTGGCACTGCTGGACAACGAGGTTGCCTAGCAATGCAGTTACGGTTGGATGAGATGTTTTCACCTTTTCTTCGTCTTTACGTCTGTTTATCAATCTCAAATATTTAACAATGGTACGAAAGTATAGTCCTTGTAGTGAACTTTTCGTCTATTAACGTCTGCGCTAGTTACGCCACCAACTTTTAAAATACACGAGCACAGTTTTTATATCAATATAGGCACACCCATCACTATAGTGATCACAACGGCTTTCTTGGCCGGGTTCAGCAGTATAATCAGGAGCTGATGAGCCGTGGTATGGATCTAAAGAAGTACTTCCCAACGCAAGGGGAGAATATTTATGGTAGACTATATTTATAATAGAGGGAAGGGGGAGACAAAGACATTCTGGTTCATACAGTATTTGGCTCACACCGCATTGCTGAAATCGAATAAACTGAATGTGTCATATCTTTTCGTTACTGGCCAGACATACTACAAATACAAGTCATTGCCCCTTTTCCTAATTTACCGCAGAAAATCATAACAACAACAGCAATATTAAATGTCAGTCTTGTATTGTTTTCGTTTTCTAAACATCATACCCTGTAAAGAAACAGCCCCCCGCCCTCCCGAAGGGCCCAGTCCTTTGAGATCTGGCAACTCAGCATTCAATTAGAGGGGCCTTGTCTTCTCTCTTCGCTATAAAAAAAATATATATAGAAAAGAAACGAGAAAGGGCCCGCAAGAGGAAAAGAAATTCTCCTTTTCAGAATTCCCAATTTTCATTTTTATTGGATTATGTTTTTGGGTGGGTCTTTCCAAAATCAAATAACACTTGATTGTGAAAAACTATAATTTCATTTAAAACTTTTCAACGGTTTTTTTTTTACCAGTCGACTCTTGAATATTTTAAAATGCGCGAAAAATACTTATTTAGTCGGATTTTTTCTCTATGCTGTCACTAATTGTTTTATGGTATTAAACTGTTTTTTGCTTCAGTTTCTAAACAAACCTTTTTATTTATTTTTCCTCTTTATTCTTAATTAACCGTTAAATACATTTCTTTGTTTGCGAATTTTATTTTATTTTTCTTAATTTTATTTCTTTTTGTGCTTTCAGATTTAATTAGAGAGGTTGGTTTTAGGCAGTTTAGCTTTTTCATTGCTTTCAGCTGAAGAATTATCAAAGCATTTATTTTTCATTTTTAATCTTCTTATCCGCAGAGGGAAAATATAATTAAAAACTGACATAATTTTTCCTTTTTGTCCCTTTTTTTAGGAAGCTGAATTTTTATGAAAGTCGGGTTTATAAGGTAACATTAATTCCTCGTTTATTAAAAGACAATTCTTTTAACACTATGAAAGTAAATAGGTAATAAGAAATACTACAGACTAAAGACAATGAAATACAAGGAAATACACTCAAAACACAATCCTACTGGTACCTATCCTCATATTTAATGTACTCCCTTGTTAAGAATTAATAACTACTACCTATGTAAAAAAATATTCATTTTTGGCCTAGAGTTTCCTGAATTTTTTTTTTTTTTTTTTTTTTTAGCAATTTGAGAGTGACCTCTGATTTTTAATAGGGGGCCGATTAATGAAATGTCATTTGAAAAACATAATTACAGAAAAAGCCATATAATTATTTTCACCTTTTGTATTCAATTCAATAGGCCAACAAAAGCGTCGATTCTTATTGGACCCGTTACTATTCAGCAACCCCTTGTTTTTTTTCCACCATCGAAGCCGCACAAGCACAGAAAGGGGATAATTGCCACTCTGACGGCTTTCATGATTTCCGCGGCACAAGGGTTGCCACCCCACGAAGCCTGTGTAGTGCTTCTTACACATCTTACGTATAGGCCATTGATGTAACCCCATACTCGGCGTATTACGTGTCAACTCGCGCCAATAAGCTGGCTCCTCCACCATCTTGAATCTTTTCACTAATCCGCGGCCATCTTTAATTTTTGGTGGCTTACTGAGTGTTCAAGTACTACATCAATGGCTTCGCATTAGGACAAGAAGGGTTTCTCTAAAAGCTGGGGTTTACCGTGACATAATCTTGTTACGCGCCATTTTGAAAATTTCAGGAAAACATAGTCTTCCTTCTTTAAAATACGATTATTGATAATTTAGGGCGCCTCGACTCGTATCCGAAATAGATGGAGTCTTGCTGAAATGTGAAAATAAGGTCAAATTTGTTTCCTTTCCATACGAGTAAAATTGGAGTTTCGTGCAACCCTAAAATACCAATTCTATTCCTACGAACCCCAAAAACAAAACCAACTTGTTCTCTACACATGTGCCCTATCACGAAACAGTTCAATAAAGCTTTGAAATGTGATATTTGAGTAATCGGAAAACTCTCTGTTTCCCACAGAGCTATTATTTTCCCACTATTATTTCCCCGGTATTATATTTTGTTTTTCTTGTTGTTGCAGTTTTCCGCAAGTGACAGCTCCCACGACAGCTGCCTACAAGGCCCTGATTGCTTTATGGTAAGTTTTTGTTTCATTTCACCGTAGAATTGACAGCTGTTTTTTCGATCTCTGTGGTATTATTTTCGAAACTGGGACGTCGGTGGCGATTATTCGGGAAATGGGTAAGGAGTTTATACTTAAAAAATATCAATTTTTTTTAAACTCAGGCTACCAGTTAATGGGTTTGACGTTGTTTGATTAAAAATAAATTTTTAAGCCCAAAATCTTATTTAAGACTATTCCAGTAAATAAAGGATATCATTGGATGAAACCCACTGTAATAGCAAATACAGCTCCTATAGAAAGAACATAATGAAAATCTTTCTTATGACAAATGTTTACTGGCTAGTGACGAAGAGTAAGTTTATGCATGCCTCATCTAAAAAATTCTGTTCAACTGCTCTCAAAAATTGTTTCTGTGAGACTAGTTGGGGGGGGGGGGGCCGTCAAATACATGTGAAAGGCTGAGGAATTGAACATTTTTCCATGTTAAATTCTGTTTTTATTTACTGGGACGTAATGCCTTTTGCGACCTGAGACCAAACACTTCAGTTAGCATTATTGCGTGTATGCGTTTTCTCCTGTGTCGCTGGCATACTGCCAAATACAACTTTTATTAATTTTACAAATTAATTCACTGAATCCTCATTTTTTTCTATTATCTAAATAAAAAGTTAATCGCATGCAAACAATTCAATGAACGTATCTGATTAACCTCTTCAATTGCCTCACGAAGTCGCCCAACAGGTACTTGTGTCGAGTTACGACACGTCTCCGACCGCAAGGTGTGTAGACACGCACGCTACCACCTTGCCACCGAAGTAGCTTTTTTCCACTATACTTCTTATTATAAGGTGTAAGGTGAATAAATGAACATACGGCTATCTTTAACTTACCCCAAGAGTGTGTGCATGCTACAACTACTGATCGACATGCAGCTATATCTTTCAAACTAAAAAATGTATTCTGAACAGCTTGAAAAAGAAATCCTCTCTTCCGTACCTTCGCCAATTTTTGACATGATTCTGTAAAGCTCTCAACCACAGTTTCTCTTAAGCTCTGCAAAGTTGCCAACGAGAAATTTTGTTTTGAAAGCCTCAATTCCTGTGATGTAAGGCTCTCCTGCGTGAATTTTTAATGGAAGAAACCGAGTCGCCGTGGTAGTGGAGGTTGAATTTAATTATTTTGCTGCGAACGGTCCCTTGAGTTCGGTGAAGGTTGGCCGAGCGAATCTGTAATATTCCGGAGGGAGGGGCACACGAGGGGGTGGGAGCAGGGGGGTAATTTTACACATGGGTGGGCTTGAGGGGGTGCATCGTCTAAATTAGACCGGGAAATCTGTTGCTTGCCCGGCCATTGTTAACTCGAAAATTCGCCGGTTTTCACCCGTTCTGTTATCATACTGCGGAATGTGTAATATTCATAATTAAATACTGTATGCAAGACCTGACTTTTTAATAAGGTTTTATAATGGGGAAAAAATAATTGTTGAAACATCTTGTTTGAATAGATTTTGAGTTGATTCAAGGTTCGTCTATTCTTGTTTCAGACTGATATAAATTTTTTTTATTTTTTTATTTTAGATAATTATATATTTTCACGGAAACGTTCTTCCCTATATCGTAGGTATTTAACATGAATAACCTTTCCACAGATTCCTGCTGAGTCCAATCATATCCGAGCAAGTATTAACACGCTCTGGCGGGCTCTTGACAACCCTCAGCTGAAACATTGACATAAGAAGTGCTTCTTGTTTCAAATATTTACTTGCAGCAACATGAAGGGCAAGCGATTTGAATGCTGTGCACCCATAACAATTCTGAGTCCAATGGTCTCAATGCCCGTGTACATGTCAGTGATTGCCTAAAACTGTCAGAAGGCAAATATTGTCTGGGCTGGTGGGAGTTGGCGATTGTCTGAGAGGGTTGTTGAATGGCTTCGCTGTGGTAAAAATGCACAGACGTACAGCGGAGGAAAATAGAAAGTAAGAAAGAAAATTGTCTTTACTTTCCTTTTTGGCCCTTTCAACCCACTCTTTCAATTAACCCATAGGGCTTAGTTCTACCTATCTGAGCTTTGACAATTGTAGCCAGAAAAGATTCGAATTTCCTTAAGATCCTAACCCGTCATTGAGGAGAAAGGTATTGAGGAACAAGGAGCAATAAGGCTCAGCACCCCCTCCTGACGCGGCTTAAGCGTGCATTGCCCTTTTTCATAAACTTATTCAGTTTCTTGCAGTAAAAATTTCCAAAATTCCGTATTCGACCTACCCGCCACTTTTAGACAGTACTCGTCAGCTATCTCCTCTATTCAATCCATAGTCGTTATATCCTCTACAAGCAACACATCACCTATTATTGCCCATTCATCCGCCCCATTTCACTCTTTAACTCCATTCTAACACCTCCGAGATTCCCAAACCAATTAACAAAACTAAAACCACCAACCGCATCCTTTGACAACAACCACCATAATTATAAATAAAAATTAACCTATGTCGCCGAATTCTTCTATAGTCTTCCTCCAAACCTTTTAACCCTTTTAACGGGTGTCCTGGTAAGTTGCCAGGGGTCTCAGGTTGCATGCCTTCGGTCTCACAGGTGATCGTCCCTGGCATTGTGAATCCTTAGTTAACCCCGTCCGTCTGTCTCCTATAATCAATTTAAGCCTTTGGTCGCGTTGTCCAAACGAGTGCCCACCTCCTTTTCAACTAAACGCTTTTCGTTTATTTTGGTGGGTGACGGCGCGTTTTTTGTCATCCAATCTCGGAGGTCTATTGTGTCGTGGTGCGAGATGCCTCTATGGATACCTGAATGCTCGCGTTTATTTTAGGTTTTTTTGGGTAGGTATCGTATTATGCCATAGAGAACTTTCTGGCTGGCACGTTTTTAGTGTGCTTTATGAAGTTTGGGTGAATTGCTTGGATTAAATTAATTATTCTCCTACCGGAGTGAAAGCGAGAAGTATTATAGTAGATAATAACTCATATCTGTCTTCAATTTTCTATACCAATATATGATACCTGCTCGGATGCACTGAGCGATACTGTCAGCTTTCTTTGATATAAATTTAGTTTTCACCCGGCTTACCGTAATTTATGTTTCGTTCTATTAAGTGACGTAAAAAAACACAGTCTTACTAATGTATAGTAAGTGCCAACAGCCTCACCATGTTGATTCCATTAGAGCAGAGCATGTTTCAAACTGCGGCAACTTGGTAGTGTGCACAGCGTTGGCAGGGGAACCTGGTGGGACATAATAACGCGCTTAGGCAGTATAAGTCGAGTCCTGGTCACCTCTAATCGTGTGACTTTACCATGTTCCCCAAGTGGTTTGGAATCCACTATAATCAGGAGGTCCACCCTGTTAGTCAACTCCCCTTTCCCCGAGGTGATAGAGTCTGCCCTTTGGGTGCCTCAAGTTAACAAACAGACTCACTCCCCCCGCCAGGCTGACAGGGTTGCTTAAAGCAGAAATGCTGAAAGCCGGCGTTAGAAACAACAATGTATATTAAGCGACTTCGGTGGCAAGGTTGTAGCGTGCTAGTACATGTGCGAGTATCTACACACCTTGCGGTCGGAGACGTGTCGCAACTCAGCACAAGTACCTATAAGGTGACTTAGTGAGGCGATTGAAGAGGTTAATCGGATACATTCATTGAATTGTTTGTATGCGATTTAACCTTTTATTAAAAAAAATATATATATATATTTCGTCACGACCGAGATGCAGTCTAATTGCTAGAGCACAAGACTGTAAAACGGAAGGTAGGGATCGAAACATAAAACACCGAACCCTAATCCTTCACCGGCAGGGAAAACACGGCTACGGGCCATGTTGCTGACCACAACGTCTCAAATAGAGCAATGGAGAGGACCTATCTTCCGGTCTCGTTGGGTTCTTGGGTTCTGATGTGTCGTTATCGTTCCTTTACGCTGACTATAATTTTTATTGAATTAGTTGAAACCGGTAGGTTCAGGTGTGGTACTGGACCTTGTATCATTACAGTCTGGTCTCGTAAATTCCCCCTGTAATAATAATAATGACTATTGTTTCAATTCTAACACTCAACTGCGAGTTTCCAGGACCATCTCTAACATGCCTTCTGAAGAAAGACCAGAAAATGTAGCAATTATGGGACCCGAACCATCAGCCTATCGGGTGATCGTCAGAGTACCGTCCCTACTCCCTTCGCATTAGGTGCCCTGATCACAGAGCCAGCCGTCATAACTTTAGTAATAACTGGTCCACAACGTCATTAGCCAATATCGGGATTTTGTTGGGGACTTGCGGACTAATGAGGGTATAAAAGTGGAGTTTGGTGTCCCTCCCCCCTGAATTAACACACAGAGTAATGGGGTAATAAACGCTACTGAGGTAATATCATGCCGCGGCGGCGACGCTGCTCTTAGCGACACAGCTCTCAGCTCTTTATTTACAGCTCTTAGCTCTATTTACAGCTCTGGCCAGCGTAATAAGCCGTTATTAGTACAACTTTTGCAATCACGACACTCATTTTTGTTTCCTTTAGTGCAGAAGTTTATTCTCAACTTTCCGAGAGACTCTACTTCAATATTTTCATGCATAACTTTGCACTATACGAGTATATTGTGAAAGATTCGGTGTTTTCTGGGCGAATTAGATGCATTTGAACTATGTGTCTGCTGTAAGATACCTGGTAGATTCTGAGTTTGCTACACCATGTCTATGATTGTCGCAGCTCGGGAACTGTCAATTAGCTTAATTAATGGTTTACTAGGAGTTCCATGAACGTGGCCATTGAACTGTCGTTAGCTAATGTGATTGCAAATTTTCGATACCTTATATTCATACGGGTCCTATAAGGGTGCGTTGAACCATCCAGTCTTGTCACAATTAAAGGTGGATCCCATGATCGCTTGAAAAGTAATTAAATAAATAAATAATAAGTAAATATTATAATAATATATATATATAATATATTATAATAATAATAAAGAGCGTATTGAAACAAAAAATACACATTAATTGTACAATAAACAGCCCACCATGTATTGGCAGATGGCGGTGCCACTCAGTATGCCTTACCAATACTTTTCAAGCCATAGTGGCTTTGTGATTACAAGCTTACCATAGACCTTATCGTACCGAATTGTAGTTTCCAAACAGAGGCATAACGCAGACATATCACCGAAGCCGCCATTCGGCAGTGGCCCATTTGTTTGTGCACACGGCCCATTTGTTACTCCATTGAGGCCGAAATATTAACTAGGCTACATGAATGGGAATAAGATTGAAAAGGCAATTTAGTTGTCATAATGTGAATGTGGTGGTCAGAACAAAACCTTAGGTTGCATGCTTATACGTAATTTGCCCCGAGCTCACCCGTACACAGCTCTATTAACAAATTTGTTATTTAAATTTTGCTCCCTACGCAAAACATCAACTAGCCATCGTGTATTGCATAATTTGTGTATTGCAACTCTATTTTTCTTTTAAAACAAATTCGCGTGTCGACCCGTCGTTCATTTAACTCTAACCTTCTAAGCATGTGCACAACTCAATTCAGTACATTTTTACTGCTAGTAACAAATGAGATAACGGTTTTTGCTTCCCTACAGATGCGTCAGTGAATGAAAAGCTTATTTGAATTTTTTATTTCGAGATTCCAACGGATTTACACCTTTTGAGGTCCTAGGAACAAAAAAGGGGCTTTTTTTAACCGAAATGTTTGACTGTCAGTCTGTCTAACTGTGTATCAATTAGTGGACTCGATGGCTTTCAATAAAACTCGGTATGCAGGTTCATAAAAATCATGCCTCAGTACCTATATTTTTTTTCGATTTTAGACTAACAGCATTTTGGGGGTTTGACCCCCTAGGACAATTAGTTGCCATGCAACTACAGTACACATAATTATGTCTTACATTACCCATACTAATTGATAAATTGAAAAGCATGTACAGGTTGACTCGTTTCGGTTCTTTGTTGCACAATATTGTACGATATACGACATCAACGTAAGGAAGTTAGCTTTATTTGAGCTATGTCAAAGCGTTTCGTAATTGTCCGGAGCTTAATGCTTTATAATGCCCTGATTGTGATTGGGTGATCCCAAAAAAGTTGGGAAAAAATTGCTCCGTGTTTTACTTTATGCGCTTAAAAACAGCTCTTTACCCGTTCGGGGTGACAAGTTGGTGCTCTGATTTCTTCATGTATTTGCAATAGTTGTGTTTCAGTTCGCGACGTGGCACAGTTGTCGTTCCGTGCCCTTTTCCGATTCCTACACACTTTCGCTGGCACGCAGCGAGTCCGTACACGTTGGAGAGGGTGTTGGGACCATGTTTTATGGTAATTAAGGTTCCGAGAACTGGCGGGGACGCGTGGGTGGGACCGCGCGATCTAGGCGACTTGCACTCCATGTCGACTGCCACGGACGAAAAACGCCGTGGCCCGACAACCTATTGAGGGTCTACGACTGAGGACTAGTTGGACAGGACATTTGGGTTTTTGTGTTCAACAGCATACCTGGCAGTCGCGTTTTTCCCTACCTCACCGGTGACCTTGGGTTGAACCAGACGGTCCAGGCCCTGAGGAAATTTTTTTGTTTTATATCGTCTGTACTAATTCAATAACGCAGTCATTGACGGCGTAGCTTGTGGTAACACATCCTGTGCTTCTTTTTAGAACTTGTAAATGACGACTTGCAGCAACCTAACAATAGAAATTTGAGCACTGTGCACCCGATTTTGACTATGCCTAATGGTCTCAATGACTATTTACATCCCTCATTGTGACAGTAAGTTTTACAAAATTAATAAGGATGTTATTATGTCTAACCATGGCAATAGAAGAATTTTTTTTTTTTTTTTTTTTTTTGTAAATGATTGGAAATATAATATTCTACCACTATACGATACGTTAGAAATTGCCAAAACCTGTCCGAGTAATTTGCCCACAAATCGACCAACAGACAGAGTGATGGACAGACATCTCGTAAAAACCGTTTTGTTTTGTTCCTGGGACCTCAAAACGTGTAAATCCGTTGAAATCTCGGAATCGGAAGTTCTGACCCTCACAAAGCTCACCTTCTACTAACGTATAAATTGGAAAGAAAAAAGTAACCATTACTGTTGGATCGAAAATGTTCCGTTTTTATAGTCGTATGCTGTGATTCGTATTGTACAGATCTGTACATGGTTAAGTCGTGCTTTCGCCTGTTTCATGGCGTCAATGGTAAGCTTCTCTCAGCTTGTCCACTATCGCTTGTAGTGGGTGTATCGAGGACGTATACCAGTTTTCTAATGGCCAATGGCGTACAGAAACAATATAAATAATGTCCGAAATCCATGATGGGGTCGTTGGCATTGGACAAGTGAGCTATGGGCCACTATAAGTAGGACTAGGTGCGTAAAAGTCCTTCAAAAATCACAATAGAAACTCGTATGTCGTTTCACCGCCCAGATCTATAGGAACAGGACTACACCGATTCTCTTGCAATAAAACCTACTATGAAAATCATCAAATAAAAATATAAAACTCGACGTAATGGCCACCCCTGAGCACTAATTGTGAAGCCCACGGCCTTGCCGTACAACAATTTATATTCTCCTCTCCAAACTTTTTGCCCATCACCACAATTTTCTCCAAATTGTCCACGGGCAGATCATCACTCAAAAACTGGGACGGGAAAGGGCAATACAAACAATATATCCAGCTGGTCCGTCGGTACTTTTTTTTCAGAAGTCAATTTCATAGGGACCTGTGATGTGAACGGAAGTAGGGACTCCATGTTGACTTCTAATTCTTCTAATTTTGTTATTAGATGAGGCTATTAGTCTACTAGCGTGTCTCATGTGACAAACTACAATTTAATGCGTCTCACGAGTATTAGCCCAGGTACAGACCTTGTTTTTTTCATGAAGAATATTAGGAATATTTTCAGGAGTATTAGCTTTGCAGACGTTGGTTACGTTGATGAAGGTGGACACAATGTCGGTTAAAAAAAATATTATTTTATTATATTTTATTGTTACACCTGTCAAGTAATCTATTATTGACTCTGTATTGCATAAATCGCTGACTGACCATTCTAGACTTGGTTAGCCTGGGCTACTGGCCGGGTATCAGTGACCTGCATCTTTATTAAGGGAGCCAAGCGTGTCGGGTCTCTGTGTTTAAAGACAATCACAAAGGGGAAAGTCAGTGTTCTTAAGTCAATTGTCAACTGACGCATGGCTATCAGTTGGGCGCATCTGTCCCCGGTGACGTTGTATGCTAATGCCTAGGCATCAAACTAGGAGATACGACATTTCAAATTGTGTTCTGATTGTAGCTATAGCTAATTTAATTTTCTAACCAATAAAATAAATGGTGAGGCTCGCGAGCTCATGACCGATTCTACACACAAAAATTAAATAGGTAATGAACATAGCACATCCAGATGACTACCTACTTATTATAGTGCATTCGTATTTTAAAGAGACCTAATCAAGGCAAGCAAGGCGTCTTTTACAAAGTGGTTTGCAATCAATTTTGTAGTTTTATTTTTTGGTTTGGGATGTTTGGCTCTTCTACCAGATCTAAATCTGGTTACCTACCTCAACATTTGGCAGAGTTTTAAAAAAGTTTTCGTACCCCTAGTATAGCCGAATGTATTTTTTTTTTATGCTGGTCGAAAGAAACGCCATCTTATGTTCCATTTGTTTATAAATAAGTTTACCATACGGCTGGGCATATCTTGTGGGACGGATTTGGTACAGTAATCTACCCCATCGAGGGTTCAAATCCTGTTTTCGTCCATTTTTCCATATCTTCTTTTACAACAAAACTGTCTGTCCTGTCTATCTAAAGTTCTCTTTATTCCCTAATTAACATTATTAAACTCATTGGCTATAAAAAGCCAGTGAGAAACCAAAATAATCTAGACTTAACCAAATTATTGTAATGGGTTCTTTCGACAAAGAAACTTATCAAAATGCTGAATTGCATTAATTTTGGCAGTATTATAATATTAGATACTTTGCTTAATTTGTTTAAGAAAGCATGCAAAAATGTGATATACTAGCTCATAAATCCTATTCTCAATTAGTGGAAAACTATATGGACTGGAAGGAATGAAATTTTTCCACACTTGTAAATTTTCCATCCTTTCTACATCGCTTCATCAATTATTAAATTGCAGATGTAAGCGAATGCTTAACCAGCTGAGCATTTTGGCGGTTACTCGTTCTGGCCACCCTTTTTTAACTACATATCTACATTTACTGATCTCAGAGCTGAACTCCATTATATTAATTTGATGGTTTTCATTACCTCTGTAGTTTATGTTAAGGAGGGGGGGGGGGGGAGTAAAGTCTCGCAGTGCCGTCTTATATTTACCACAAGACATTGGCACTGTGACGCTAGTTTTGGCGAGATTATTGTTTTGTCTGCATCCGATACCCTCAATGAGATTACTAGGCTTTTACTTCTAAAAAAAATAAAATGCTAAAGCATGTTTTTGACCCTTCAACTGCAGTTAATGGTGGACTGTGATGTTTGTGCTTTGGAGAAAACACAGCAGTTAACTGGGAAAATTCCAACGCTTATTTTGTGGTTCTAGCCGGGAGTCACTCAATGGCTATATTTTATACTAGCTTAATCGCTTCTATAAAACAGAACTTTTCATATCAGCAGGCAGGAATACCAAATAAAAGTCAGGAAAACAGCTCAAACATCAGAAAAACAGTCATGATGTCTGCCCCCCTATCTCGCAGCCTTCCAGACTCAATTTCCAAGCCCCTCTCAAACGAATGTCAAATCAGTGATGTTTCCCCCAAGAAAACCACAACTTGAAACCCTCAAGTCAGCAAAAAACCCCTCTAAAGTCGAATTTCAGAAGGAAGATGATGTAAAAAAAATCACTTGGACTTACCTAACGTCCCCCTATCTCACAGCTTTATTTAATTCGAAGTTGCCAGTCGGGGGAGCCATAGAGATAAGCCCATGTGACATATCGCAGGACGCGGACGGAATCTGAAACGCTGTGGTACGGGGGGCTGCAGCCACCCCATCTTAAGCCGGGGCCCGTGACGGAATGGTATAGGGGTGCAACTACCCCAAGTGACAATCGCATTAACGTAATCCTCGGCTTCTTTTGTACGCACTCGGTTAATCCACCCTTCCTCCCGGCATATTGCACAAAGAATTTCAATTATTTACTGATGGATTGGTGACAGGCGATTTGAAAATTGTTTGCTCCAGAATTTTGTATGAAATGTATTATGAAATTATGAGTAGTAAATTTATTTCCTCCCCTTAGAGCAGATTCTATACAATAGTCAATACAGTTTACCATATGGAGGCCTCATACCCAAACAAAGTATTCTCTGGAATAAATTGTCGAATGAACTTCCCCGTAACGTAATTTATCGAATAGTCAGACATAATCTGTAATGTTATTACAATGCACAATACCTGATGTTATTGGCAAATGACTACTAAATTCAACAATACAATTTTTACTTTTTAATAAAATATTTTTAATAAAACTTACTAAAAGTGTGCAAATATTTTCGGTCTTTTTCAATTTAAGACATAACTTACTTTAGTTCTGAATCTCGTGATTTATATAGCAATTTATATGGTGACGAAGCCCAGGCAGAATATAAGAATAGAAGATTGAAAATTGTGCCCATAGGAATTCAGAAAAGACGTTAAGAAACCTTCTGTCGATTTTTTTTTTAAAAAAAGAAAGAGAAGAAAAAACTTGTTAGAACTCGAAAAGTTTTCTTTTCGAAAAAATGACACTGGCTTCAATTCACGAGGGAAAGCTACGGTACCTATACCTGTCCAAATATTACAATAGACATTGAGATCTCTCAGGTTTTTTATTTCCTTGGTTTTTGACAAAGGAAAATCTAAAGATGTTTCAGAAAAGAAGGCCCAATAAATTTGCCATTTTTCCTTACGCTTTCCTGGTAATATCAATGTTCTTGAGCTTGATCCCTTCCTGAATGTTTATTAAGTCTAAAAAAAACAGGTAACTTTTAAAGTAAAAAGGCATCCAACTTTTAACATTTCCTCTGAAAAACTTGAGTCTCTTGTCATCATCTTCACGTTTAAAAACGCCGACTTTCAATGAGGTTTTAAAATATTTTCACACGGCTGCTCCAAAGGGAACGTTTTTCTCAAGTGTGTGATTAAAATTGGAGTTTCCTAGTAGAAGACTGTAGCTCGGGAAAGTTGGGATTTTCCCCGAAGCAGACTGAACTTTGAAGAGGGTGTGGTCTAATAAGGTGGCCTGTCAAAATGGGAAAAGGTTGGCAACGGGTTTGGAATTTCAAATTTTCAAGATATCCGGTGAAGTCTTCTAGTTTTGTTTTTGAAAAGTTCTTTTTGATCTTCTCCCTCTCTATCTCTCTCACTGCTCTCACAGCTGAACAGAACGGTGTCGTAGTATACATGGTTTTTATCTTCAGTATTTTTCTCAGCAATGTCAATGAAAAGAACCGGTCCGGGTTTACTCAAACATGCTTTCCAATTTATCAATTAGTAGATAGAGAAAATGAGTAATTTCATGGGAAATAAGTTTTCTGTGGTTAAATTTCGGATGTATCGGGGGGAGAGGGGAGGGGTTGTCCACCTGACGTCACTGGAGGTGAGGTAAATTCTAGATTGGTCAGACCAACACATTACCACACAGTAATAATGGCAGGGCAGGCAATGCATTTAAGCGTGAATTCAATCATTTTTTTTCAAAAACATTTTTTTTCACAAAATCAAATACTTTTTTGGGAAAGCAACCTGTCCGGTTTCGTTACTCAATTTAACACCTAAAACATGCCTGAAGCTAGAAATCAACGATAGAAAGAAATTGTTTTTTAGTCATTTTTCATTAAAATTTAGTTATTTTTATTTTTTTGCCCCCAGAAGCAAACTATCAAGGGGCAAGTGACCCCCCGCATTTTATTAACATTACTAACGACTACAATATACAGTATGTGAATTTAAAAGAAAACGTTGAATCCGTTTTTGATAAATAATGTTTTTTGGCGTTTTTCGGGGTTTTTTTTTTAGAATAAAACCGCCCCAAATTGAGTTTGCCCAAAATAAAAAAATGGTCCCGTGGCATGATTTTTTTGAACTTACATGCATAATTTAATCAAAATCGACCGAGTAGTTTGCCCGGAAATCGATGAACAGACAGACATTACGTAAAAACCCCTTTTTTGGGTTCCTGGGACCTCAAAACGTGTAAATCCGTTGAAATCTCGGAATCGAAAATTTGGACATCACAAAGCTTTCCTTATACTATGTATAAATTGGAAAGCAATAATAAATAACAAATCGACTTCGGTGGCATGGTGTTAGCGTGCTTTTACTTGTGTACACATGTACTAAATTAAGTAACTAAGTGCGGTGATTAATGAGGCTAATCGAATACATTCACTAAATTATTGTTTTCATGTGATTAATATTCAAAAATAAAAAATAAAAATGGGATCGGTGTAGTTTCTATTATTTTCTTTGAAAAATTGCTTGACTTGCTGGACTTTTACCAGAATGTCTGCAGCTTTTTGTTAGTTCCCACCATAGTAGGTAGGTAATTTGAGAAAGGAAGACATGGAAAAATGGATGGAAACCCGAGTCTCCACCTTGCCGGGCTTGTATGCTGACTACTGCTCCAAATCCGTTGCCGCCTAAGTATTTCCGTACTTTAACAGTCAGTATAAGCACTACAACGCAGGTTTCGACCGATACACTTGCATCCATGATGCCTTGCATTTCGGTGAGCTACTACCAGTAAGTTAGTTGAGAAAAGTGGAATCCGATGAAAGTGGCTCTGCATTGGCATAGGAAAAACCATGGCCACTCATAGCGAATTCCACTTTCCACAGCGTTACCTATGGAGGTGGGATCTAATAGAGATGGGACATTCGAGCACACCAATTTTTTTTTTTTAATCCTGTGACAATGGCTGGTAATGGGAAACGTGGCATCATTCAAAAAAAATATTTTTTTGCGCGCTGTAATGTCTCTCCTATATAAACCTCTAGGAGTCTTACTTACTGTACTTCTACATGTTTTTCCCCATTTTGACGTAATTGTAGCCATAAATTGACTGAATCTGTCTCATTTCAGCCCCACCAAGGCAATTCAGTAAGTATAACTTAGTCATTTTTGTGGTTATTTATTTTATGTTTTATCTATGTCTTTCGTTGTAGTGCCTGATTGTGCATTAATATTAAACCTACATGTTTTCTTAGCCCGCGGGTGCCATATTGAAGCGAATAGCTCTGCAAATAACTGTAATATTGTAATATTAAATCTGAAATATATCGTAAAATTACGACTAATATAAATCTCGGCTGGCGAACGTAAATTTGAAGCTGCCGCGAGGTGCTTAAGACGGGTAATGCTCCAACTTTTTATTGCTGTTTTGCCATTAAACGTTTGTTTAATCTCTTAAATGTTTGCATGTACAGTTAAAACAAAATCTGCTTCAGTACATTTATCAATTTTTGGGAGATGCTTTTTGACTCACATTATGAATTTTAATGTTAATAATTTACCATCAGACTAGCCTAATACTTCGGGAAAGGTTTTCTTTATTATAAAAATTCGCTAACGACAATCTACGCAGTTGTATTATTATGGCTACTTACTTAACTACATCGTTACTTGTCGGATTATTATGTATGAACTGTAATAATATTTTTATTATTTTACATGTAAAGTCAAGTTGAGGTCTTAATTAATAAGATGCAAGTTTGTTCTATTTCTGTTTTGTCATTCAAGTTTGTAACACGGTAGCTGTTTATGAGAGTCGACTCTATTATGATTATTTTTAGTGTGTAGTTTCTAAGCGGTTAATGTACCATACAATTTCCTATTAAGTCCAAATGTACAATATTAATTCTATAATTGGCCTAGGTATTTTATACATAGTCCAGGATTAAAAATAATCATATATTCTATAGTATCTACTAGTACGATTGATACTTAAATTGAGCACGGGTATTTTTTTTATTTTTAAAGCTGTGGCTCGCTTGCATTTTTACTTTTTGTTTTGTTGGTGTCTTAAAGTTATTAATTTAGCATGTTCTTTGCATCAATTTCTTCTGCATATTCATATCGCATGTATACGTATAACCATAGAATAAATATTTACCAAAAATACGTACCGATAGTAATAGTAATATTTCTTAATCGCATAGTAAGTTCTATCTAGCAAGTAATCTACAGCGTTGGTACAAGTTTTTCAAAGTGTTTAGAAACACTTATTCTACAAATATAGTAGTTTATGGCTGTATGCTATCCCATCGATAGTTATGCGGCCAATATTTTCTGTTAAGTTTTCTTCTGTACCAAGAAAGGATAGTGGGCTGGTCTGATTTGAAGGCCAACAATTAATAGGTTTTACCATTTTTAAACATAGATTTGACTTAGGCTCAAGAGGGAATCTCCTCACATCTTCGGGTAAAATGTTTCTTCGGCTGTTTATAGAGGTAATGATACAGGTAGTGGCAAAGCAGGATAGTTTAGGTTGGGAGAAGGGGAGGAGGGGGGGGGAGGGGTGAAAAAGTAGCGTAAGAAATATTGCCATGAGAAAATAGGCAGCCTGTGTTTTCCTATCAACGGGTTGTTGGAAAATCCCAAACTCTCCCCCCAAACTCTCTCTCGGCTAATGAATTTTCTTGTGCAACTCCGACTAAAACTCATTTTCGAAATCCCGCTCTAAACGAGTTTTTTCCCCCTTGTGTTTATGCGTGGTTTTGCTACATCGCAAAAACCGGGCCCATTTAATTTTGGGCTACAGCTTGCGCGATGTGTGCTTACTGCTAGTTAAAAGTAATAGCCTTTCCTCGGAAAAGGGTTGATTGTTTTTGTCAAGGGGTGCGCTTAGTCGGCTCTTTATTATTGCAAGTTGGTAGGGAGGGGTAGTTTTTTAAATTTGGTTCGGTCAAGTTTTTATTTTTGTAGGGCTACAATTTTCAGTAGGTACTCAGCAGCAGTGTTGGAGACATTGGAAAGCAAAAAATAATCTTTAAAAAAAGGCGCTTGTATAGTGAAATCGTGCTAATTAGTTCGTGTTAAATAGAACTAATCTTGACATGGTAAACAGGATGGATGATTTATATATCAAAGGTAAAGACATAAACCTGCTGTTTTTCAGCCATAATTCAACAAAGAAAATCATTATAGTACAAAATTCAAAGGCTTCAACGCCGGGAGTGGAGTCAGATGGTGGAAAAGAAGAATCTGTGGTCGATTTGAAAGGCTTCGTTTCGTCAAAAGCTACGGTCGACATCATCGGTGGTACTACGTTCGTTACAAAGTTTGAAAAGCACATAAATTATTCCACTAAGGTAGCTCTGGACGGTTTTGTGCCGAACTACACTTCTACACAAAAATACACTCAAAACATGTCCTATTAAAACGCTTCAGATCATTCGTACAAGCGGGCGTTGTGAAATGTTGCAAATATTTGCCTAAGTTCATCAGTATTTATATTATTAATAAAAAGAAAAATACATTAACAATGAACCAAATGTAGGAATTGTTGTAACCTAACTACACTATTTCGTCAAACAAGCGTCATACAATATGTTCAAATCCAAAATAAAAAAACATAAAATTATAAATCATTGATAACAAAAAAAAATCACTACCGTACCCTAAAGAGTCACGATAAAAATTAATGAGCAAAAATTTAAATAACCGACTCTAATAACCACGCATATAAAAAAAATGAATTCAAAAGCCTTCGGGCAGTCCAACGCATCATAATTAACACCTCGGAAACATTTTGACTGCAACACAGCCAACACGGGGGGCTAAAAAACCTAAAAGCAGGTACGATACCATCAGCTGGGTAACAACACAGCGTTGCCGTGCCTACGCGGGCCGACTTACCCTCATGCTATCTCGTACATCTAGAAGCTGCCCATAAATCGGCAGATCCCACATTGTCTTGGGTAAAGCACCAAGCTTGGGATTTTTAATTAGATCAGAACAGTACTTGTAAGATGTGTAGCTACTCCCACATCTGCGGACTGGTCTTGCAACTTTACAAGATTTTGCTTCGCCAAGACATTCATTGAAGATTTTTTTTTCAATCATTACCTTTATATAACAGACAGGGCTCGTCGCTATAGTCATTGTGTTCATGTCAACTTGGTTAGGACTTAGGTTTATCGGTACTATAATATTGTACCATCTTGATAGAATATATCTTTTTTTCATTTATTGTGAATAAATAAGAGGAAAAGTTAAGTTAGCCAATTAGATATGTGTTGCTGGTTATTAGCTACATAAGCAATATTTAAATTTGCTCGGGATGTGCAATATATGATGTAATTAATATTCTCTACGACATGCTTGAATTGCTCTTATAAGTTTTAGGGCAGGGAAAATTGTTATAGGTCTACTAGTGCGGTCTTACAATTATTGTGTACAAATTGTTTATTTTCTACATTCAATACACGTTCATTCATTCGTTCGGCTACGATATGGGCCAGCAATAAACAGTGTACCTAGGTACTGAGCACAATTATTTACGGTTCAAGGATCAACTGCATCAAGGGACTATCGAACATCCCTTATCGTATATGTATTTCTACACAAAATTATCGATCGCCATCAATGACGTCTCATTTCTCAGAAGAAGCGTTCTGTTACATTTGTATATATCTGAATGACACAGTTGTGTGTTGTGTAGGGTTTTCTGTACATTTATTAATCATTTATTCTGTAACTGAGGCCGAACAGTGGCAGTGACGACCACATAAAACAGGAACAAAATATGTGACCTCATTGATGGCTATAAGATCGATATTTTTCGTGTAATTTGATTCTTTGCGAAACACAGCGGGTTATCCGATTTTCTGTTGGGGCAAAAGCCATCAACGGAACACGGGACTTTCTTTTCTTTGTTCGGTTCTTGCCTTCTGCGTCCAACTCTGACCCTCTAGAATTTTCTGAGCAAACAGCACTCGCCTAAACCCTTATAAATTAGATTTTATCCGCAGACAGGGCCTGAAGGCTAACCGTCACTTGGGTTATTTGCCTTTATTAAGCTTAGATCCGAATCGGTAGAGACTCGAACTCTAGCTTGCTGCGTTCAACTCTGACGATCTAGATTTTCTAGATTTTTTAAAGCACGAATCTCGTATCTAACCTAAACCTGAGTACAGATTTCATTCTCTGGCAAGCATGCAAGCATGCTTATTTGCATTTGTTGACCTTGACTAAAAGGGTTCGGCTGTGATTCGAACCCTAGCTTGCCCCCATTCCGAGTCTCTAGAATTTGTTTAGAAAACGACACTCAACTAAAGCTGTGTAAATGAGATTTCATAGACAGACCCTACGGCCCGACCACCACCGCAGTTATTTACGTTTGTTGAGCGTGCCTATTAGCGCTGGGTCGGAGGTGAAGACTTTATTGTCGACTGTCTTTTATGCAAACAGACGAGTCTTACTGACTTGATGAATTTCTTTTATGACCAATTTCATCTATCGTCGTTCAAGAAGAACCCGCGGGGGTATAACAGACTGCAAAACATAATTACGGCGCAACCGCTAAGAGAATTGTTTTGCGATGTATAGGAAACTGTAGAATTAAAATAATTACATGTGCTAATAGTATTATCATGGAGTTTTAGTCTTTGTTATGCAAAATATGTGAATAGCAACTGCAGGTATTATAGGTATATGGTGTTCAATACGTTGTTTATTGAATATATTGCTGATTGTATAGAAGAAATTCAACTTTCCTTGGTGGTAAGAATCGGAAATAGAATTAGACTGCAATGGTTTGGAAATGTAAACATAGGGGAGATACAGGGATCACGAGCGAGTGAAAAACCAACGAATTGACGAAATAAAATAAAAAACAATCAACGACAGAAACATGTTAAACGATATGACTGTAATGTATGTATACATTGTGTTTGCTTAAAATGTGCAGCATAATAAACTGGTTTATAAAGGGTGACATCGACAATCTATAATGAGAAATGTTTTGCACTCAATGTTTCGGTCTTGGTTTCAGTGGGCATTTCAGTGCTTTGGGGTAGGACACCTAGTGAGTGACAGCAAAAATTAAACCCAGCAGAACATTATTGAGTATGGATGTTAGTTAACATTGTAATACCGAGAATTGAAGATGGGGTCGACGCAATAATTTTTATGAATTCGCTGATGTGAACCATAATCCAGCTTACAATTATGAAATTGAGATTGGTTAATCACAGCAAAAAATTTCAATGAAAGAGATAAAATCAATTGAAGCTGTAGATATTAGGCAATAATCATTTTCAGTAATTTATTGTACAAAAAGCAAATTCTCAAACATATCAATGTGAGCATTAAAAAGAACGGAACCGAACTGCATTGTATTGTATAATACTTATTGTACTGTAATGTAATAATATAATATCAGGGCAGGCAAATATAAAATTTCTGGCAAGCTTATCACTAATACCATCTAATAAAAATTAAAAACCATTGCCCCAGAGTTAGAGCTCATTAATTTATTTGTCACTACGGTTGTATCTGTCATAATTGAAATAGTCGAACATCCGCCGGTATAGCGGCCATCACTCTTAATATTTGTCACTTACAAGACAACTCCTCATTGATTTTAATTAACGAAAATGACTTTATACATTATCTCCTATACACCGAAATGATTAACACATTTAAAAGTTGTTATCAGGCCCAATTAGAAATCAGGCGGACAATCACTCACCTTGTCTGGGTCAGTTTTTCGAGGGCCAAAAAAAGGGACAAGACAAAAAAGATGCGCGGTTATCGAATTTAGCATCGGAACACGGCGGGTACTTTCGGAGGGGGCAGGACTTGGAGACAAGCTCCGTCATTAAGCGGTTGTGCCGAAATCGGCTAATTAAAATTTATTGTGGCCTATAGGTGAGATGGCTGGGGGCCAATTCGGTACCTAGGTACCGTGGGTTCTGCGTCTCCTACGCTTGGAATTTGTCCAGGAATTCGTTTTGTGCATTAATTATCACTTTTAGGTGCGCCCCGTCGTCTTTGTACTAAGTTTTATTGGTCCTTCGTGTTTCGATTGAGTTACTGGGGTTAGGTCAGGGGGCATGTGATGGCAATTTTTTAATGAGACTGCGGAGGTTTCTAGTGTCAAATAAGTGTGGCTCCCGGACATTTCTATAGTAACGAAAAACTAACAGTACCTATATTCTGTTATTTTCTACCCCAGTTATTCTCTATTCCAGTCACCCTTCAGTTGAAAATAACCCCGATAAATGAAATATGACTGTCAAATTAAGGAGGCTTTCAGGCTTAGGGTGGTTCGTGGTAGTGTCGCGTAAAGCGTGCTTTAGAGCAGGGGTTGGTAACGTGAGGCTCGCGAGACGCATACGACTCTTTGGCTCATTTGGTGCGGCTCTTCAAACAGATCTAAATTTGGTTATACCGAAATAGGCTCAGCTTTTGAATGTAAATATTATTTTTTCAACTTTGATATGGAATGATGATCACTGAGATAGGTGGCAGAAATTTTCTTCTTCTCGTAATTTAAGAGACAGCTGGAGGGGAAAAGCCTTGCTTCTGTAAGAAATCTAATTTCGATTGTACAGCCATAAATGAGATTGAAGAAATGTTCCTCTATGCTTTGATATACATTATTTATCACGACATTAATCAGCCACAGTTGAACTTGGCGTAACGAAACAGGCACTGAGGTTTGAAGTAGTTCCAAAACTATGGTCAATCGCTGTAAAGGCCGCCCAAACATTAAATATCTAATTTTAGAGGACCATTTCTTCTATTTACTGAGTCCTCTGAGTTTACTCTCTTTTTTCCTGGGATTTTGTGGTAAAAAGGAAAAACTGATAGAAATGGGGTTCCGATTAAATGAACATAAACTATCTCATATCGATGCACGATAGCCTAATAACACTTATAACTCCTTACATAATTATCTTCTCTTCGTAATAGCATAGTTGAGAAAAAACACCAGTCGAATTAAGGGGGTGGAAGAAACTGTTTAGGGGGGTGGAAAAATAAAAATTCATGAAAGTTGAAGAAGTCAGATGGCGCAGGAAGGGGCGACATTTCGACCCCCAGATGTCCATTTCCGACTCAAAGAAACCAATAAATTTCGACTTGGGGAGCTCACAATTTTCCGGGTGAGTGAACTAGTTCAATCCGGATCCCCAGGGGTTGCAAAAGCTTTTCTATCCAAAGGTTTTCGACAAATACCTTGATTTCTATGAGCAAACGAATTCACGCTCCTATCGCCCTTTTTGAGGTCAGAGCCCATTCATTGCTCGGAATTCCACGGCCTCGTCGTAAAATGGGGTGTGATGTACGAAGTTTAGGGGTAGTAAACGGCTATTTAGGGGTGAGTTATGAATGATTTTCGGAAATGAATACCCCGGCCGACGGTACACGGCAAAAGGGCGTACCTGTGTGACTAACTGCCGGGCTTTGTGTTTGTTTTTTTGTTATTTTTGGTGTCCGGGTTCAGTTTTCTGTTGGAGGTCTACAGGTATCACCGATCGCGCCGGGTTCCATTGGCGGTAACTTATTAACCAAGATATTGCATTATTTACAGTGATCATCACTATTTGAAGTGTCTCTGTAAGGAATACTCGAGGCACCGCCATAAATTACAACATGGCATACTGTCCTACTGAAGTCCATAGGCCAAGGTCCCGTACCTAGAGTAAAGATCCATACCTAACCTAATCAAGAGAATTTTAAGAATTTTTTAAACTCTTGTAATGCCATTGAGCATGCTAAATGTTTAAAATTTTAATGCGGAAATGTAAACAACTTGAAGACGCCTTTATAGATAGTTCTGCTAAAATTTAAAATCGACAAACTATTTCCAGCTAGATGTAAATAAATAATGTAAATAAATAATAAACAAATTAATTAAATTCAAAGTTAAATAAACAAATTAAAAGAACCGGTCCGAGTTTACTCGAACATGCTTTCCAATTTATAAATTAGTAGATAGACATGTGTAATTTCACAGGAAATAATTTCCCTATGGTTAAATTTCGGATCCCTCGAGGGGGGGGGGGTCCACCTCAATATATTAAAAATCCCTTAAAACTCAATTGCATATTCTGGAACGAACAGACCAATACATTGTAACAGTAGTAACAATGACACTCAGTACGTAATGCATTGGAGCGTGAATTTAAATAATTTTCCATAATTTCTTCTAAAAATAATTTTTTTGCACAGAACCAAATATTTTTTGGGCATGTAACCTGTCCGGTTTTTTTACTCTATTGAACACCTAAAACATACCTGAAGCCTGATCGAGGCGATTATAATACCGGTATTTATTTAATCCCCTGGTAATAAAAATGTAAACAAGATAATTTTATAATGGAAAGTGCTATTCAAAATTTGCTTGTTTACAGTTATATCCTAGGGTATTTATTTAACCCCGGTATTATAATCGCCTCGATCAGGCTGCAGAAGGTAGAAATCATCGACAGAAAGGTTCCGCAGAAAAATTATTTTTTAGACATTTATCTTGTAAATTTAGTTTTTTTTTTTTTGTACCCCCCGAAGCAAACTATCAAGGGGCAAGCGACCCCCTGCATTTTGTATACAGTAATTACGACTACAATATAAGTGAATTTAAAAGAAATCGTTGGAGCCGTTTTTGAGTAATAATTATTTCAGACGTTTTTTTGGAGTTTGTTTGAGAATAAAACCCCCCCAAATTGAGTTACCCAAAATAAAAAAAATGGTCTCGAAGTATGATTTTTGTGAACCTATATGCAAAATTTTATCAAAATCGGCCGAGTAGTTTGCCCGGAAATCGATGGACAGACAGACATTTCGTAAAAACCACTTTTTTTGGTTCCTGGGACCTCAAAACGTGTAAATCCGTTTAAATCTCGGAATCGAAAATTTCGACCATCACAAAGCTTTCCTTATACTACGTATAAATTGGAAAGCAATAAATTGGAAAGCAAAAACATAGTATGAAAATGACCGCTTGGTTTTTTAGACACAAATTTACGTTTACATTTACATTTACGATCCATCTGAAATTTCCGTGCTGTGCTAAATAATTTTCCATTGTTATAGTTGACGATCAGGAATCCCCAATTTATCATATTTAACACGGTTCAGCATTCTAAATATCTGATAGTAAATACACCTATTATATAAACAAACAACAGTACGCTTATACTACACTGTCCTGTTGGTTTTATCGCTTGAAACATAGCTGTGTATAGATGAGCTCTGAGACTGCTGCACAACACCCAAAAACACCAATGAATAGTGTGATAAGTCGATGTGAGTATACTCAAAGGACGATATTAATAAAGTCTTTATTTAAAAAAAAATGTAGATACAGCCCTCTCTTACACGTAAGTGAACATATCAACGATATAGTTCAATCATTGAAATATTTGTAAATAATATACTACATTCATGCCAAATATCAGTCATAAATCAGAATTTCATTAGAGACTGGACAGATAAAAGGGCATACCCACACGCAAAGTCCTTTTAAAGATCGGAAAAGAAGAGCCTGAAAAAATTGCCCATTTAGAAAAAGCTAGGAATACAGTAGTGGCGAGAGTCGCACGTGTAGGAGTACAAGATCGTGACCGTGTAAGCACGCCTTTCCTCCAAAATGCCAAAGCAATAACAATTACAATGAGTTTTCAACAAAAACACAAACAATTAACGCAAAGTGGTTAATAGGGAAGGGGTCCGATGAGTACGCAGGCCATCACGCTTGGCCCTATTGTGTAGGCAAGCTGGGTTAATTATTGACCGACTTAACTAAAAAAAGGACACTTTTCACTTGAACAATAACCCGTCCATACGTATTTTATGCAAAACAGGAGGTTTCGTTACACCTCACACTATTTAAGAGCCATTGGGAGGGGGAAGAGATTTATGGGTGCAAAAAATAAAATTAACAATTTAACAAAAAGATTAGATGGCGAAGAAATGTTGCCTACATTTTGATTAACATGCGCCATCGCTAACACCGGTCGACAGCAGCCCTAACTCGGCCGAACTGAACAATTGATTTCGAACCATGCTTGCGAAATATGCTCGAATTTAGTCGTTGAGACCGTTTCTGAAATCAAGGCACGCTGCTTAAATTTCTTAGGGTAACGAGTAATACCAATGGAAATGTAATGGGAAGATTTCAAATGTCGGCGCATGAAATTCATCTCAATATTAATTTTAAAAAATAAAATAAATTGTTCCTAACGCTCATCAGATAAAATATTGTGCTTACTCTTAGGGAGGAAATATTGAAGTTTTTCCTCCAAAGACGTCTTTTTCTATCTCGTTTTTGTATCAAATTGCAGACTCCACTGTGAACCTGAATTCGGCCATTTCAAAACTAGTCACTCTTCTTAGAGCTACCTAAGTAGCTGCAGGTAGGCTACAAAGCTTAGGCCTTTTTCGAGGTTGAGCCTCCCACGTGTGCCGTCTTAATCCGGCCCTGTGCAAGCCAACGTTCTTCGGCGATGACAGGACCGAGTTCCACCTTAAAACGTAGCCAGTCTCGTTAGTGGAGAGTTAAAATAATTAACTATTTACCTGTGGCTGTCCTCCCATATGCCTCAGGTTCACATCTTGCATTTAATACTCTTCAAATTTCTGTAATTAAAAATTTAATTTCGTTTCTGTTTCTTGTGCGGAGGACTGTAGCGCTCGCGGGCTTATTGCAATGTTGGCAACATTGTTTGGTCGTGTAGTTATATGTTTTGGTAATGAGAACAACATTTTCACTTGTACCTGTGTGTGGGCACTTTGTATTCTGAGGTGGTCAGACCTTATAAAACGATATAATAGTCCACAAACTTTAAGAGTACAACTCGAGGCATCGTTGCATGGAGGCATTCGTACGAGCAGGTTGAGATATCAATTGAATTCGGGTCGGTTAATAAGCTCCCGAATCCCGATGGCACTGTATCACTAGCAGAATTAGGGCCAGTCCCACCATGTGTTGCAAAGTGGGTTCCGACTAGTAGTGCAGTCCTTATCCACAAAAGTTTTACAGTATTCCAATGCATGGTGAATGACAGCAGTAACCGTCGGATTCCACTATCGAATTATGAATAAGTGCACAAAACACAGCTTTATAGTCTGTTGGCGGGTAGACCTCTAGTAAGAACCGTTATCACCAGAATCTATTGACTCAGTAGCAGATCGACATTGCGTGTTTTTAAAGTTTGTTTTACCGTACATGTAACCATACTCAGCCAGTGAACTACAATATAATATGCTATACATTCTAAAGCAAAAATTGTACGATAAATGTAGACCAATACCTACGCTGGGACCAGCAGGCTTTAAATACAGCACAGCGGATTAGAAAAACAATATACAAATTCAGGCGACTAAGAAATATAATTGACAAGGAAGGAATCAGACAGGTGTATTATGCAATAGTACAAACAATTTTACAGTATGGTATCCTAGCCTGGGGAGGTGCAGCTGATAGCCACTTAAGGACAATAATAGTAGCTCTTAGAGCAGTGCTAAAAGTTGCTATGGGTAAGCAACGCCTTCATCCATCAGGAACTCTATTCAATGACCTACAAGTACCTACATTTGAAACTATCTACATTACACAGCTCTTACTATATAGATACACACACAACACTCCTGAAGACTACATACAACATTCACAAGGAACCAGATTGACTGAAGAGAGCTGCCTCAGAACCCCAACTTTTACAACTTCTTTATTTCAGCATTCACACTCCTTTCTCTCAGTAAAAGCTTACAATTTGCTCCCTCTATCAGTTAAATCAGCATTAAACCTAACTATTTACAAAGATAAAATTAATAAACAACTCAGCCAATACCCTGAAATATACAAAAACCGTCCTTTATTGTCCTAACAGCCACCCAGAATGTCAGCATGTTTTTTATTGTATTGTATGTTTAGTTATCGCAACTAAAATTTAATAATTATTATTCGCTTATCTTAGTTTTTAGTTTTCAATTTTAGCTATTAGCTATATTAAAAGGGGGCCCAGCACAGGCTCGTCCTAAAGGGTCCCCTCCTACTGCTATTACACTTATAAAATAATTGTTAATCTGTATTTTGAAGGAAATAAAAATTACTTTACTTTACTTTAAATAGTGGCTAACCATAAGCTAAGTAAGGCCGATAGTGGTGACTCGTAAGGGGAAATGACAAAGGTGGTCAAAGGAAATGTGAGGTTTTAGGGTTCCAACAAAAAAATGGAAATTGCGGCAAAAGCAGACAGGGATGACAACGGAATCGGGCGCAGTATGTTTCTGCGCACTTGACAATCAAGATAAATAGCATAGTTTTGACTGTAATCAGCTTATGACGAGAATCTGCAATTTTTTGCCTCTTGATTGCATGTGCTGCGGTTGCCCACCTTACCCGCCTGCTCTGAAGTCAAATATAAGACTTGATAAGCAATATGATAAGCGTGTGAAAAGGCCTGCGCTCCAGCCAATGGCTTGATATAAGAATGGTCGAAGACCTAAGTTGGCGATACTTCATGAAGCGACTTTCTTACATTACACTGTCAATATTTTTGAAAATGGTATCGTAAATCAGGGCTCCCATCTTACAGACTATAGCAAAGTAGAATGATAACAAGGTCGGGATTAGTCCAGTTTCTAAATCCGAAAAAAACCCTTCCTTTCTTTTTTTATATCCCTGGAGAAAAGGTACAACCATGGGGAAACTCATGTTCGAGACATTACAATTGCTGGACTTGTCTGCTTGCTTAACTCTTTTGTCCTGGAGGGAATCCGATGGATCAACGGATTTCGAAATTGTGAAGTTAGACTCAAGCGAGTCAAGTCTCGCTGGCCAGGGATTACTTCGCCTTGTCTCTATATGTATTAATTCACTAAATCTTCCCGTCTCTCATCTGTCTCCGAACAGTTTTGGGCGGCTTAAGTTGTACATAGGCTGTTACAATGTACGAGCATTGCCAGGGGTAGTTGACAGTTTGGTCCAGGTGCCGGTACCAATTTCACCATCCCTTGCGCCCTATTGCAATAATATGCTGATATTGTTTTTTAAATTGGTTTATTAAACTTGTTACTGTTCTGAAAATGCGTTGAAAATATAAAAATGATGATATAAAGTTAGAATCTGTCAAAAGTTACAGACATGGCCTTTTGGGCTTCTCCTGTAAGAAATACATTGAAAATTATAAGCGTAAGGAATAATATTTTGAGTATTTTTTGGGGCAGTTTTCCTTATCTCTAAGAAGAACCCCCGACAAGGGTTGAGGCGAAGTTGGGCTGTAACCTTCCATACCAAGTTCTACATCTACACATTGTCAATGCCCCTAATATTTACTAGTATCAGTAGACCTAGCATAAAGCTCGGCTGGTGTAGTGAAAAATAAATACTATTTTGCTACTTTCATAACTATTTTAATAATTTTCCTAAAAGTACGTTACGTGATTTGTATGTTTTTCTCTACAATAAAGGGGAAAATGAACTGAATCACTGGGAGACATGAAAAATGTGGCGAACCTTCCTGAAACTATTCACAATTAATTTAATCCTGTTTTAGTAGGTCTATGCAATAAGGTGCTCCGAGTAAATGGAAAGACGCCCTCTACCATATGCGATCTTATTGCGCCCAACAGAATTAACCCAACCGTAAAGCGAGTATTAAAATATTCATAATATTTAACAAACAAAATAACTATGCCAGTATAGAGCCATCACTCATTGACATGCAGTGTGTGCATAAGTGGTATATGTCAATACATGGGTAAAACAGTGCCAATGTATTCAAAGCAGCCAATTTTTATGTGGTTTATTGCCAGTCATTGAACAAATAAACGAGTCCACCGAGTGTGTGTTTTTGTGGGTCCCCGTAATTGGTCTCTGTTAGAGTCTAACTAATGATTATTACCAATAGTTCTTTGAACTGGGTACCAATACAAATGTTTGCCTACGGCTTGACTATTGCAATGTTTTTCTTCATTGTCAATAGGAACGTCAACAACTTTGAAATGTTTGGTGGGCACTACCATAAAGCAATACAACGGTACCGACCTTATGACTCTATAAAATCAAATTTCACGGTAAATATCCATCATAGTGCCATTATTGAGGAATTAGTAATAAGAACAAGTGTTTCTCTACATTCTGATACAAAGTACGTGGCCGTCTCTATTGAAAATTGGGTACAGTGGGGCACCTGGTTGCCTTGTAAACAAATATTGTAAGAAAAATTACAGATCGTTGATGCATCCATAAGATGACATTTAAAAATTAAGTAAATAAAAGGTTAACAGCACACAAACAATAATTAAGGAATGTATCGGATTGACCGGTTCAGTCGCCTCTATAAGAAAGAAAGAAAATTGTCTTTATTTTCCATTTGGGCGAATTTTGGGCCTTTCGACCCACTCTTACAATTAACCGATAACATGTAAAAAAAATGGTACCCGTTTCGAGTTGCGACACATCTCCGATCACATGATGTGTAGAAGCTTACACAAGTGCAAACATGCCACCCCATTGTCCCCCAAAGCCGATTAGAAGAAACTTTGATAGATACAAGTATAAATATTTGCGCGAGAATTAATAAGCCTCTAAGTAGTAACAATAAGTAGTATCATTGGTCATGGCTTCATGGACATGGCAAAATCAAACCACATGAGAATTTTTCTCTGAATAATCCAAATTATGGCTACATTCAGAAGCCCGTATTCTCTAACATGATGCTTTACAGGGGCTATGTAATCCTATCCCACTGCAGCAATGGAGATAGTACTGGACTTCCCACCCCTCCATGTTGCAGTGGAAACTTCTGCAGAAATGGCATTACTAGGAGTGGAAGGGCAATTAAGAGAGACTCAGCCTCTCTGACTACGTCTGACCACTGCCTGGATATGCCAAGCGATAGAATTCATCCAAAATACTGTTTTAGGAGGGAATTCGAAACTATATTAGGGACAATGAAAGAATGCTGCGAATCAGCAGGAATTCCCAATAGTCACACAATCAAGTGGTATACTGATGGCTCTAGGCTAGGAAGTACCAAACCAAGAACAGGCCTTGGCGTCTTTGGTCCTGGGGTTAAATATCTGGAGTCTCTTAGGGAGACAACTATAGTCTTGCAGATTCTGCAATGAAGGTGCGGAGGACCTGCGATGCGATGCGATGCAATCGCACGAAGAAGAGCAGCATGCTCGGAAAGCTTGCAGTTACATGTAAAAGACCTACCACTTCTGAATCCCCTCAAGATCCTGGCTCTCGTGAGGGAGATAGGCCTCGAGAAAGTGATGTAGAAGTGATGTAGATACTTTGTTGTAGGGGGCACAATAGGCCAATAGGCTTAAGTGCACGCAGGTAACACCTGTACCCCAACTTATATAAAAAAAAAAAAAAAAAAAAGTAGTAACAAGTAACAGCAATAATACCTAACAATTAGGTGATGTACCCAAGAGGAGAGATCAAAAATTAATAATGAATTGAAATTGGAAAGTTTAGTATATTATTGCAGTGAAATAACTGCAGCACTCGCTCGAGTGCATGCTGATTGCTGTATTATTAAATTATTATAATGCTGCTGTATCGCCTATGGGAATACAGCTGAGTTTCCGTCCCCCCAAGCTATGTAATAATTAATTACATCAAGCGGGGAATATTTGACGGTAATAGTCATAAGGGGAGCTGGGCAAACATTGCATAATACAGCATAGTTGAAAGGGGATTCATTATTTAACCTAAAAGTTCCTTTTGTAATGTATTGTATATTGGATGTATTTTGTTCTATAATAATTAGAAAGGGTTTTCGACAGGAGTCTGATGAGCGGTAGAATTCAGGGCGATGGGCCGTGGTCGATCTCAAAGCCTACTTCCAAACGTTTCGTCAACATCTGCGGTGAACTTCTTCTAGATATAATCTTAGAAATCTACGCAGTGCCACTGAAGATGTTGACCGCAGCGGTCACGAAACGTTTGGAAGGTTCAATTTGAGCAAGGCCCATCGGTCCGGACTCTACTGCGGCATCTTTTGAATGTCAATTTAGTACTTCCGCAGTACATTACAGTACATACTTTTGGGGTGACCTTCTCACCAAAATAAGAAAACCCATATCCGTATAAAATACAAAGCGAAACTGCCGGTTTTGTATATTTATAATACATATAAAAAGTACGCGTACAATCCATGCTATGCTAATGCATAGCTACCGTAGGCCTACTTGTAATCCAACATTTTAGTTGTATTTATATCTCAAATCAATTATAATTGATTATTCAATCAATTATCATTGATTTGAGATATTCATTAGTCTGGAGTCCCATGAGAATCCACTGGCCTTTTTATAATCCAATTTCAAAAATGTTTCTCTACATTTTGATGCGCAGTACGTGGCCGTCACTAACACCAATATTTTTTTCATTTGACCACAGCTTTTGAATTCATTATTTCATTCGACCTGATATCCTCACTGCCCATTATTTCTTCCAAATCAAGTTCAATAATTGTGATTGACCGGTGTTAGTACGTCAATTGTAGAGAAACATTTCTTCTAAGGAATGTTAAATTTGTCTATAGAATAGATATGTCTTGTGGAGCAGTAATATTTTTTTCTTGAGGCTTTACCCCCTCCAATTGTCTCTTAAATGGAGGTAAAACTATCTTTACTGATCAACTTTAACTCCAGTATGTATAACTTACTTCGTACTGTCCATGAAACATGGAACACCGTGTTTCTTCTATTTCAGCACTATACGCTTATGTGTCGTCTGTATCGTGGGCGGTCACACAATACAACAACTGCACCATCGCAGATCGCAGCACAGTTGCGAACTAAAGTTCAAAATTAATCTTCCATGACAGCAAACGCACATTACCACCACAATAAATACTTCACATGTTCACAACCTACATGAATAAACTACCTACAGAAACCTCGAAAATTTCACTCTGCGAGCATATAAAATTTCAAACATCTCCGTAGGTAAAATCCTAAAATTACTGCGAAATAGGACCCACCTCAGTTGACACCATAAACATGCCCCATAAATCTTGCGGTATTGTCTCCAAAACACCACATATTTGTCCCCCCCATTCCTCGGCATTCTCAGAATCTCAAAAAATATCCCGAAAATCCGGCAGACCTGGGAGGTTTCGGTCGCCTTGGTTGGCGGCGGGCGACAAGACGCATGTCGCCAGTGCAGTGACTACGCCGCGCGCAGGCATTACAATGATTAATACTGCAATGAGAAGGGACTAATAGTTGTTTTAAGCCAAACAATGCCTCCAAGACGTCGTCTATTTTTCTTGCTGGTGTAGTTTTGGGAGGTCTGTTGGTGATTTTTGTTGAATCCCTGGTGTCGCGGTCGTTGTGGTACAGTGCAGCGACAATTACCTGTGTTAGCACCCTCAGCTGATGGTTAAGGCAGATATGGCTGACACGTTGACTAGGGATGATTTTGCTGTAATTATTCAAGGTTGTGTGTAATATAATATGCATGGCTATATTATGCATAACATGGGCTAGGGAAATTTGCAACATAGCACCTGCAGATGTCATGAATGTGCACACATAGTAAAAAGCTATTAATAAATTTCTGTAATTATGCTATTTTTTACGATGTAAAAGAGATACTGGGTTCTTTAACTTAGTAAAAAAAATCATGTGTTGTATATGTTTAGAAAGAATAGTGGTTGTTTCTTTGAGTCACAAATTTGCTACTTTTTCTGATTGTGGAGGAAATGTAAAGCTGCCGGTCCCGGGCTCATCTACTACTGTGTAAATTATAGTAGAACATTTAATTTAAAAATAAAAATGTATGTAGCACACTATTCCGCAGCTTCGGTGGGAGGTGGTAACACCATAACATTGAATATTTGTAAAACACCAGTGTTATCCGCGTTATATGTTCAATCAAGGCCGTAGCCAAGGGGGTGTTCATGGGAGTTCAACCCCCTCCCCCGAAATGAAATGGCTAGATACTAGATAGAATCGGATTTTGAGAGGAAAAATAAAAACTGCTATGTAATATCCAATGAAATAGAGGGACAATTGCAAAAATGTTTGTTCTACCATAGCCCCAACTCCACTAGGTTGGTTCATTATACGGTATATGAGCAAATTGACAAGGATATCAAGGAAGAGGTAGCAAATACATACCTTGCATGTGTGATAGACCTATGAAGCAAATGAAAGGAATGTAATGCAAGAAAGAGGTGGCCTGATGGAGGAAAATGGTGTTCTGCCCGCATACCAAAAGCTGCAGATAACAATTGAACGTTAGTGCCCAGTGGAATAACAGAATAAGAACTGATATTGATGGAGAGTACTATCAAGATGGCCGACAACGGAACACTTTTGTTGTTTCACATGCAGAGATAAATGACTGGGAAAATAGGTTTGACTCGGATCCGTGACATTTTAATGACCCTACATAAATTTTCAACTTGAAATGGAAAATCAATTCAAGCAGCCAATTTTTCTGCTTCAAAAGGTAAATTTTGGAAAAGGGAAGAATAGGGTGGGTGAAATAGGGGAGTGCGCTGATAAATAGCTGAATTTTAAGAGCCTTGAGATGTAAACTATCTTTTATCTTATATAGCCAAGTAAGGAAGGGAAATTGCATTATAAATCACAGACTGTTAGTTGTTGGAAAAGGTTGTCGGGGAAACACATTGCAAGCTCGACTTCTCTGCTTTTTCTTCG
Organism: Psococerastis gibbosa; assembly: GCA_963971405.1. Classification (NCBI taxonomy): domain Eukaryota; kingdom Metazoa; phylum Arthropoda; class Insecta; order Psocodea; family Psocidae; genus Psococerastis; species Psococerastis gibbosa. The sequence continues at coordinate 894,544 of OZ020487.1, read as the reverse complement.
TCTCCATTTCTTTACTTCATTTAATTAAAGTTTTAAATGTACACCGTAAACAGTGCTGCCATATACAGTTTGGATATTGAAATTGAAAACTGGGCTGATATTACTCATAACCTCTGCCAAGGGCATGTTTAAGGTACGACTGTGGACGAAACTCATCTCATGAAAGGGGTTGAAGAGATTGAGTTCCAGGAAGCCGAAGAAGGGAAGGCCGAAAATGACGCTGTCGCGTAAGTTCAAGGTAGATGTGGTTCGACTCACCTTCCCCCACCAAGATGTCCTCGGGCTCCAGTAGGGGATATAGTGCGGAAAAACCACCTCTCCACCCGAAAACTGCTGCATGTCTCTCTGTATTCATGCGATAAATAGATAGACACATTTATAAAAAAATGTAATACAATTTAAAGTTTGAAAAGTATTGCAGATCACGGCAACGCACTAGCTTGCTCTTTTTTGTGGATTGCCAGTAGCCTCCTCGTATAAAAATTGAAGTACTTTATACACATCGCGCAGAATAGAATGTATGTAAACTACGATAGCTGTGAAAACACCGTGTATTTTGAGTTAAATAGGCGACGAAAAGAGCAAAGTTTGGTGCACATTCAGCACAATTTCATAATGGGACATTTCCATTTCCCAAAGCGCGACGCAAAGTTGTGCCGAGTTATCTCATCGAAATGGCTGCCCAAATTACAAAGTCTTATTTTTGTAATTCCCTCATGACTATTGAAATGTCCCCTTTTCATTATTTCGGCACTAATTTCCTTCCCGCGAAAATAACTTTGTTAAATTAAACCGGCGGATGTTCTGTCTGTCTGTCGAGTATTTTATTTAATTGTAGCAAAATTATTTCTACCAATTGAAGATATAAAGTGAGAAAAGTGAATTAATTGAAAATTTATTGAAGTGGATATTCCTCGCGGAATAAGTGAGAAGGAAAAATGAAAATTGTCTGCTTGTCATATTATACTTACCCCTCCAATAAATTGAGAATTATATTAAGGAAAATATTATAGGATAACTGACAAGTGAAGACAAATTTGGTTTTTGATTTTTCATTGGGTACTACACTACGATCAGCAGGGTCTGCTACTAATGTTTTTTATGAAATGCTACGGCCCACTATTTTAGCCAGGTCATCCTCATCAACTATACAGTGGTTATACCTGAAACCTGCATATGATTTCTCATCGATTTAAAAGAAAATTGGGCATGAAAACAGGACTTTATAGTCTTATTGTTCGCCTTTTAATATGTCAATAAAGTATAGTAGTTTTCTTTTCATCCCTTTTCAAAAATCGAATTTCTCATGAAATATTGATGGTAGAGCCTTAAATGAGCACAGAGTATAATAATAAGTAATAATAATAATAATAATATGTATTTTTTTTCTTCGAGTACAACAGTTACAATTTAATTATACATTTGGAAGGGGAGCTCAAAGGACAAGTCCCGTGCTGGGCCCCCCTTTTACAAAATTTAAAGTGAAATATAATAAATTAACAATCTATAATCTTTACTACTAGATTTAATGAAAAGAAATAAATAAATAAAATAAAAAGAATCAAACAAGATAATAATATAGCAAACAATAATAAAAAGCAAGACTAAGAGTAATATGAGATATAGTGTAAATGTTTTAGAATAAATATTATATATATACTGTACACACATCCACTCATATACATATACATACAGTATATATACTTTTACGTATTTACAGGTACCTGTATAAATATATATATATATATATACGATATTAACAAAAGTATGGAGTCGCTGGAAAACTGCAGAGGTGGATCAAGTCTTTCTTGTGCCAGCGTCAAATCAGGGTGCGTTTCAAAGATGCCACGTCTAAGTATCGTATTCAGCGTGAAGGTCTACCACAGGGAGCTGTTGTCAGCTGCTTGCTCTTTAATGTGATGGTGAATGACCTAATTACAACAATTACAGCTGAACACGGAGTAAACGCCCTTTTGTATGCGGATGATATCCTTGTATGGGCTACTAGCAAAAATAAAGAAGCACTGGAAGCATGTTTGAACTCGGCTCTTAAGCGCCTTGAATCGTGGGCAGATGAAAACGCTATGACCGTAAGCACAGAAAAGTCCTTTTTCCAGATGTTTACTCTCTCAACGAAGCCCTACCGTGCTACTATCTCATACAAAGGAACTAACCTGCAGGAAAACTCAATTTCCACATATTTGGGGATCAAACTCGACTGCAAAATGACTTGGGCACCACAAATCGACGCTGCAGCTGAAAAGGGAAGCAGGAGATGTCGCCTTCTTAAAAGACTCACTGGCTCCAAGTGGGGTGCAAATCAAGACGTACTAAGCACAACCTATAAAACCTATGTCAGGCCAGCCATGGAGTACGGCAGCGAAGTGATGGTGATGGGAAGCGCAAGTCAATTGGAGAAACTAAATAAAGTTCAGAACAACGCACTCCGTATTATTACAGGCTCTGCAAAATCCACGCCAATTGCTGCTATGGAAATACAAGCTGGAGTGGAACCACTAGAAGTCAGACGGGAATGTGCAACATTGAAGATATGGGAACGTATGAAGCGGGCCAGGTCAACTTTTTGGAAAGCATATAACCCTGCTCGGGAGCGACTGCGTACTCACATGGCTCCTATTGCAAAGACTCTCGAGCTAGCAGAAAAGTATGGGATCAACTTGGGTGAAGCTGAAACTGCCAACAATAATTTTGAGTTCTTTAATAACCTACCTGCTGCAAACTTGACCTTAGAAGATCACAACCTACCCAAATCCGCATCCTTGGATATAGCCCTGCGTAAATCGGCCCTACAAACAATCCATAGCCGATATCCGGCTGCTGACTGGCTTCATGTCTACACGGACGGATCATCTATGCCCGGGTCAGGAAACACAGGTGCTGGGTATTTCAGTCCCTTATTTGAAGGGCACGCTGCTGTAGGAGCCCCCCTAAGCTGCTATGATGGAGAGGTTGCAGCCGTTACGATAGCAGTGGAGAGGTTAAAAGAAGCGGAGAGTCACAAAAAAGCAGTTATCTTTGTCGACTCCCATGCTGCTATCCTCGCCCTCTCCAGCAATAACGAAACTGACTGTCCTCGCACCATCCGATGTAGGCGACTACTCGACGAAATGGCTGCTGTTGGCTGGACAATTGCACTTCAGTGGATTCCGAGTCACATAGGTGTGGCTGGAAATGAGAATGCAGACCACCTAGCTAAACTTGGCGCATCACTACAGCAGGTTAAAGTGAAAACTACACTCTCCTCTGCGAGATCACTAATAAACTGCACATGTGCTAATCAAGTAAAAACTCGTCATGCCACAGCTGCACAGGGCAAGAAGTGGGAGAGGCTAGTAAAGGACGGGCCAATCAACCGAAACCTCCCCCGCCACGTGTTTGTTGCCTCCTTCAGAGCCCTCACTGGACACGACTACCTAGCTTCACACCTACATAGGATAGGCGTATTCGACTCGTCCTCATGCCCCCTGTGTGGACACCCCTCAATGGTGGCCGATCATCTCTTTGGATGCCCGGGGCTTGCAGACGCTCGAGACTCGTCGGTGAACACAGGAGAATATCTCCTCGCTGATCTATACTGGCTTGCGCGACACCAAATGGCAGAGATGCCAAGAGTGGGCATTGGATAATAATAATATTAACAAAAGAAATGATCCTTTACGTTTTGATACATATTACGCTAATACCTATTGGCCACAGTTCTTTAATAAGGCGTGGGCCTAATGCATTTTTTCACGCCTTCAAAAACTGCGGCCAACGTATCAAACTGTAGAAGATTTGTTCTACTTTGATTTACGGCGCAAATGCGATATCTCATGAGAAAGTCGACTTCATAGAAAAAACTGGTTGTGGGGGTGTCTGATTTGCTGTTAGCTGTAACGGCACACTCATTGGTTGGTACCTTTTCCGTTTTACCGTTAAAAACAAGTGCAAGTGTTCATGTTGGAGGTCAGACATGTTGACGTGACCCCACTCCTCCTAAAAATTCAATTTTGGGGGCCACAGTTACTTGTTATTCATAAAATGGCTGTTAATGAACCAAAAACTGGCCTGGTAATCTAGGTTTCGCATTCCTGGAGCCTGGACTTTGCTCCTTTGCTTTAGGTACGGATTAATTGGGGTATCCACAGTTATACGCGGATGTAGATTTTTGAGGCTATGATTTCATGAAGGTAGAAGTTTATTGAGTCTGTCTATGTAGTGTAATTCAGTGATTCCTGCGCATTTGCAGCAATATTTAATAGGAAATATGCCTATTATTGTTTTTTTGCACAACTGATATGAACATAGGTCTACTTGTAGTGCCACATTGAACCTGACTCATTCATTTTTTGGACATGACTGGTATTACTTCCGTATGCAATTTGGCCGTTGGCAAACTGACAGTACATGGCCGCATTGTCAACCTTCATCTGCGGTGACAATGGACTACCTAACGCATTATCAATTTTTAGACTTAAACTTTTACACTAACTTGACTTTTGGTTGAAGAGGCAACCTACGAAGGACATGTATCCGAAATAGTGTGTGAAGACAAAACAATCTAGAGGGACTTAAACCCATGATCTATGCCGCTCTCAGTTCAGTTATGTGCTAACCTGTCACAATTACAATGTTTTTAATGAACATAAGAGATTTACTATAGAGTGTCTTCTCTACGCTGGGTATGGTGGATTCCGTAGTTTAGTGGTAAAAGCGATGCACCGGTCATGAGTTCGAGTCCCACTGGGTTCAGTTTTTTTCTTGACACTATTTCAGGCAGCTAACACATACGTACCATTGAGACATTGTGCTCTAGGAACCACCTTGATACACCTTGATGTCTGTAAAAATTGAAAGAAGTCCCCCTGTACTAGCAGCCCACTCAGTGGGCTAAGCCGTACCTGACAAATGTCACATTAGAGATTGCCTGCCAGGATTGTTTGTGAAGCCTTTTAAAGGATTAACCGGAGAGGTGTGTTCAATTTGGATAATTGACGTAATCCCCTACAGAGAAGTGGATAAGACTGCAGTAATGCATTTAATTAAGAGGTGGGCAACCGATGTGACCGATTGGTGTAGTGGAAACGCCTGAAAATTGTTGCAGCAGGTAGCAAACCTTTTTGTAAGTAAAATAACTGTAGGCCTAGTATGTGTGTTCAACTGATGATTTCAATCACTGTAGCTGACGAAACGCTTGGAATAATAATAATAATAATCTCTTACAGCTAACTATAGGTACATATCACCGAAGTCGTGTTTTTTATTTCCAGTAGATTCATGTATTGTAATAACCACTGACCATAGTTATTCATTTCTTTGAATTCGTGGCCAGATTGTTACTGGCCCCATAAGAAAAATAATAGGCTATTTTTTTCTTTTCTGCTGTACTCCGGCTAGTAAATACAAATAAACATAAATAAATAATAAAAAAAAAAAAAAACAGGAAACCCTAGTTTCTCCGGTAACGCTTCTTCAAAAGTACTCTTCACCAAAATTACACCTTCCGAAGGTATTAAAGCTAACTTTTACCACAACTTATAACATCTTCCGGTCTCATCTTTCCCGGCCATAATAAAAGGGTTCAAAAAGGGGCTGTAACTTAACCCCCCCCCCCATAAAATTCCATTTCCTTTCTCGAAAATCTCTCTTCAAATGTTAATTCCTCCAGTAGGTCTATTATTATTGCTGCGGAGAGGTATTACGAATAATTACGCAAACCGTGAACGGAAATACCCCCGCAAAATGACCTTTGTTCAAACAATTGTTAAGGGAAGCCTAAAGACGCGGAAATGGCGGGCGATGGGAACGAGGGGGAAAATTTAAACATAAATAACGGGTATTATCACTCAAGTGTAAGGGAAAGTCGATAACGTTGTAAAAACGGGGTCGAGTGAAGAGCAAGGGATGAAGAACCTGCAGGGCAAAACCTACCCTTAAAGGGGAGAGGGGGTGCAGATGCGACGATCTAGGGAGAAATTTATACATTGGTGGGCCTGACAAGTCTTTGAGAAGCAGAGAGGGAGCTGTTTTACCCAAGTTCGGGGCCTGAGATTTCCCTCGGCTGAAGGTATTTCTGACACCTGGATAATGGCGGTTAGTTAGGTCGGCTAAATTGCTTTTGTAGGTTATGCAATGCTTGGGGAGGGTCGCTGGCTGTCGCGAGGGCTTAATGAAGCCGTTTCCTTTAACGGGGGCAGGCTTTATGATTATTTCTGGGTTAATTCTCTCTCTCAGCACTGCTCATTTTGTACCGTCTGCCTGCCCTTTTCTCCCTTGCTTCTTGAATAGGAATTTCTATTATTTCGGTCAATTGTGTAGGGTTTCGTTTGCCCCGCTTAACTTTGCCAGCTCATACAAACGTAGCACGGGGGCAAGGGTTAAGGGTAAATGGAGCCACCACTCTCCATTTCTGTGCAAAGTCATATTTTTTATGAACTATTGGAGTCTTCTTGTAACTCAGACCAGACCATAGAATGTAATTTCTCAAAATAATTACGGAAAATTAGTAAAGCTTTGGTTCTATATTTAAAAGAAAAAAAGGTTGGCCACCACTGCTCTGTAATAACAAGTTTTATATTAAGTAGACCAAACAGTTTAGACAATTTCTCACAAAATGTACATTTTTTGTTCATACTAAAATAAAAACTGGCTTCATGATGGCGGCAAATTGAGTACAAACGGTTAGCCTATAACCTTTACAGGCGGATTAAAATAAATAAGCTTTATTATTTCTTTATTAATATTTATAGGTATAGCATGTATTGTACTTTTACTCGCCCCACATTCCAGGCAACTGTTTTTTAAAATATTTCATTGCTGAAAGAAATTGATAAAATCAACCTTGATGTGGTATCTTGTATATACAGGTATGATACCCCCCAGCACACCTTTAATCTCATCTGCCTACTTCATCAGGACAAAGAAACAAGCAAACACTCTCTTCCCGGCATTAAATACAATAACCCGAGAGAAAGAAACATAGTTTAACGCCCTTTTTCGGAGAAGTGGAAAGAACTAAAAAATTATGAAAATTGTTAAGGTGACCTTTGACCCTGCTCCGAAGCGCACAGCTGCCTCCGCTATATACAACGAGAAAAAACCTTTTTACTTGCCATTAACACTTTACAATCTGAATTATCCCATCTGGACTGCATTTAACCGTGTTGCCCGGGTAACGGTCCTCCATAAGCTCAGCATGGCGACTTTGAAACAATTGTGAACGCTCTGAGCTATAAAGTAATTAAATTTTTTCTCCGTGAATAATTTTATTCGTAGGGGCTATTGTTGGTGGTGATATTTATAACTTAGTTAGTTTTTTCTTTAGGTAGTACAGGTATAAGGTAAATAATGGTCGAAGCCTACTCCTACGCTAGTGCAGGTTAGTTGGGGTAATTTAATGTTCGATTATTGTTTGTTATCGAGACATGGTTTGGTGTAGTGGCGTAACAAAAGGTAGCTTGTGTACCTGTGATGTTGTGATTTCATTATTAAACACTGCTAAGTCTACACTGCAAAATCGGAAGCATAGAATGGAAAGAGTGTGAGTCTGTTACTAGCAGGAGCTAAGGACCAGGTTTATGGGCTTGTCAATTATTCCTGTGTAGAAATTGGTTAAAGCTGTATTGCATCAAAATGCGCAGGAACATTTCTTCTGACGGACATATCATTTTTATTATTATTTCAGCTGTTAGCTAATTATTTTGTTGCGCCATTAGCGGTGAGTGGTCTTTACTTGGTACTTGCAAGGCCCAGTTCATTCGCCTTTCGGCCCGTATATTGTATAGCTTTTCAATATAACCGTCCCACTCACTTCTGCCAATTACCGTCAAGTTCTAAGCAGTTGTTTCAGCGTTCTGACTGCATGTTGGGAATCCCAGTTCTGGTGTACATCAGTGACACCGTGCTCGTGTTAACATAAGGTGCTCTGAGGAGCTGGTCCTAACACTCTGCACGCGGGTGGCCTATCGCGACTTAACCATACATTATGTCCTTTCAAGATCGTGTGAAGTAGTCCATCGTGATGTAACAGCCCTTTATTTAGCGGAAAAAGTCATGAGGAACAAGCTAGTGGCAATATGCAGTAGGGGACAAGAAGTGCTTATAATGCAAGAAACGCAGGTACTCTTAAATAAGAGAAAAAGTGAGTTTGTTATTAATATTAATTTGTCGCCCCACTTTCGTAGTGAGAGAAAACCCAGTCTTCTTACCGTTTTATAAGCAAATTACATGAGATCCAATGAAGTTGCTCTATAGTCAATACCAACTAAGGTATTTCCGTTCAAAGCAAAAACGAACGCCCTGATTAATTGCCGCACGAAACACTGTACTACATGCACCCACATGACAATGATGTGATGTGAAATCGATGAACACGGCCCTCCGACCAGTCCATCACAGACTTCCCCCCCCCCTCCTGCCACTGTACCCCCTCCCCCCTCATATTAAACACATAAATCAAAGGCCTGTAATAAATTTCATTTGGCTATGCATAAGTAATAAGATACGGGAGCCCGGCCAGTTATCGTCAAACCCCTCACAACCAACTTCATGCATACTCGGATACCATTCAATTATTTTTGCGCTCGAGTATTGACTTCACCACAAGCTAAATATACTGTATTGTAAATAGCCAGTGTAAAGTTCATAATGTACTTCGTTTTGTACAGCTGTAGCTACAGGGACTTCCACTGGAAGCAGTACATTAAGTAAAGTTACAGAGTCCTCAGTTTCAGTGCGTTCATCAATATGTATGTTAATAGTGTATAGTATATGGGCATTGTTTGGGGGTCAGGGTGGACAAAATTATTCGTTTTCGTTGAAATACGTCTGTTTGGGGTATTTGTTGTGTCCGGTAGTGGATGCGGGTGACAGAGCGGGCATTTACATGTTTTTTTATGTTTTACAAATAGCCGTTTGACAGCGTTGAAAGCATACGAGATGTTTACCTTTTTACCGGAGCATGATACTCCGCCGTTTCTTGTATACTCGTGTAAGTTTCTCTTCAACCTCGCCACCGCCGATCTGAAAGTTTAGAGTCGTTTAGTGAGAAATGGAACATAATTTTGGTGCAGTAGTGGAAAGAACTTGGGTATTCACCCGAAAGTGGCTGGTTATCTTCGGATGCTTAGGCTTAGATGGCTTTATTAAAATAACGTAAAGTCTTTATTTAATTATTTAATATTATTGGTGCAAATATACTGTCTTCTAATTGTATTTAGTGCCCAGAATTACTCCATGGCCTGTTATAGACCTATTCTACTCCAACTTGACGAACATTTTCCACAATACTGAAGTGATTACTGCGTTGGGGGTGAACAATTAGGTTACCGAACCACATAATTACGTTGATTAATTTGGGCAAGTACGTACCTGTACAAAAAGTTGTGGCTTACTACTCCCGGAACTACTAGCAGGTCTGTCCATCTCGCTACCTGGCCCGTTTGGAAATATTAATTGATCACGCCGCGCCTATTAAAGGTACACTTATCAGATTTCCTGACCAGCTTTTATATTGAGAGATCTGAGCATCTCAGAGAACATTACCGATTCATTACCTTGTGTGTATTATGGTAAGCATTTTTGAAGCTAATAATTGTCTTTTTTGTTTTAGGTAAGTTATCACCACTCGTACAATATAAACCGGTCTATCGTATGTTCCGTAAGTTCACTAAGTTTTAAATTTTGCATTTGAAGTCAGTCAGATAAAGTCAATGGTAACCTATCGTAGCTTTCGATTACTAAATTTTGGCAGCCAATGATTAACATGTTGAATGCGGACGTTTGTAAGGGTTCTTGTCGCCCATTGATTACCAAAATTTGGGAAGTGACAGTACAGTATTCCCAGGCCACAGTGACACCAAAATATGTATCCCATTAAAAGGGTAATGTGACACGCATGTCAGTGGAACAGAACTAACAGAAAATCTATTTCTTTTGGTTGATATGGAGTGTCTGCATCCGTGAATGATGGCATTTAGTATAAATTGCATTGAATCGACGCCAAAATGTATAAAACTGTAGAAGATGTCGAAGAGGAAGAAGAGCTGGAGATGATGATGGCCTGTTTGTCAATGTGGCAGATGAGGAGTGGAGTGGACACGACTCGCGGGCCAAAAGCGCCGCGTCACGGCGTGGGAGTGGCCCATTGGATTGTGCTGATCGCCGATAATGCTCGAGGCACAAAGACAACGCTCCACTCTCACTTCATTAGCCTCACATTTTGCCTGGATTTCGTTTGTTGTGGCCAAAATTAAAATCAAAGATGCATTCGCATTGTGCTAGGACATGGGCCGGTCAGACCAAATATCTGGTCCAGACCGGAGTGAGCCCATCAGCAGTACTTGCCTAAGCTTGTGAATAGGAGTGGAGGGGGCTAATAGACCTGCACCTCTCCCCCAAATGTTAAAAATCATTCTGTAAATCACGAAAGATACAATAAAAAATAAAAATAAAGAAGTTGATAAAGTGAAATTGCAAATTGCGAAACAGAAACAATTAAGAAAATTTCGCGCAATTTAATTTTGAATTATGACCGTTTAAATTAAAACTTGCGTCTTATGTCAATTCTTATGCCACTTTCTCAGTGACTGCCATGTGTGTATTCCAGTTATCAGTATTACTGTTTATTACTATGAATTAATGTGAATTGGTACTTCTTTCGTTTTGGCAAATGCTTTCCAGACAGCAATTAGTTTAAAGACTTGTTGATTAGAAGGCAAATTATAAGCGAATTTGTTTTTCAGAATATCATACAGTATTTCTCCATGAATAGGCACTTCTATTATACCTGAAGCAATCAACCGAAGCCTCTCCCCCCTCCCCGTTGCTGCCCCCAGTCCCAAAATTTCAATAATTTGATTGTCAGCATTGGGTGGTGACTGATATGCTGAGACGGTATTATTACCAAACTTTAATCTCAGCAAGTCAGCACTTGCCATCCTACATAAGATATCCCCCATGTTAAACTCGCCCCAGTTTCCTCAAAATTCCGCCCCCCCCCTCCCCACTTGCAATCTTCCCATCTCATTATTCTAACACATTCTGCAATACCCTCGCAAACATCTCCAACGATATCTTTTAGAGCCTGAGATAGAAATGCTCGTATGTAAGAATAGACAACAATTTCTAGTTTAGAAGCCAAACTTTTCTTAATCTTTCCCTGTAGCTATTACCATAGCTGTTTCGTATTGCTAATTTCAGTCTCAAACCATATAACAACAAACCAGCAATCTGTTCCAAATTATTTTCCAAGCCGCAGGCCCTTAAATTCTGCAATTTTTCGAAATATACATGACTTTCACCGGTCTCAGTACGACAGGGAATTTTCGCACATTGTAGACGTATCTAAATTTTTCTTTAAATTTGATTTTCAATATAAAATAGATTCTGCGGGATATGCAAAGTGCTTTCTGAGTTTGTTGTAGGGGGTTTTACTGGGTTGAGTGCCGTCTTCGATGTATGCGACGGCAAAATTGTATCGAAGAAGATGCTTATTGCAAATCTTGAATTGAATTTTCTAAAGAACGCTTTCTTGCTTCAAATTTGAAATTGAATGAAATCTCGTACATAAATTTGGTTTTATTGAGTGATGTGCATGCATTTTACCTAACATGTTCTTGTACTATTGTAGTAAGTATATCTCCGCTGAATGGAACCGTAATTGAATGAGTAACTTTATTGGAATGCTCTGCAAAAGCTTTTAGTGGAAGCTTGAAGCCTTTTTCAGCTGCTTGCTATTTTATTCAGCCATCCTATAGCTCTTGTTTGAGTGAACTCTTTACGAGTACATTAGAAAAAACTCTGTACAGGGCAGGGTACTCCCGTCTCTCTGCCCCGTTAGGACCGTGCCATATTTTCTACATTCTTCTTCTTATATTCCTCTTCTGGCAAAGATTGGCGATCATCATGGCAATTGAGACATTGGAAACTGCTGCTCTGCAAAGGGAAGTCGTGGGTTCGTCACCACCGAACTCCTATCTAATCACATTACCGATCGACATTGTCCTCTACGGGCACACATGTGATATACAGTACATGGAAAATGGTCAGTTCACGGAAGAACAATAATATTTTGATAGTTTTCCAACCCCATCTATCGGGAAAGCTACAACTACAGCTGCAGACGCACCTTCTCATATAGCTAAAACATATTTATCAATAGTAATAACAAATAGGAAGGTCGATTTGCACAGTAATTACATATGTTCGCATTCTGGTTCGAAAGATTCACAGAAATCTATAATTTAATGCATTGGTTTCCTATTGGAAAGATGCCTATTGCCCAGTTCATATCTAATACCCCCCCCCCCCCCCTAGGCAGGGCTGGGTGATATTGTACCTTGTACGCTTTAAATGATATTATGTGATATCTAAATGGCTGCGTATATGTAGCTGACATATTGATTTCCTATAGGAAAGATGTCCATTGCCGAGTTGATACCAAGTACCTCCCACTCATCGGCCCACTCGCTAGGCCCTCGGGTCCTCCGACTCAAAATCAATGAACCAGCCTCTCATTACCCAATGGCTCATATTAATTTTTAATTGATCGATGGTATCAGCTAACCGATTGGCTTGTCAGCCAGGGCTGACTCGTACACGCACGTCTGTCTGTCTGGCCCGAAATTAATCGACTACTTGCACGGCTATAGTCTACTATTGATGCCTAAATTAAATGGTAACCACGGAGGTGACGCAGGAATATGATGAATGTTACAGCTAAGGCCGTTTGATGCAACGGCTGGACTGTCGAGTTACTTTGGTTTGACGTCTTATTTGCCTTTCAAACTGGTTCTGGTTTTGTTGGAAATTGTCAGATGAGACGTTGGTCCAAAATTGGCTTTGCTGGCGTTTAAAATTTCAAATGATTGACATAAACCTACAGAACATACGTACATACATACACATGTGTATGTGTGTATTCGGTGGTTAAACGTTGCACCATTCCCCCAGAACATATGAAATAAAAGCGCTGCTGTCCTTTGTTATATTATGTCCAGGAATCATTTGCTCCCGTAGTGTAGCCAATCAGCAACCGTCTCGCACACTTGCCAAAACCTGCTGACTCCTAAAATTTTTCTTAATATGCAAATTACAGTTCATTGCAATGTAATACTTGTAGAAAGCAGACTCTGAAATATTTTATCTGGGTCTTCTCAGAGGAAAAGTATATCTAGTCTGCAGCACTTCCCCTTTTCTCGTAAACTTCTTGCTTAATTTATGAGAGTTTCTTTTATTGCACCTAATACTTTTTCATGTGCAATAATTTATTAACTATCTTCCTTTCTTTTCCCTTCTCTGACCCTTAACAGTGGCTGTTGCTAGAACGCTATCTCCATTGCTACCTTTTCAAAGCGCACTGCTTAACCTTTTTTACATAATGTAAAGTACATTTATTCCCAATAACACAATTTACCTACTGTATACAGCAATACAATTCAACAAATTTATGTCATGGGATCACCCACCCAATTGTGGAAACCATGTTTTTGGGTTCATAATGAAGTTAACGGAAAAGGGTCAATGCGTCTAAAAGGCCTGGTCTAGTTCTTTGCTCGTTGTTTTTATTGTGTATGTTAGGTTATATATTAGTCATTCCTTAGTTATTGCGTCTTCTATAAATTTCACCCTTGACGTTCGAATTGATTGTTTAATGTGTTTCGTTGACGTGTTTGTACGTAGATCTCTTTGAAATCCTGGTCGCATCAGTGAATTAGTATATGCTTTTTTGATTTTATTTACGACAAGAAGTCAGCACCGTGGTATCTCCTTGACCCAGCCGAGGGGGCAGGTCGGCGCTTCGTACCTCTCATTCCTCACGTTAAGGCTTAGCAAACAATCCTAAAACACTAATCATTTTTCGTATTTTTTCCTTGCATATTGCGAATTTTCCATGTGTTTTTTATGGAAAATGAAAATCTATGTCTGTATGGTGATGTATGCGCAGATCCCCTATGCATATGGCATGGTTTTAGTTAAACAATGGTTAGAGATATTACAGATACTAAATGTTGGGCATTTTTGTGTATTCTATTGGTCTATTTCACTGATCGATATTATGTGTTCTGATTCTGATGTACGAGTCAATCGATATAACCATGTCATCGCATCTGCGCCGTTCCGAATATTTTTCCTTATGGCTAATCTTGTCGATGCTTTTTATGATAATGGCAGCGTGTAAAAACTACTTTTTGCCACTCAAATCACCGTCTGCCACCATATTGTCATTCCGTGTCGCTGGGTCGTGAGGAAATCGTCGCGACTTTCCACAAAAAAGCCCATGCATAATTTGAATGATCGGTCGCTCTCCTGCCGGTCTTAGTATGATTTATGACAAGGACTAAATTCCGTTAAAAATTCAAAATGTCCCTGCAACCATCATTAATATACTGAGCGGGGCGTTTTTTCTTTGAAAGACAATTTGATATTCGAGATGGGTCAAGTTCCCAGTCCCCATTCAAAAATAACCACATAATTTTCTAGGGCGAATTTGGTATCGTATTTGCTGCTCTCAGGAAGTTTGGAATATTACTAAAGTGTGATTCATGTACTAATGTGTTTAATTGCGGCCAGGGGCTTTTACCATATTTTGTTAAAAAATTATGTACACACTGTATTTACCATAATTTTGGTAAAAATACGTAAACGAAATGGTATACTTTGTGCATGTACTATGAGACAGGCGGAGGGAGAAGACTTACAGGTCAACAAAATCAAATATCACTTGAAATATCTATCGTGGTGCTGTCAAAAATGTCACATTCCTTAGAAGAAATTCTCCTCTACATTTTAATATATTATAAATGCTCATCTGTAAACCCCGATTGGCAATAATTATTATGTAAAAGAACAAGAGATAGTGAGGATGTCTGAATCAAGGGGTTCAAAAACTGTGGCCAATCGGTTTTAGTGTCGGCCGCTTATCTTATCAAAATGTAGAGGAGCATTTCTCTTATTTTTTTATACTGTACAATACAATATTCCTTTGATATTTGATATTGTTCAAAGACCGGACACGGGGGGGGGGGATGGATAAAGCATGACATATAATGTACGATTTTGGTATTATACCTACTTGAGCTCTAATTAAAAATGTCCTAAAGTTTTGTAACTGTGCCTATAGTACTGCATACAATATTTTATCTTGGTGAAAAATGAACAAGAAAAAATTCAATAGCACGCAGCAGCAGAGAAAGTTACAGCATGGACATAAATCCAAACAAGACAAAAGAACAAAGCTATCACTAAACATTGCCTTGGAACTCAGTCAAATCACTAATAATAAATTTACTGTAAAATATACAGCAGATTCTCACCAGCTTGAACAGCTCCCAGGTTCCCAAAAATCCCACCCTCCCCCACCATCCCCTTCGCACGCCCCCTAACGAAAATGGAGTCGACGCCGAAAAGAATTAAAGTAGATTGATTTCCCAAATGTCGGACCCATTTTTATCGAGACCGGGTAATTTCTCTCGGGGATTAATAATATTTTTCAAAAGGGCGCAGTATAGTAGGGGAAAGGGGAGTTCCAAATTTCTTGGCAAGGGTGCGGAAAGTTTGGGGGGCTTTTGGGTATAAAGTCACGCGTCGGAACACTTCATCACAGTTGGTGTGAAATAACAAACATCCCCCCCCCCCTCCTGGCCATTTCGACTGTTTGGGTCCACTTTAACTCAGGTTAACAAATGACTGCGACACAACTCGATGGCAATTTTATAAGGTTAGTTTGTCAAAGTTGCCTTCGGGTTGGTAATTTGTTTTATATAGTTGTTAGGGGGAGTGTTTTGTCTTTGCGGCTCTGTTGACCAGCTTCTGTTATTTTTACATTTTCCCTTGTAGTTTCTTTTACCTTCAACACCCAGAATTAATGTAGCCTATGTGCAAATACCCCCATTTACCGGTTAACAAAAATATTTATTCTAAACGCTCGTTCAACAGATGTTACTGACAGTAAGGTAAATTTTCATAAAACATTGTCCCAATTAACCTTAATTGAGCTCTAATTGAGATCTACTAAGCGATGTATTATATTTCAATGGGAACTTATTTAAATCTTATTTATTATAGTCTTCACTAACCGAATTGTACTGTATTTGAATCCTAAACCCTGTTATAGCAGCAGAAACCAGCATTTTCTTATCGGCACCATCAACAACAAAAACACATCCAATCACCGTCAAAACTGAAAAAAATTGGCTCAAACTTGCTTGCCGACGGATCGTGGGTTTTCAAGGAATTCCCTTTAGCAGAGATCTTCGGTCACTGCGTTTAATGACGGTTTGTTTTTGACAGTCGAGCTGTTAGCCCGTCATCATCGTCATCATCATCGACTATTGTACTCAAACATTTGCCTCCCTCAACACCTCTCGAGCACTCTTCGCCACCAAGGCTGCCATAGTTTCTTCTGCTTCTTCGTCAACTTGACTTCATGGGAATGTTATAAAAACATTGAAGACCCTTGGTCTTTATCGTTTGGTGGGCAGCTCGGCTCTTGAGAGCTCCTTCTAGCTGCCAACAAAGAGCTACCTATTTTGGGTTGATTTTAATTGTTATTGTTCAAACTCTCTTCAGCAGCGAGAGATGTCTTTTCACTTTCGTTTGTTGCTGAAGAGTTTGGAATGTTGAGTGGTTACTAGGCGACGGTGACAATGTGAATTTTAACAGGCTGTGATTTTTTGTTAACTTTTGTGGCTTTAGTTTTACTTTGTTTTAGTTTTTAATTAATGACAAAAACCTCTCAGTCGAGAAGAGGGTTAGATGAGACTTATTCTTCTCTCTCAATTAAAAAAGGTTTCAAGGGTTTTCTTTATTATTTTATCATCTTCCAAAATAGCAGATAGCTACAGTATAAAAGGCTTCAGGGCTTCTTCACTTCATTTCATTTCGTCTTCAAAACTCATCACTTAAATGTCAAATTTTATTATTTCTTAATAACAATAATAAATGCACTATTCATTCATTTGGCAGAGTCAAAAGTTCATTAAGAACTGTATATAATATAAGCTTGTAAAATAACATCTTTCCTCCACTCACCTATTCCTTCTTCATTTTTACTTTTGGACGTTACGGAGGTTTTCATAACGCCATCTATCAACCTTTTCCTTTTGGATCATTGCTTAAATAAATAGGGGACTGAAACCCATTTTTCACATTCATCAATAATTTTTATAGGTGTAGTATTTTTTTAAACAAATTATCCGTCCATCACTGTACCACAAGGTTGCATTTGTACTCGTGTATCCAAATAGGCTATTTCAAGCTCATAAAACTACGTAGCATGCACTATACAGTACTCTGTGCGTAAAACACAATTTGCAATTCTCTCTTTGACTGTTGCAGAGTAGAATTGCTGATGTACTACAGCACTCTGTTTTTATCATCTACTCTTTCCAATAGCAATCAAGTCTGCTTTGTGAAAAACCTGCAATGAACCAAGTATACCGTACGGTGCACTGCACTGCTGCATTATACAGCAGGTAATATTGCAGCTCAAGCTCAATTTTGTTGATTTTAACATTGATGAGAATGAGACATGCAATTTTGTCAAACTATATTTAAGCTGATGACAAAGGCGCAAAATCGTGTATTGCGCACATTCAGAATCTACAAACACTGGTTTTGTAGATCAATGAGTTTTACATGTTTCGAACTTTACCTAGTAATTGGATCGTGCATTAATTACATTTGAAACTGGTGTAAGTCTAATTTTGTATACTGTAAACAATTTAAAAGGGGGTTATCTGTTAAAGAGATTCGGAATTGTTTGTAGGATTTAATAACAGAGTAAGCTTCTTTTAACATCAAAATATAACAAAATAAAATTACAAAGTAGAGTTGAAAATGGGAAATTCTGGACAGAAAACCTCAAAGTTGTCCTTAAAAGGGAATTTGTGGGATTAAAACTCGAAAACAGCCACTATTAACAACAATTTACCCTTAACCTTTCTATAAAATGTGTGCTTTGTACTGTTACGTACAGAAATAAAAGTTTCTGAATTTTAGCATGAAATGAAATAAAGGACTGGACGCTGGAAAAGGCATTTACAAGGGGTAAAAATGGTTTGCAAAATTTTGTTACTTCCCGTGTCTATATTTTGGTTTTTGCTGTCATTATTCGCTAAAGAAGAGGTAAGAGTACTTCATATTTAAACCCTAAGAATCGCTATGATTATAGAATCCAATTATAATAGGCCGAGGTCACCCTTAAGCAATACTGAAAAGTGGCCCCAGGGTGGTGCGATCAAAATAGAAGACGAACAAAAATCAAATTCATGACTTGGTGAAAATTTTTTGCTTCACCTTGAAACTCCTGAATACCTGCTGAACGTTCAAGAGAATCATTGTTCACCCTGCAGCTATGAGTAGTGGAAAACCTACTCAAACAGCCGATTAGGGAACGAAAAGAGCCTATCAGAACGGCTCGGATCTTATTAGATTGTGTAGGGTGAACCGCTATTGTGCGGGGACCCTACTAATAAATCTATGCCTCGTAAATATAAAAACGCCGAGGAAACCATTATATTATATATAATACGATATTATATTATGATAGTTTAGGGTTGAGGACTGGAAAAGGATCCTCACTCTTGACCACAGCTCTATTGGGGGTGTTGACATGGTCAGCAGCGTTCCCGCCAGCGGAGGAACATTCCTTTCCTATCAATTTAATTACAAATGCTCTCAAGGCCCAAGTTAGAGGAGGACGTGGTAGAATCAGGGCTGAAAGGCCGTTGTCGATCTGAAAGTGATCATCCAAACATTTCGTTAACATCTGCATCTTCAGTGGCACTTCTAAGATTGTATCTCGGAGGAAGTCGACCGCAGATGTTGCAAGTTCACTTCCAAATTGATCCCTGCCCATACCCCCGATTTTACTACATTTTACTACTACATAGCTACTATCAGTGTTTCGTGAAATTTGATTATACCACAGATAGTTTGTGGAGGCGCCTAAAGTGAGCAACACTGTTGGCCTGAAAGGCGGTACAGCGAATGCGATGGAAGTAAATAGCCTAAACTAGTTGGAAGTGCGGAGGTGGGCTCATGTCTTGTTGCGCGCTGGAGCCGTCACTATGGTTACTTTGATAGATGGCCCATAAATGATGGATATATCTATTGGCTCGGCAAACATTCGGCACCCCGTGCGGCTGAGCATTGCTCTCTGCCATCCGTTGCCTAGGTGCCCTACGCCGTTAGGTCAAAAGGTGACTCAGTCGCGCTTTCCGACATTATAGTCAAATTAGTGCTCTAGATAGGAGTGATGTGACATTTCCAAAATTATTTATGTATTTGAATCAGCTGCGGCTAAGAGACATGTCTAGAGTTTGTGAAATCGGAAATTCGCATGGATAAGGATATTGTTTTTTTTTAAAATTATAAGCCGGCTTCCATGTCATCTCAACCAAACAGTGCCTGTTGCCTTGGGTACGTCCGAAAAATAAAATATACCCTCGTAGCTGCATGCCATGCCGAGTCTCGCCTTAACCCTTTGGGAGTCAGAAAGTTAGTGCCCGAAACTTTTGCCTAGCTGTGAATTGAGCCTCTTATAGTCTAATTCCCCATTTTCGTCTTGCCCAATTAGTTCTAGTATAGAAGGAGCACTAAGAATTTACGTGATTTTTAACAGCCCATAACTGGGTAGAATGGAATATTTCCTAGCTGAATCCTAGAATTTGTTTTTACTAATTTACTGGAAGAATCAGTTGAGGTTACAGCATCTGACATGACTTAAACAGACGCTGAAAGCAAGGAAATACGTCGAGAAAAGCTGGAAGAAAAGGGGTGAAAAGCCATATTGTTATTTCGTATAGCTGAAGGAGACTAAATGCGGCTCTGCTGACAGCTCCGTCGCATTGTGTTACGAAAACCAATTGAAAATTCCTTCTAAGTAACTCAACCAAGTCGCATTCCGTATTCAAAGAATGTTCACCATTTGATTAAAAGCCAGAGACATGGAACAAGGTAGAAGCAGGGGGTGGGGGGCCCAATTAATCCCGACGTCTAGCTCGGAATCGGCGAATTTGCGGGTTTCCCCCCATGTGAGGCCCCCGGTATATTGGAATCAGCTTTTTTCAGCTGTCGTCTAACCCTTCTTGAATTTTCTCTCATTTTATTCATTTCCAGTCAGCAGTGGTTACTCTTTTTGGTTGGAGGGTGATTGTTTCTTTTTTTACTTCTACACATATTTTAGAGAGAATTTATTTTCAAGAGAGAATGTAATGCAGAGAGATAGGTGATGTCATAGCAAGGTTGTTGGTTCGAGTCCTACACATGCTACATTTTCTCATTTTCGGAGGGCATGTAAAGCAGGCGGTCCCGGGCCTTCCTAGTTGATGTAAGAGTGGGCTTTATGGCCCTAAGTCCGCAAGGTTGGCTTAGTAATAAAACAAAAAGTCATTATTTATTTATTATAGCAATAAGAAGCAGAAGGGGAATTTTAATCATTTTAAAATCTTACAATATATGCATAGACGGTTTTGAACCGCTGCAAATATGGAAAATACTCAATGATTCCGTAGGTACCAAGTTCGTTAGAAAAAAACTAAAAAAAAATACATGATGGCAGTTGGCCCCACAAATTAAAAAAAAATCCTTGGCTGGAGGCAATGTCCCATCTCTCCTATAGAACTCAAAATTAGAACAATATTACAGTGGTTTTGTTTGTTTTCCAGTGCCCGCTTTCAGTATTTCTGTTTTAAGTAACCCTGCCAGCCTATCGCGGGGGGAATGAGGCACCCTAAGGGCAAACTCTTTCCCCTCGGGGGAAAGAGAGTTGACTGACTTGAGTGCTCCTCCTGATTATAGTGGCTTCCGAACCGCTTGGGAAACACAGTGAAGTCACACAATTAATTCGGAGGTAACCAGGACTCGACACGCACTCAGACTGGCTGGTATAGTCTCAGCACGTTATCATGTCCTACCATGTTCCTAGCCAATCCTGTGCACACTAACAAGTTTGCTGCTGTTTCAAACGGGCCCCTGGGATTCAACTTGGTATGGCCGTTGGCAATATTAAAAACTTAAATTTAAAAAATAAAAGAAAGTACATAAAAGTATAACTACAGTAATTTTCCACCAGGAAAAACAGGCTTTGTATTTGAAATCCCGCGGAAAATATGACGGTACAGTGTTATTCAATGTTAAATTAAGCAATAAGAAAGTGTTGAGCCCTCCCCCCATGTTGATTGCGAGCCACCCCATGTAATTTCCGAAAAACGTTCATCCCCGCACCAAACGGCACTGCCACCCCCTTATTATCGTCACCAGAAAGTCGATAGCAAACACGCAGCCCGGCCATGCACCCCTTATCTGCACATCTGGCTGTATCGTTGGCAGAAATAATGTGAGATACAAGTTAATGGTGTCTGGGGTGGAAATTTAATATTTCTTGTGGGTAGTTGATCCCATATAGCTTACTAGAATAAAATTAGAACCAATGGTGGATTGCGAGGAGACTGCAATGGTTTGGATACGTAATGCGAATGGATAACTTCAGGTATGCGAGGAAAGGGTAGAGGGAACACGAAAAAGTGGAAGGCCAAGGACGAGATAGAGGAACTAGGCTGAGAACGATATCAGAAGACTGGGACAGGTACCAAGTAGTAGAAGTATCAAATGCGGAGTGAGTGGACGCAATAATATGTATGTAATGCATAATTTACTTGCTTACTTACACACCCGGGCAACCGGAGCTCGATGAGAGTCCTTGCCCTTGTGTTGGACTTTTCAAATTGACATTCTCTTGCCAGAAAATTAAAAAAAAAAAAACGATTACTGTACAGTAGGTGTAGCAAAAACAGTCCATCCAACCCGACGCGTACTGCAAACTGAGACCATTTCCGAGTTTCCTCGTTTTGCCAAGGCAAGGGGTCGCAGAGGTCGCAGCTTCTTGTAGCAAATAAAGCTCTGTTCTGCATATTACATCTCAGCAGGAAGGACTTCAAAACTGAGAGGAAAAGCTGGAAATGTGCTAATCTGGTGAAAAGGACGTTTTAAAAATGCGAAGTTGTGCACAGCATGCTGTCCAGAGGGACTCACCACGCGGTTATTCGTTTTTATTAAACCCTACAACGTCAACTCAATGAGATACGTCAAATAAACCCTTAGCTTAACTTTTTAATATCTTTTTCAAAAAGCTACTACCCGGTTCTGTCCACTGCCTTCGAATCTGCACCGAAATGATCCTTTTTATTCGTCTTTTTGAACCTTTCTCTTTTTTATAACTGAAGCGGATACAACTCACCCGGGGGCTTCTGCAAATTTCCCCCAAAAAATGATTGACCTGCGGTACATTCTAAAACCTTAAGGGTGGCTGTCACCATTGTTGGGAAGCATACGGAAAGTGGAATGCTAAGAAAACACAGTTTTTTCTTATTCCTATGCGTTTTGGAATACATTTTCCGAAGCGTTACATGAGATGGCAGATGTGACAAACCAACACCTTTTCTAAAATTTATTTTCTGTCCTAAATTTTCAACTCTGCAAAAAATCGAACTCGCGGGAAATTTCCAAAGGCGAGAAAAATATAATTTCTCGCTCGACATGAGGAATTTAAATTATTTTGAGCCCCTTTTTCTTGCGGAAAATGATCGCCTTTCGCGGCGGTGGCAACTAAAATATGAGCGGGGGGGGGGGGCTGGCTCACCTTTTTGTTCCTCTCCATTTAAATGGGAAAGGCTTGGGAGAAAAATTATGACGGGGGGGGGGGGGCGGGAGGTTTGGAAAATATTACTGCCTGCCAGTTGGTGCTTAGTCTTCGAGTTTACAGCTTTCTTCCATGAATACCACACCTTGTGCTTCTAGTAAAATTACTTTTGTATACAGCCAGTTCTAGATTTTTCCTTCAGATGGGGTGTAGTTTTTAGGTTACTATCGTACTTATAGTAAGGAATACAAGAACTATAATTGTCAGACTATTATTTATTTATTTTAAGAGTAACAGTACACCGTAAATCAACAAAAGAATCCTATGGCTATGGCGTGTTACAAAAGATGTTTGTTGAGGTGGTATATTGTGCCAGGATACCGTACCGCGTACATTATAATATGTACTGTACCAACTCGGTCAGATCTGTCCAAGTACAGTATATATACTTTTATTGTTTCATCCGGGACAGGAGTATCCTAGCCGCTAGGAAACTCTATCTATCTATCTTGCAATCGGTTTAGGATGACATTTAAATGCATGAACTTACACATGTCACATGTTAAGTTGACACTATAGTGACACTACTCGTATGAACAGCTCCACATGGTGAAATCCACGACTCCGCTGGAAGGACGACCAATCAGAATCCGGGGGAAGTCCGCAGATGGTGGAGGGTCATGCAAAGCCTAGATGACTCGAGGTATGTTGTCGAGCTGGCCAAAGCTCATCAAGGGCTGCAGAGCTGGAAGAAGAAGAAGTAAACGACAACCTAAAATTCGTTAGTCCAGCCAACAAGCTCATTTGCCATATTTTCGTCACTCCTAATCAGCAGCCATACCTACTTGTACCTGTACTATTCAATTCGGGGCCTACTGCACACCTCATGCAGCGCCGTGCCTCATACCCAGTCGCGACGAGATAGGTACGGTAGGCTTCAAAAACCTGAAAATATTCCATTAGTTCTCGGCGGCGGACAGTCCATTTATCACGGGACGTGTGGTGACCGGCGCCGCGCCGCCAAAGCTCGTTAATGGACCCGCCGATATCGTACCCCCGTTTCCGGTTCGCGCGGTTTTTGCACGCCGTCGTCTGCTCGACATGTCTATTTACCGGTAAATGGAGTCATACGGGAGCTGCAGATAAGTCAAGTGCTAATGATTAGTCTTAGAAATCGTCGACTGGTTCTTGTGCGATTTTTCGTCGTTTCCGGTTTGCGCGGTTTTTACGAACCAAACGACGTCCTTGTTGTCTGCTCTACAAGTCTATTTGCAGCAGGTACATGGAGCCATACAAAAGCTGTTGAAGATATGTCAAGTGCTAATGGTTGATTCGTATAATAATAGTACATCGGCGTCCTCTGGTTATTTTTTCACTTCCGGGTAGCGCGGTTTTTGCACGCCACACAACCTCTTTCTTGATAGGTCTATTTATGTATTGTCTGTTTCAAATTGTGATAAAGAAAGCCACAAATTGAATATGCAAGCATACTATTGATTTATATATGAAAAAATCTTTCTTCATAATGTTCTAAGTTCGCTAGGTACTTCGCTTTACCCGGTTAGTGCGGATTTTTTTTTTCACGACACGATTTAAATGTATGTAAAAGTTTATGATTTGATGCTGTCGCACACTTAAGTTAGCCACTAACAATAACAATATATTGGGTTGTGCTCTTTAAAATGTTAGAAGGAATTTTGTCAAAAAAATGCAAATCTGTTTGAGAAAGCTACAGATAATGTATTAGAATATGTAAACTTATAAAACATAAAACTTTCTACCATTAATGTCTACTGTAATTAGTTGGTATGTATTTGTCGCTACTTTCTCGCAAGAGCAGTCTTGCAAATGTAGTCATACGGGAGCTGTACAGATAAATTACCTACAAGTCAACTTTCCTAATGATCTGTTGCAAAAATCCTGCAATGGCCTGCCGGCCGAGCACTTAGTCTTGCATTTTTATCAAAATTAGCAGAGTAATAAGTTAGTAAAGCCTCTTTTATAGCCTACCACTATACAAGTATGACATTCCATATTACTCCAGCTATTGCTTTACCATAGTCTCATTTTTATTGCTCTTGTATTTACTTTCCGGTCTCTTCAATGCAATTCTGTAGCAACGTTTTTATTAACTACATTTATATTGTAGAATGTACTTAGCTTATACAAACAGTTTACAAGTTTTTAGATTCAATTAAAGATGCATTAAATTCATGGTTATCTGTTTATCAATAAAGTTTGTGTGTAACTAAGAGTTGCTTACCTTTTTGCAAAACAAATGAAACTTCTGGATTTTTTCACATTTTTTGTTTTCCTTATTTATTGAGACAAGGGTTGGTTTTCAGATTTTATCGATATTTTTAGGTTATTATACAGTAGTACTGTGTATATACCTATATTGTACCAACTGGCTGGCCAAAAGTAGATGAAAGATTTGGTTATCGAAACTTGGGGTAACTTGTTCTTTTGGTTTTTATTTAATATACAGGTAATGCCGGCTTCAGCCTTATATCAGACACAAATCATGCCAACTAGCATAACGAATTATATATCTTGTCCCATACTAGGATAGGGAAAACGAGCCAGTAGACATATTTTCCCACTTTCTCCGCATTAAGTCGCTTTGAGTGTAAGCTAATTGGTTTCTGTTTTTCACTGCATAATTAATTAACTGGTTACTCTTTCACGCCCTCTGAACTACACTGAGTCACTGACGTACAGAACATTATACAGACAGCGTCAATAGGGTTAACCCCAGTTCGATAGATAAACCGCTCTAAATAGCTTACCACACAATAGTCAGCACTAAATCAGCCCCTGCCTGCCATATTTCACAATAGATAAGCCCAAGATCATTATTATATCCGCTGGGCAAGCCTACAATGCATCGTAATCCACTGGCGGAGGAAATAGCTTTGGGGTGGGGAGAATATCGTAATCAGGGTGGTTACTCTATGCCAGTGGCGTAGGGGGGGGGGACACCCCTGGCTAACTAAGCCTACAGTGTACGGTAATTCATGGAAGGAAGGTCAGTCGTAATCAGGTTGTCTATTGCATGCCAATGGCGCTGTCCGGGGAGGAGGGGGGTAGAGACTTCCCCATGTAAGCCAAGCAATCCAACGTGGAGTTTTCCCCTATCGCTGAAGGAAGGGGGAGGGGGGTGGTCTGTGGCTTATATTTATATTTATCGAGTCTCTTCGACCTTCTGTCTTGTAGTCCAGTTCTCTACCGACTGGACTACTACGGTGCCTCCATTCAATTTAAATTCAGACGCGAAAAATGGCGTATGACACCTATTGGTATGCTGAATGGAACTGTAAGGGGGGGGGGGGGCTTTCGTAATCAGACTACTCTGACCATGGCGTAGTTGGGGGGGGGGGGGATGGAGAGGGCATCCCCCAGGCTGACAAATGTGTCTAGTGCTCCCCAGGGGCGCCACCCTTGGTGTCCGATTCTCCTATTCATCTGCCACGCTGTCAGGAGCCCCATTACGAGCAATACATTTTTGTATTTACGACCCCAAACTTTTGATATGATTATCTCTGCAGCCCCTTATAATATAATACAATTTTCTGTGCTAATTAAAGTAGAGGGAGGGGGTTGCGGCTTGAGTTATTGTGACAGTAGAAATGTATAATGAAGAATAATTACTAAATTTAATTCGATTTGGAGTACACAGAGTGCAGAGTTTGCTATTTTAGGGGAGTGCGCGTTTTGTAAGTGGCAAGTTTTAGTATATTGTTTTATAAAGGAGAAATTTCATTATCTATCGAAGTATTTTATATATGTTATTTTGCATCTACTATTGTTTTACTGTGTTCTATTTAATTATTCTTGCAGCTTTTAATTCTTTCCAATTTCCACACTTTATCTGTTTTCATCCCACTTTTAAAGAATTTCAATGAATGAATGTATTTTGTAAGTAATTTATTTAATCGACGAATTTAAATTTTCTTAGTTTACTTCTTTTTATTTTTATTATTATTAGCTCAGCTTAGCGTATATGCACTGTGTCCACTACAGAGTATTAGGCCTATTACTACATCGGTTTTTCAAGGGATAAGCCAGTATGGGAGAATTCCCCTCTATTTACTATGGTTAGGTACGTCAGGCTCTAGACTCTATTTATATGTTCTTAGTGGTTTTTGGCAATCTCTGTACAAGAGCAGGGTCACATTGCTTAGTCAACATATACAGCAGGGTGTACATTGTCAGATTGCTTACTCAACATATTGCTACAGTCCTACAAGAAACACTGTTTTTCCCAAAGTTATGCTGTTAAGGCTATGCTTTGATAAATGGTAAAACTTGGCGATACATATCTTTTCCCGTCGTCGGATTAAGGTATCCGGCAGTTGCTCGGAGTCGCATGTAGTAAAATAAAAATAAAAATCTCTTAGAAATGATTTGATCGTTTTCTGCAAATCCTGATCAATTTTTATGTAAAACCCTAACGGATTTCAATGCACTTTACATGTTTTGCAAGTATTACTGGGAGTAAGATAGACGATCTCCCCGAAATAATAGCCCGTCATAAGTAAACCGAATTCGGACAGAAATGACCAATTACCGTCTATAATGGAGCCAGGTCATAAAGGCACAACTGGTTTTTTGTCACAACGAAATTACACGCCGTCACTAGTCCATCGCTCAAAATTTGATACCTACTCGTACAGCTGGTATAATCACCAGTGTGCCTACCAACTTCCTTGGCCTGGTCATTCAACTAATTTTTATTTCTTTGCCCATATGGCATTTTCCTGGTTGGGCATGAAGTTGATTAAAGACAGTTCCAACCACTGTAGGTTTTCCTCTGCTAAGCTATCTAACGGTTTACTCTGCGTCTCTGCAGCCTTTTGCTAAGTATGGGGAAGGGTTAAAATAAATGTAAGCAAATGTTTCGTTTATAACGCAATTCATTATCTTTTACGTTCTATTTTCGGTAAGAAAGCCTTCTGACTTCTCGAGAGTGAACTGCGTAGAAACATTAAGAATGCTTTACAGTATAGTTTACTGTTTGTTGCCTCCCCTCCTGGAAAATATCCGATGTTACGTCCCTTGTTGTACGTAATGGCAACTTGGATAAACCAATTCTCTACTTGCCAACATTTCCAGATTATTAATTTATTTATTAAGCACTTTTGGCGTATTCCTGGGATTTTAGGAAGATTTTACAGGTATATACCGCATATGTGTAGTTTGGTGCATGCAGGACTTTATTTTTGGTACAAAATAAATAATGCCTACTACCTTATGGAATTAGCATAATAATCTAGGTGGAATATTATTAAGTATAAAATAAATAAATATAAACTATATATTGGGGTGATGTGGGGGTGGCTAATATCTATGTTTAGCTTTCTCTTAATATATTGTACAGTTTAAATTTTTGCTCCCAAAGTAACTGTTCTTTCTTTTCTTTTTACAGTGCTGGGAAAACTGCGAACTTCTACAAGCTAATTTCCAAATCTGGGGTTCCATCTGCACCACGGATCTCTGTGTAAGTGTTTTTTTATTTTGTTTACCTTTCGTTAAACCGCCATTAAGTTTTATTATGACCATTTGTTTTTGCTCATTTCCTTTTATTGCTTTTATATTCGGCTACCAGATGGTAAGCGATCCAATTAAAGGTACATTTGAAGATTGTAAACATTATCGTTAATAAGAATTTTTTTTATTGGTCACAGAAGTGAAACGCACTGCCAGGCATAGATAATGGAACTGGTATGCTCATTGCTCATGCACTCATCCAAATCGTTTTTTTTTTTTAAGGTATAAAATTATTATTAATCATATAAATGAAAAATACCCATCTTTACGCTATGACGCCTATACTTATAAGGATATTCGCGATAGGTTTTGAAACCGTAGAAGCGCTGTATTTCGAGCTGTATTTGAAACATTTAGTGTGGAAACATTGTCTGCTCCCGCCATTGCATTGGGCTCTTTGTGGGTCGACATGACAATTGTCATTGTTATTTACATCTTCTCGCGCATGCGCAGAACTCCATTTTTCGTTTTTAAGACGTTCTGTTACCATATCACTTGTGGGGTTTTGGAAAATGAAAGTCTTGTCATAACGCCAGCAGTCCACCTCTCTCTCTCTCTCTCTCTTTCTCTAGTATATTATTTTAAATTGTTTCCTTGTAGGCATCTTTAGCGGTATCAGGCTCTAAGTTTCATGCTACCCCAAGTCAGTGGCGTAGCCAAGGGGGTGTCAGCCGGGTCCGGACCCCCCACAATTTAGCAAAACAGAAAATTTTTCAGATATTTATTCAAAAAATTTCCTCGGGGAGACCGCGGTCCCCCTATTTCCAGTTTTGTTAATAATGTTATCGTCTGCAAAACCAAATGTTTTTTGCCGACAAACTGTTTCAGGCCTATCAGTTAAATTTGGCTACGCCACTGCCCCACGTATGTATACGTACATGTGATGATGAGCCACTGGCATGAGGGGGCACTTCAAGTGCTACTTATGTGAAACAAATTAAGAAAAAATGACAGCGAATTATACAATGTTAATAAGGTTTA
Source organism: Psococerastis gibbosa (assembly GCA_963971405.1). Classification (NCBI taxonomy): domain Eukaryota; kingdom Metazoa; phylum Arthropoda; class Insecta; order Psocodea; family Psocidae; genus Psococerastis; species Psococerastis gibbosa. Next base: position 865,371 of record OZ020487.1, on the reverse strand, counting down.
TGAGAGGATTATGTTATTTTTACTATGTTACATGTTATGTTAATTTGAAATATTTCAATATTTTGTGCATTAATTAACACATTTAACGCACTTCGTGGAAACCCTATTGTGGGCTATTGTATGAATTTAATAAGCGTGTAATATGATCAATTTTTAATATTAGATCCGATATGCGATATTATTGTAGACTGAAAGTCATAAGAAGGAACTGGAAACGTTCCCCCTTTGACTTATCGATTATCTGTAAAAAAAAATCAAAGTGTAATTTCTCTTTCTAAATCCGATATGATAGTGCTTGTTGAAGCAGGAAAACAGGGAAACGCCATTTATACGGCATCAGTTAGATTTTCCATCCCCCCCCCCGCCCCCGCGGACATTCGGTGTGTGAATTTTGGAAAGTTGCCAGCCGGCGTTAAGACGCAACTTAATTGCTGTTGTAGCGATGACAAACTGTTTTAAGGGGGAACATCTGGAGCACTGTTGACGGATTGTCGCATTTACTGCTGTAGTTGGAACTTGCTGTACGAACTGTAGTAATAATGCCACATTCCGAGTGTAATTTCCAAATTCCAATTGAAGGGCCCTGTAGAAGAAGGCATTAAGTCGCATTTTAAACCTCAAATTGGTCATTGGAGTTAGTTGATGGCCCAGTGCTAAAATGGGTCGTGTTAGTTCAGAAAGCATTCTTCCTAGTTACAAACGATTCGTCAATAGCGATGACATCTTCTGTGACGCTATAGAAACCGATGCATGTTTCTCGGATCCTCTGTAGCAACCCGATTTCAGATCGACCATGGCACATTAGCCCCGGATTCTCTCGACCAAAACGGAAAGAGGCGTGTGCCCTTCGCGTGAGTGTCCTAATTTTTGAAGATAAAAGTAATGATTTCGACTGGGGTTCGAACCCAGTTCACCCGTGCCCTAGACCGATTTTGTTGTACATTTGTACATACCGTAGTTTTACAAGCTGACCTTCAAACGACTTCTAAAGAAGTAATAAAATTTTTCGAAATAGATAAAAAGAACAAAATGTAATGAGTCGGCTGTGAAAGCGGCACACTGGTCAATATTAGCGGCAATTACTTTGAAATTAGTCTTTTTTTGTCGGGATACCAGATTCTAGATAACATTCCTGCGCTCCCCTTAACACAATGCTCTTTGCTACTACGCTACTACAACTCGTCAAATTATAGTTTGAAGGCTCCGCCAATATGAAAACTGAAGAGAAACGGCACTATCTGCACACCGAGACGTTGTTGGTTCGAGTCCCTCACTAGCCATATTTTCAAACCTTGCTTCGATTGGCACATCTGCTGTTGTTTGGTAGACTTCTGTAGAGGATGCCTATAATATTTATAGTCTATTGCGTATTAGGTTGTTTGGAATCTGATTTGATAATTATCAATAAGAAGACTGGGGTTGGGTGGTACTCGATGGCTTGTATGTCTTGTTGTTGACGTCCCGAATTAATACATAACACATTTGTATTGTTAGCCAGTACCACCCAGTTTTCTTAACGTTGTTAAGCAAATCACGTCGGACCCCAAATAACCCGATTCCTCAAAACTCAATGGTACACCTCTTGTAAAGTAAAATTTAAACCCGGCCTTATTATTAATTCCCCCAGCAAAACCAGAAAGGGGCAAGTAAATTGCTTAAAAACAAATTCAACTATTTTATCCGATTAATTAAAATAATCATCTAGAAGATCTTATCTATATTGGAAACCATTCAATTAGCCCCATCCTCACCTGTTCTTTTCAACTGGACAAGACAACGCCAACACATAAATCGACCAAAGTTATGGAACGACTCCTAAAACTTAAAGACCCGAAATCCCAAACGATTCGATTAAATATCGACGCTGTGTACATGACTCTTCAAATATCGATTCCCTTTTTAGTGATTTTAACCGACCATAAAATCGTCCACAAGACTTGATATGCAAATGAAGGGCCCTAAAAAGACGGGAGAGATTGAGTAACATGAGAGAGCGTGCCGTCATTAAAAAAGTTTAAGGTTAACTTTAAAGAAGTAAACTTGGCGCAATAATAAGATTATGTAGCCTCACTGTGAATAATTAACAAGTCGGAGTCGTAAAACTGTGTAGGAATATACGATAGCTTGAGTTCATTAAGTCGTCTCAAAGTTTGTGTGGAGTGCATGAGATGGGTTATGAGTTTTTATATTGGCCTATTTCTAGCCTATTGTGAATATACAGTATGTTTATATTGGGCTATATGGTGATAAATGTTTAGTGATTATTTTATTTAACGGGGTTTGCAGCAGATTGGTTGTTAATTTGCGTTTATGTGATTGCATGAAAAATGATGTTAAATTCAAGATGAAAAAGTATTTTGCATGTAGAAAGGCAGGTTTCCAAATATTTTGTGAATAAAATAGCTTGGGTCATTTTGACTTAATCAACAAATCCTTTAAAAACCCTTATTATGGGTTAATTGTGCAAGTGGGCCGAAATGCCCCAAATTAGCCCATAAGGAATATAAAGTCAGTTTTCTTCCGTCTTCTTTCTTATTTATTTTTTTATTCATTTATTTAAGATTCCCAGTACACATACATATAGTCTCCTTATGAATTTTGTAAACCTTACTGTCACACATGGTCAAAATTAAAAATTATTTGGATAGTGGACGACCGGACGATGGCGTGAGTCGAAACCGTTTGTGCGTTTTAATTATCATAACCTTACACTATACAGAATTTTTTAAAATTTTGACTATGAGTTAAGTTTCCCAATAAGAAATGATGTGTTCTCACAAGCTATAGAAATACTATAGGTTATTTCTATAGCTTACAATTCAGTTATTATAAACTAGATCTGCCTGCTGATTCTCAGCTTATGGATCTCACAATAAACTAGAATCCTATTGTTTTTGCATGATGCGCCATTTTGCATTTGTATATGATAGACAGTACATAACCGCGTTCCCTGTTACCTGGTACAATAACGCAATAAATTTCAGTGCTGTGACACAGGCCTGCATACCATGCCCGATTTGGGCTACCGAACCCAAACAAACCCGCCCGACAATAATAAAGCAATCACATGCCCCCCGAAAAAAAATTAATTTACCCCGTAAAAACTCAACAAATGTCTACTAATCATTTTTGTAACATACGGAAGTAAATATATTGTTCAGGTTTCGACAATTGTAATAATTGATATTTAATGCTGGGCTTATTAGCTATGCACGCTGTGTAGACCGTAAATCAGTGTCAGGTAAACAAAGACGGCCCAAAACGTTTAAAATATGCGATGAGACAACAGGACATCCATCTTGGAGTCAGCCGATGGCATAGGCTAATTAATTGGGGCCTCCAAATCCATCGGCAATTATTTGGACAATGCCTGTGTAAAGGCCGCGAAATTTTGGAACTTTTGGCCCAGTGTTATTATAATTTTTTCAACATTTATAATACCGCAGGCCCTTTGATGTGAATTACAATATATATATATAGTCCTAGTCGTTGACAACTGCTGGATTATGAATTTGCCTAAAATGAAAGCTACTCCGGCCAGGGCCTAATAAAACCAATAAAGGGAAAATTGGTGGGCATGTTCTGACCACAACATCTCACACACAGTAGTAGTCGGGAAAGGGACTCCTCTACCATTCCTCCGACCTCAACATTGAAATGGATAGTTTATAACAAGAATCGGGTTCTGATTAACCCAACATGCAATGATTTACTGTTTCACCCTGTCCATAACCGCGGAATACAAGTTTGCGTAAGATTTTGGTTCAACCTCCTGTCACCATCGCCCTAGCGGGCTTTTGGTAAAAGTTTCTATTAGTGGTAGCACCGACTGTAAATGCCTAAATACCGACAAGCACTGGTGGGGGTCTCAGCTCTAACATAGCCTACATCAAATAATGCAGGTCGTACAGTAATGCTACTCATTAAATAGTAGTAAAGTATCCTCTTTCTTTACCACTGTTGTCTTCGGGGTGCTGTGGTTAGCAACATGCCCGGCTTCCACCTTTTCCCCCTGATTGTGAAGATAAGGTACCCATTAGTACCAAGGTCTTGAGGAACATGAGGATAGACCAATCGTCTGTACCTACTGGACTGCTTGTTGTCATTGTTATGCATCAACTTGGTCGATTTTTCTATTTAGAACAAAAACATTGTACAGTACTTGAAAGGACCCAACCAATAATAATTGTTATTCGGGCTGAAGCTGTCGTGTTGTCTCATATTTGACATTGGCCCTACGAAATCGTGACCGTCCCGTCGGTATAATACTGTCCGTCCCGTCCCGTCGTAAAATCCATCATAAAATTAATCGACACGACTACTTCTGTCTTTCCATTTTTTGTCGCCGGGCCGGCCACGGTTTTATTGTTTTATTATCTCTTTACATTTCAGTTTGGAATTTCAAGTTGGAGCGTAATAAAATCAATTAATCTTTATAACGGCGCAATTTCAAGCATTTGTACGGCTCTTTGGGGACATCTTTTCTGTTCTTAGTGCTATCTTTACTATTATAATGACTTCATTTTGTGGTTATTGCAGGTTATTCTTATCGTAAATTAGCCCACCTATCAGGAAATTTTTGAGGCTTATGAGATTTGAAGGAAATTTTATAAAACCTGTCGATAATCTAATGTGTTCCATTGGTACAATAATTCTTTAATTCGGCATCATGCTGTGACGTGGCCCCATTTCCATAATGGGTGGTCAATTTTACTTTAGGTCTATTAATAAATAAATAAATGGTTATTGTTTATTTATTTATTTACATATCTTCGCATGTGTATACACAAGCGTATACAATTTGAAATAATAAACAGAATAGGAAGTTGGAAGTTGTAGCTGTATGTTGATAACAAATCATCATCATAATCATGACAGGAGGTGTCATTTACGAACCTTGCTTTCCATCTCCCCGATTTTCAACTAATGCATCTATATATTTCGATTAAAATTTCTCAACTAAAATAGCTCACAAGGGACTATCGTGATCAGCTAAAAGTGACGACGTCAGCTATCAATTACTGCCACCCCCGGACGTCAAATCTTCCATTTAATCGCAGCGTAACTTTGGCCATGTGTCGTCAGCAGCACCCCTCGCTGACTGACTCACCCCGCACATGCTGCACTGCTCACTCCACCGTGTAATAAGTTTCCTCACCAAATTTGTTTTTAATCACGAGCCGGACTGGCCCAAAGGCTGGGTGATCCCCTTTAAGGATCCCTTGTAAGCAATATTTGCTTTTGAGGGAAAACCCCATCAGATACCCCCCCCCCTCCTTCTGCGTGCCCCCTCCTTCTGTCCCTTGATGTGTCTCAAAGAGGAACTAAAAATATATGGATGTGTGTGGGGCTTGTATGGGGTTTAACTCGTTCTTCGTCGCATCGTTTTACAGTGGCCGGTCATTTAACAAAGGAATATCTCAGTTGGTAGGGAAGTAGACTGTCATCTGGATTATTGTCGGATCGATTCTGTGTATACCGAACATGTAGTAGTTGTAGTACCTTTAGGAGGTTCCTTCTAAGTGTTTTGAGAAAAGATATTAGATAAGATATAATTTACGCCTATGTGACTTTGCAATGTCAAATCAGTTTGTAACATACTACATTAAAAGAACACATACAGTAACAACATTAAATTTCCTCTAAGGAGTAGATAAACTTATTGTGATACAGATATAGAACAGAGATGGGGTTAATTTAACATCCTGACAATTCAGTCGGTCGGAACTCTGAGCAAATGTAAGTAAGTAAATCAGTCTTATGTCATCTTAAGAAACATTGTTTCCGTTGGATATGTTGCTGAACACAAAATTCGGAAATTACGAGCGCCATTTTTCTTTCCTTAATTAATTGTTGTAGTAGCGGCGGGTCAGCTATGCCGCTTAGTATTAATTTTAACGTGGGATTAGGTCAATATTAAACATCATAGTATGGTATGTTGGGTTATGGCCTACTGGTTTAAAATAAATAATAAATAAATACTTTTTTTGTTCTATTACAAAGCCAACCTAGCGGAGTTAGGGGCTATATCTCTTACACCCTACTAGGAAGACCCGGGACCGCCTGCTTTACATGCCCTCCGAAGCATGGCCAAAAAATGTACAAGTATGGGACTCGAACCAGCAACCTTTGGGGTGAAATTCGGAGTCTGTACCACTACTGTACATGTCCTGACTGGTTTACGATACTTCTATCGGCCTTTTTACGACAGAAGCCCACTGATTTACCTGCGTTAAGTAAGGTCGTACGTCAACTGTATGTATAGGTATGAAAGTGATATTGCCATGTTAAAAAATTACACAAAATTGTTTTAACGCTCAATTTGACATCTTTACACCACGTAAAATTTTATTAAATAAAACCACACTCACTGAAGCCCAACCCTAGAAATAGCAAAGCTTAAACTAGACATTTTTACAATCTAGAATACCAATGCTTAAACGCCATCTAATAAATAAACAGCACCTTGTAGGTGTGCTGTTAAAGAATATATTATCCATAAAATCAGTACAGACATTTTCAACGAGCCATCGACGAATATTATTAGCCTCGGTTTGCCATCAAAACTTCACGTCGATTGCAACAAAATGTTTAAAAAAAATGTCGAATCTCACGGGATTATAAATATTGTCAACGCTTAAACGATGCGATGCAGGGCGTGTTGTCACAAGCTGCAACATTGTAGTCCATGAATATGTTATGAGCCAAGCGAGGAGCATGATTTTATGTCGGATCCTGGATATACTGTACCTGGTGCCTTGTACTCTGCTCCAAATAGGTATACATTATCATTATTTTTTATGAGGTTCGGTAGCCTATCATTTTCCGGTATCTTGTGGTTGCCAGGCATCGGAAAGGTGTTAACTTTCTATCAGTGCATTGACATGGGTACCAGACTCTTTAAGGTATTTCCATACGATTTTTACTGATGCCGTATTTTAGTTTTGTCAGCAAACATGTTGTGCCATTAGTGCTGATTTTTTTGAGTGCTTTTCTTTTTATGTGAGCGCCTTATCCCCGCTTCTCGACGCTTCCTCTGTCTGTGAGAGGTCTTCCACATCTACCATCTTTCTCGAGAGCGTCTCTGGGACCGCAATCCCTCAACCCTTTTCAGGAGATGTGTTTCGCCTCGCCCCTGGACATGTCCATGCCTTAAAAAGCACTTTCCTTGAGCTTGACAGTGGTTTCAGCAGCTTTCCACTCAGTTCTGATCATTTGTTCTTCTGTCTGCCAGGGGCACTTGTGTTCCTCACCTCCGCCACATATAGAGGAGCAGCTCCTCTCTTCCCCCCCCCCCCCCTAGATAAAGAATGTGTTTTTGAGTGCACATTGATTATTTATTGTCTTACTTCACTTCCGTTAATTATTATTTACGTATCTGTACATTAATCAAAAAAAAATATGCTTAAAGACCTACTAGTATAGTAGGCTACCTTATTAAAGGCTATGTGAACTACCGTACCGATATTTTATGTTGTAAAATTAATATCGTGAGAAGTCAAATTCCTTTCAGTTACTGCAGTTACTGGTTTAGTTCAATGACAGTATACATAATACAAAGACTTTCACGACCGGACCTTCGCACCCGAAAGGTTGTTCGCTCGAGTCCCGAAATTGGCTAAATTTTCTAGCCATGCTTTGGAAGACATGCAAAGTAGACGGTCCCGGGCTTTCCTAGTTGAGTGTAAGCAACGGCTTTCAACTTTCAAGCTCTAATGCCGTCAGTATGGTTTCATAATAGAGCCATTAAACTCATTATAAAGTCAATAAAGCCGTTATTTATGTATAATGGGGTTGTCTGTCTCCTAACAGTTACAAATAATTGCGCATAAAGCAGAATCAGAAATGAAACATGACTAAACAACAAAGCACCTTAATAAGTTTTTATACATAGGATTTTAACAAGTATTAACTAATATTCTCCAATATAATCCTCTTATTTCTCAAAAAGCAAAATTAATCATTGCGAAATTAAAATTCGAAAGTTAGCCGACGGTGAAGCAATTTTCCTTTGTGCGCCCAAATTGCTGAAAGCCCCCGGCCTAATTAACAAGGTTAACCACCCTCTTTTGTAATTACCCGCCCCCACAATTTACCCCCGGGGTTAATATGTTTGTTTGTGTTTGTTTATTTCAACATTTGATTTGAACGCGTCAACTGGTCAATGATCGCATGTGTCTACCCCTCGGGGGGAGGGGGGGGGGGGTGGCTTGTTGATCTGGCTCGGGGTTGTTTTTTAAAGGGTTTTGACAGATGCAATTCCAGTTTGTTTTCCATTTTTTTGAAATGTTTCCCTGAGTTTATTTTTTATTTAGCAATTCCTCATTTTTGCATTTTTGTCGCAATCGAAATTTGGATGAAGAAAACAAGCTGTTTATTTTCGTGTGATACATATGCTAACCCTTTGGAAGGACTGTGTTTATTTTACAATTTCATAACTAATATTTTTTAAACCGCGCTCTATTATTACCATTTTCTTCCAAGACAGCAATCGCATACAAAAAAATTTAGCCTGCATAGTAATAGTAGTATTGCGTACAACATACAAAATACTGTGTTTTATATCGCAGTATGGTTGTTGGTTCGAGTCCCAGACTTTTTCTGGCCATGCTTCGGAGGGCATGTAGAGCAGGCGGTCCCGGGCTTTCCTAGTAGAGTGTAAGAGAGAGCTTTATGGCCCTAACTCCGCTAGGTTGGCTTAGTTATTGAACAAAAAGTCAATATTTATTTTATTTAATATGGTAACAATATAATATTGTGGTATTGATATGCTGTACAGTAAATATCTTTTATTTTGTTTTGGTCTCCTTCCGTTCAAAATGTGAACCCCAATCCTATGCAAACACATGGGGAAACTTGCAACTTATCGTATATATGGTTGTTTTTGGTGAACAATTACACAATTTTCGTTCCGTCCAGTACGGTACTGTAAGATACTTTCTACTAAGTAACCCGAGAAAACCTCAGAATTGAGTATTTAAAGTGATGTTATTCATTCGATTATTCTCAGTTATCTTGGTTTTCTATAGCTTTAAATGTATTATTAAATTTCTAAACAGGGCTGAAGGGGTTCAGTATGAAGACAAAGGGAAATCCAAGATGAATTAAAATTTATTAGAGCCGTAAACGTGAGATATGTTAAATGAAACCTATTAAATATAAGTAAATTGGCGTTGTTAGGAAAGGGGGTTGTACCGTAAATTTTGGGTTGTGTAGAGGGTTGATGACACTTTAACTGGAGGGGGAGGGGGTAAAACAAAAGGCTTCGATAACTTCCGAGGGGAGCCGTGTCCTTGAGATTGCAAAATGTTTTGTTACGCTAGATTTAGAATAGCTTGTCGTCCTTATTTGGCCTATTTCGCATAATGTTCAAAATTATAATGTTATACTGGCAATATTTATCGTGGAGGTGCCATTCAGGACTCACAAGAAGGAAAATGTGTTCCTTTAAATTTTTAGTATACAGTATATTGCACACCCTGACATCGGTTAACTAGAATGGCTTAGTATAATATAGCAAAAAAGCCAGTATTTTTTTATTTTTTTATTTATCGGTTATGAAACTAAATACTGAAAACTATTGCGATTCCCTCGCCTTCTGTGGCCAATTAGTGCTACACACTGCATATCTAAATATAAAATAGAAACATTTGTTCTCCCTAAATGATAGCTCCCTAGTCGATACTCGTACTTCCTAGAAAATGTTTACTTCCAGCGCCGGATGGTAAATAAATAAATAAATATTGACTTTTTTGGTTCTATTACTAAGCCAACCTAGCGGAGTTAGGGCTATAAAGCCCTCTCTTACACTCAACTAGGAAGGCCCGGGACCGCCTGCTTTACATGCCCTCCGAAGCATGGCCCGAAAATGTTGGAAGTGTGAGACTCGAACCAACAACCTTTCGGGTGAATGTCAGAGTCCGTACCACTACTCTACATGTATTGACTAAGTTTTGGTTTTTTATTTGAATTTACGAGCCCAAAGAAATCTGGGTATGGGTCTAACGTTTAATTTTCTAATTTGCCGTACAATACAATGTAAGTGTAAGTCCACAAAAACTTTTTTGAGCGGAGTCTACGGGCGTACATGCTGCCGCATAAAGTTGGATTGCAAGCACAAACTTTGAAGTTTGTGGGCACACGGAACGAATGACTGTGGCAAGTAAAAACATTGCTTCCCGCAACCGACTACGTATATAAACTTTTACATTGTCTGCAACTCGAGCACTTATAAACTTTTACGTCCGGTGAATCTGCCAGTAATCACCACCAGAGGCAAATAAGTGTAACTTACCCAAGGGTTAAGTCATAAATTACAACCAATTAACGTAGATATACTTACCTATAGAATTAAGAGCAAATCGTATACCCTACTGTGTTTTTTATTTATAGTCAAATTTCCCAAGAAATATCCTTTGTAGAGCTATAGAAAATGTGTCATGTGTCTACATCTTAATATACATGATATGTCAGGACATGTAGAGTAGTGGTACAGACTCCAACTTTCACCCGAAAGGTTGTTGATTCAAGTCCCACACTTGCTACATTTTTTGGCCATGCTTCGGAGGGCATGCAAAGCAGGTGGTCCCGGGCCTTAGAGAAGGCTTTATAGCCCTAACTCCGCTAGGTTGGCTTAGTAATATAACAAAAAGTCAATATTTATTTATTTATTTGTGCCCGTCACTAACACTAACCACAGTGTTCGAACGCGCTCCTCCGTCACCGACCGTTTTGCACTAATTGATTGTGGTGAATTGGTGTTACAAAAGGGGCATCAATCAAATTGTAGAGCCTCCATGGTTTCCAGCCAATTGGAATAGTGGCTGTCTAAATATCAATGCAGAGGTGGCCGTGGTGAAAGCTACCCCTCAGGAATGCAGTCTCCCCTTTTAAACGGCTGCACAAGTGTTGCACAAGAGCCCATTCAAATCTAGAATGCTCTTAATTACCGTTGAAGCCCCTACAACAGAGATATATAAACTACCGCCTTTGTCAAAGCACTATAAGCACGAAGCTTTCCCAGCAACTACATGAAACACTTTTTATCACAACTATGATTGGGCGAATAAAGGGGGGAAGTGGAAAACAGAGGAAATTTCTACAGAAAGCTTTGACGCGTTCATTCTGCTACTGCAGGAAATTCTAACTAGAGGAAAAAAAGTCGCTCTGTTGGATATTCCCCATTCCGGCGCCAACCCCTCAATAACTGAGAATCTATCGCAGTCGCCTGTATCTAGGTCACCCGAGCCCCCTAGCCCCCCAAATAGGGGGGGTCCCAGCTGTCAGCGATTGTCAACCTTTTTCTTTATTTAACCCGGGTCTCGTAAAATAGAAGATGTGCGGTTCCTCGCATCCATGTCTCTGGAGGCGACATCCCCCCCCCCCCCCCCCCGCCCCTCTCCAGCACCAATCCTGTTTGTGATTCTTCTTTTTGTAACTTGTCGACATTTTTTTTATACTCTTCCCCCTCCCTTTTTTTTCTCTTCGATAATGATGGGTGCACAAGTTTGTCTTGTTTATGTCATATTGAGGTGTTTTCACTTCTTTTGTGTATTGCCGTGTCGTTATCTTTCTTATTTGACAGTGACATTGGCTTGTTAGGTGGTAGCAAATTGGGAAATTGATGATGTCTCATCGTTCTGTAATGCAATTTTTCATCCGATTCTGGATCCTAGTGTTGTACATTTCTCTAGTAGGGAGAAATCACGGCTGTGAGGCATCCCAAATAGAGCAGTACTTAAGAAACATGATCTTCTCGTATCTGTCGTCAGGGCGAAACCCCTCAATGGGTTGCCGTGAGTTTTTTCCTTCTACCTCTATATTACCATTCCCTTCTTGCAAATCGCGACTACCGCACCTAACTGAACTCAATAAAACTTGTAATAAAGTCCAGTGACCTTAAGAAAATATCAGACCCATCCTACGATAATGTACATACTGTAGATTACAAATCGAGAAATGCAAAGTACGGTAGCTGTATAAATACCTACACAGAATGCCTATAAAGCCACGTTTTGCAAGCTATCTGGAGAACCACTCTATTACCAGATACAGCCACTAATGCAAGGGCAACATTGCCATATCCAAATAAGTACAGGATGGTCGTAAAGCGCCGGATAACTGTAATGTATAAAGGGAATATGAACTGATTTAACAGCATGCTGTCATAAAGGCCAGCAACTATGTAAGATGGCTAGTACATGCGAAACTATTGAATTTGTTTTATGGCCGGATTTAATAGTTTTTTATGCGGTTGCCAATGATTTTGCCAGCAATATGCTTCGTTTGGCTTCTATTCCATCTTTTTAATGTTTTAAGTATTACAGTAGTAGCAGTCAGTAGGCCATCTGCAGTAGTTACTGAGACTGATGGCATAAGTACATGTATTGCTTAAGTTCGGCTTGCGCTATGTATAGCATCAAGTATCAGGCGTTCTGTGGTTGTCCTTAGGTTGCTTAATACAAAGACCGTACAATAATTTTCCGGTGCCGAGGTGTGAATGCAATGCGTGGTAAACAGTAAACCTATAATTTTCAACAGTAGAAACATAACATAACCTTGCTGCAAGCGGCATTTGTTTTCATATTTAATAAGAAAGCTAGATTTTACTGCACAATGTGCCATCATTAATAAGTCCGGCTTAGCTAGTCCATAGTGGCTTACCGCCAATGTACGTTGACGTCGAGGAAATGTGCCAGTTTTCCAACGGTCACACTTATTGTGAAATCAATTGCCTACTATAATTTGGGAAATGTTATCGTTGGAAAGTTCATGGTATTAATAAATCGTGCCTCTGTTTTTATTCTAATATCTAACATGATTTTTTTCTTTTGTTACAGTACCCCGGTTGCCAAGAAGCCTGCAAATTCCACCGCGAAGTCCCACAAAAGAAACAAGCAGAGCCTGTAATTAAGGCACGCGGCGAAGAACTCCTGAAAGTCAACGATGGCGTGGCGCGATGGCCACGGCCTGGAGCGATCCGACCCGGCGCGCCACTCATCTACATCGTGATGCGCCGCAACCCCGACACCAGCTGGACCCAGGTCGTGCAGACCGTCGGCCGGACCGTTCGTCTGCCACCCGATACGGCTCAGAACGCCCTCCGCGTCCTGGTGGTGAATCCCGACGGTCTAGTGACCATGTACAGCCCGATGTCGTACCAGCCGTCTGTGCCCAGTCTGTCGGAGAGCAAAGTGAGCCGTATCCTGTCGGGGGTGGTCGGCCGACGTAGCGAGAAGGTGAACCTCAATACCCCCAAGTCGGCGTCGTGGGGGCTCAAGGAGGTGTCCCTCATTCATCAAAAGGTAAGCTGACAAGTGTATTACATTACTTGACTTAGGTTGGCTCTTTCGGCCCTGGGGGAATTCACCTACAATTTCCTATCCTTTGCCCCCCCCCCCCCGTTGTCTTCGCTCCTTGACCACTGTATTACAGTATTATATTAGGTAAGCCTGTCGGGGTCGCAGGCCGAAGTAGTGAGAACACTCCTCAAATTGGGGTCGTGGGGGCTCAAAGAGGTGTCGCTCATACATCAAGAGGTAAGCCGACGTGTGTATTACAGGGGTGGGGAGTCAAATGGAATATTTTAACGGGGATCTGTCAGGATTACGGGGGGGGGGGGGGTGTTGTGTGTTTTAGGGGTGTGACGGGGTAATGTTGAGTTATCGCTTGTTTGACGTTTTGTACATGAGTTCGTGCAGGCCACATCTTTTATCGTATTGATGAGCTCGGTATAATTATACTTACTGGGCAACCGAAAGTTATGAGTTCTATCCGCGAAAAATATTGAAGCCATGGTCCTGTTGTAACTTCATTAGTAGGAGGAAAGTGCGGATGTAGATTTGTCTTTTGCGGGCTACCTTTCCCTTTCAAAATCGCTAAAACGAACGAGAATGACTACTGAAGTAGTCTGCTACTCGTAGCCTGTAACATAGGGTCGAAGGTAGGCTTGATGATAACAGCCTGCGCCATTGGGGACGTATGCCTGTTTGGCAATGGAACAGCGTAGTCGTTAATGTCGTGGATCCTCTGCCAATCCTCGGTTCTGAATTCACCTTTGGTTATATACTGCCACGGTGTTTTTTATTACTAATCCACACTGTAGGGAACACGCTAGGATCGGATTAATCTACATTTGTAAAATTAGTGTCTTCTTCTTCTTCTGTTTCTAATGGTACTGCCGGGTTACAGCGGTTCTGACATGTCCTCTTCAACTCCACATAGGTTCTGTTTCCGAAGTGTTCCATCACTAGCTGAAGAAGTCGTAGTGAGCACATTGACGAAGCCATGGGTATCAGTAATGCTGACTGTAGGCACACAGCTGGGGGTCGTAGTACACCAGTGCATGGCAACACACTGTACGTGACTTGGCGGGGACATGTCCCGGGAATTTGTTAGAGCAAATGGCACTCATGCAGCTACCCATGTAAATTGCACACAACTTATTCCATGAAATTCCCAAGTCATTCTTCTCTGTCCTATTATGCTAATTAGAAAATTTTACGTTCATTCTCGGTGTAGATATATTGAATTGACGTCGCGCTTTGAATTGATTTGGCGTGTCACTGCGAAGTCTGTGGAATTGTTGAAATTGTTGGTTCTAGGCAGCTTTTAGCGTGTCACACACACACAATACTTTATACCTTTTATAAATTATTTAGTTAATTTTTGACACGTGAATGGACTGATCTACACTCTCCGGCATGTCTTTGTACATACGCTATAAGGAATCAACGGTATCAAAATATCTACGAGCCCTTCAAAGATTTATCCTGTCCCTCCCCATCAATTAATTAAGGCACCAACGTGCGTAGCAATGCAATTTAGAAAACTAGCCCCCCCCCCCTCTCCCCTAACTAGTTAGTCCAGTGATATAGTATTAAAGCCTACCACCCGGGTGGACTGGGTTTGAATCCTGAATTTTTTGTCCCTAAATGGTGAATTACGGAGCATATGGGTACCCTGGATTTTTTATTGTATAAATACAAATTTGTGTTATGCTTTTTTTTTTTAAAACAATAAATGATTATTAAATAAATCATCAATTTAACAAAATTTTAGTCCTAAAATATTATCATACAAATTTGTTTAACTACTTTTTAGTTAGTAGTAATAATAGCTGCATTTATATCTCAGGGCACATTTTTATTTTCTAATTTTAATGTAATCATTTAATCAGCGAAACTCCTTATGAAAGCTATTGCTATGATGTGTTATACCAGTCATGGGCAACATTTCAGGTACCCTATTTGAAATTCAGTACGGTACCGGTGTGTTAAAATCAACATTTTTTTTAGTGCCACTACTGGATCCAGCGAACTTCGTACCGCCATTCCCCATTCAGCCTTTTTTGGTGTGTTTACGTTTTGAATTGCTTACTCTTGGCCCAGAAACCCTCTGTAGCGCCCCCAGAACATAGGTATCAAAATTTCACAAGAATCTGAGCAATGTTTTCAGAACGCATGGGGGACGAACTTACACGTGTAAATATATGGGTAGATATACTGTACATAGAAAAGTTAACCTTTCATTTACAATCGAACTTTGGAGAACGCTTCCAAAAATCAGGAACTATGAAAATGTTAAAAAGCCAATTGCTGATAGTAAAACTCAAAATTGAATATTAGTATTCATATGATAGATACTCGTAGATGTATTGTATTGTGTTTGAGCAGCTGCCATAATTTCCAGTGAGTAATTATACCCGTATTTACTTTCATAATTTGTACTTGTACGCTTTGGCTATTTGTTAAAAGTAAAATAATTAACGGTTATTGGTTTTGATCGGGGTAATGTTATTTAAAATTCATGTTCAAATAGGCTCCTGCCCATTTGATGTACCTGCATATTTTTAATTTGATTACTTGATACCGCTTCGGGCACTTTATTCCCTGCGGTTGCAGTTGGAGTACAGTATGTTAGCTGTTAATATAATTAGTGTTGAATATATTTTGATCCAATGCGTTGCTCAACTGCTCGTTATTCCAATAGGATATATGGTTACTGTACAAAGGTAATTATGTGCTAACAGGGCGACAACTATCCTGAAATTGGTTTGCACCTGGTACAATGGTGAGCTTGTCCATTATCGTTCGCAGCTGATGTAGGTTGACAGTGGGGACGTTCAGTTTGCCAATGGCCAAAAATTGAAGCGGAAACAATATAAATACTGTCCGAAAATGAATGGGGTTGTTTGCATTGGACTGTAGGCCGCTACAACAGTTCTCTATACTATCACAAGACATGTTGTGGTTGCTAGTTTCAGTGAATGGGAAAAAAGAAGCATGGTAGGCTCACTATTGGATAACATTTCAAACATACAGTAATTATACTGTATCATAGCTCAGTAATAAGGGAGAAACCTTGGAAATGATTTTAGAAGAGCTGCAAATATCCAGTTGATTGTCTAGACCTAGGACACGAAGAAATGAAAAAATGCATATCTAAATTGAGGCCCAGAATCTTATTCTTAAGTCGCTATCTATGGATTGGTTTGCAGCAAATTGTCTTGAGTTTTAAGTCGGTTCCGCATCTCATTATTGCTTGCGTTTTTCTGTGTACGCCATCCTTGGTCGATCCGTAGCATTTCTGCCCTCAAATATGGGGTCGTAATTAGAGACCTTCCATCGATTACCCTTTGACCACCTCTCCCTTTGCTGTGTGATCAGTCAGTGACATGTTTAGCATTCTTTAATACCACCACGTCCCAAACGCTTCCAACTTACAAAGGTTACTAAATATAGTAAAATTAGACATTCCGTTTCAATTTGGAATAACTGCGATACAGCTGCGTTTTTTCGCGTAATAATAGAAATAGGAAAAAAAAATAAGAAAAAAACCAGTAGAATCTGTGCTGATGGGACGGGGTCGACATGAAAGAGAACTTCCAAATGTTTCTTCAACAGCTGCGGTATACATATTCATTGGCGCTGCGTAGACTTCGAAGATTGTACCTCGGCGGCTCCGAGTTGTTGACGAAACGCTTGGAAGTTCACTTTCCTATTGACCACGGCCCATCAGCCCGGATTCTACTGGTTCTTCATCTACTCCGGCCGTGAAAGCCTTTGCAGTTACATTCTTATTTATTGCCTAATGAGTTACAATGTGCCACAACGTTATTTTCAATCAATTTATTCGTTTTTGCCTGGATAAATATACAACGCCCAAAAGTTTAGCGCATTTACAATAATCCTTTGACAGATCATCCGAAAGAAAAACAGTTGTGACAAAGGGTCCAAGGGAACGATGGCGGGGGAGGGGGGGGGGTGCAAAAGGGTCTTACTCCGGGGGGAACGATAGGGGTGGAAAAGAATTTATATCCGTCACGGATGGGGTGCCTTCGCGATTTGCTTCGTTTCCGAAATGTTTGTCTCATGTAAAGTCCAATTCCACTTTTTAAATTAATGTGGCATTTTTTGTGGGATATTGCAAAATGTTTACTAAACAAAATACTTTTTATTCTTATCATCTAAAAATTTTGTGTGTGCTTCAACAAGCTCAGGCAACTTGCAGGTCGGATCTTGCTATTAATTTCATTGAGAAATTCGCGTCTTGTGTAGGCGATTACTAGGGCTATGGGCCGGAACGATCCAAGACACGGCACAAATGGTTTCAAAAAGAATTTTCCGCTCTGTATGAGCTTAATCCGTCCCCACCCCATTGGCTACCGAAACTTCACTGGGAACTTCAAAGACACGGCGCGGGTGCTGGGCGAGTTTTACTGACCACACCAGCCCAAGAATTGTGATTAAGAACAACGTCCTCAGCCCCAAAACCTTGATGGTCTTATAATATACTCTATTAACGTTTTTCCTTTTTCTTTTTCCAGATTCTAGTCCTCGCGGAAGTCGCTTGGGAACCGCGACTCGACCACACCGAGTATTTAGTCACGTGGGAAATCGACGGCGGTGGACTGAAAGGGAACCTATTCACCGACACCACCAGCGTCACCCTCTCTCTTTGGCCGGACACAATATACCACATTCAGGTAGAGCTCGCCTCGCACACTGACAAAAGTGTCCCGCTCACCCTAGACACTCACAAAGCGCTCCAAGTCTCCTTTGATACAACGCGAACCACAGAAACATCCCCTGTAATACCCGAATTCAAGCCGTCCCGACGAATATTCGAGTCTCATAAAGAAATGTCCTTGGAAGAAGAGGTTGACGCACAAAAGTCAAATCTTCAAAGTCCAACTAGAATAAGCAGTCCGCTATCTTCAGTTCTTATCAAGTCTGACACCTCAGCTGAGCTGATCGACTCCAGGCAGGAGGTAGAACTAGTAATGGGCTCAGTGGCCGCGGTCGTATTGTTCCTTCTCATTTGCGCACTTCTAGTGCTTAGAAATCGAAGACTTATTTTAGATAACCTAGAAGGATCTACCAGTAGTCCTAAGCTTATTCCTGATGAAAGACACCATCAACCGATTGTTGTCGTGTCTGAGAAGTTGTTCGCTTCGAAAGCCAAAGCTGCTGAGGCGGGTGCTAGGAGTAGTTGTAGTGCGGAGGTGTCTTTCGCGGGTCAGCGGCCGCAGTCAGCAGAAAGTCTGCACATGGCCAGGCACAGCGATGTCCAGGTGTGACGTCATAGCTTCGACTCTTTGATTGCTGACTGTTGTGGTCAGCAGGTGTTGTAAGAGGTCCAAACGCGTGACGGTCCTTAGATGAACTGCCTGGTCGTTATAGATGGACGATCAGAGTTGGTTTTCTTAGTTTCTGTGTTTACTACCTGTATACAGTGAGAGCATAACTGAGTTCTGTTGGCATGATATTGACGTCATTAGGTTCTGGACCATTATAAGTAGGCACGCAGCCCGAGGTTGGCGTTACCCTCTGTTTCGTTAAAGTCATTTTTCACATGAGAGCAAACTGAAGGCAATTAATTGTGCGGTGTTCGGTTACGCAAACCTAGGGCTATATGTCTTGTTATGACTACAATTCTTAGGCAGCACTACATTCCTAATAAAGCTGAGGTATAGAGGAAGCGAGCTTGGCTAACATTTATAGCAACGAAATGGGCCAGAATCCTCACCATTTCGCTACTAATCTACAGCAGGTCAGTAGGCGTAAAGTAGGGGTTCTGGCGCAAGTTGAACGTTGGCCTAGTCTCTTGTATCTTAATGCAACCAAAATAACCATCATTCAATTTCTTTTTAAAAGTTAACTCGCTTTTTCCTCTACCTGAAGCAGTGGCCTAAAAAACCAATACTGTGTTTAATATTAATTAGTAGGAGATTCCGTTATACTGCAGTTACGGAAAATGTGTACAAATTAACTAAATAAATAATTTATAATGAAAATATTCTTGTGTAATAATGAAAACGTGTTTTTCTAAATGACCCAAAAACCCTAATTAACCCCCAAAATGACTGAAGGTCATTAATGGTGTGAAAGAATTTTTTTTTATGCAAGGTATGGATCGTTGGCGTGCGGTACCTGGCATGTACACCAAAGGTACACATGGTTCATGGATGAAATTGTAAATTGTGCCTATAGGGCAAAGATCGTAGGTTCAAGTCCCACTTTTACCACTTTTTTTGGTTTCCTGTATGGGACCTATTATTGCTTCTTAGCATTCCTCACGAACAATGAAAATAAAAAATTGAAAAGTTGAGGTAAAAAAAAAAGTGTGGAAAACGTCCCTAATTAATTTTCGGGGCCACTTTCACCATAATTTGGTAAACTAAAGGGAAGGGGGATTCCATCGCATTTTGGGTAGTTTTTTTAAGGAAAATACGTTTTCGATTTGTAAGTAAATTGACTTAATTAAATTAATTGTGATCTCTACTGATTGTTGTTTGTGTCGTTGAAAAGACATTTCCGCCAGTCTCTGTTTGCAATCATGAAATTGTCGTTTATTGTCAACTCGATGTTTCACAGACTGCCGGGACAAAATAATGCAGGCATCAACTGAAATAAATTTTCCAATTTTATGCTCGGCTGTTTCCATGCTTCCGTATTGTTATTGATTTGCTGTTTTATTGCACCGTACACAGCCGTTGTTTACTTCGTGGTAAACATATTTCACGGTGATTTACAACTGGACATAACATAATGGCCGTAATGTTGAGTAGCTTATTGAAAGCCAAAGTTCGCGGGTTCGAGTACTGCTTTGTATAATTTTTCTTCACTTTCTATTTCGACATTCCAGTTGGTAGGAAACAGGTTTATGTACCGGAAAGCCGAAGATTCAGACGTAGATGACAAATATTATCCCTCTGGGTCGACAGAACCTTAACGGGTACCTTGCCTTTCATGTTACGGTTACGGATGTTAACAACATCCCGAATAGAGCAATGGGCAACACAGAGGAACCTCTAGCAGTCCTCAAGACAAAAGCCTAGGTGGGTGGTCGACAGCACTCTCACGAAGCTGGATTTATTCAGAGATTGCTTAGATTGGACGTAAAAGCAGGTAGAATCGAAAAGGGTAGGTGTCATTTTTCTATTTGACCGTAATATTTTTATTGTTCCATTTGACCCGAGTGTTGCCACAGGCAAGTTCATTACCTCTATTGCAGTTAAACTACGTTTAATGACCCCAATCAATACAATTCCATTAAAACTCGTTATTTAAAAACTTGCAAATGCTTTATCGACTTTCCAGTGAATACCTCGTGTATTTACCATAAGCTGAGGTATGGCTAAATGCCAACAAGCGTAAGGCGAGGTCCGGCGAGTGTTTATGCGTGTAAGTCGTGGATATATCCAACAAATCCATCCAAGATTATCCATATACCAACTGTGCAGCCACCACCATTGACATCCCGCCTCTACTTGATGTGCTTTTACGACTCATTGGTTACTCTTTAATTTCCCCACAAGTAGGCATCGAGTTTCCAGAAGATTATGTCAAAAAAGAGCGCCATGTCAAAAAACGCTTGTCAGGATATTTAAACATTTGAAACATTTATCGTAAATGAGAAAATCAGACAACCAACTATCTGGTTTTTGTTTAAAATCAATTTTCACATGAGATTTCGATCACAGAGCCCGCGGTGAGTTGGCATATCGGCGAAAAAATGTTCCTTTACATTTTGTGTTATATTATGTGACCGTAATACAGATGGGCCACATTTATGAAGAGCGTGAAATTTTCTAAGGATGTGCTAACTTTCCCCGCCAATCGGTGTAAGGGCGGTCATATATTATACAAAGAGAAAGAAAGAAAAATTTCTTTTTTTTTTATATTCGGCCCACTCTTACAACTAACCCATATTTATACATTCATATTTCTCCTAAAATACATAAATGCCATTTAATCTATGTATTGTAATTTTATAAGTCTATATTTCCCTAAAAAAATCCTGTTAAAGCTGCAGATAAACAAACTATTACTGTTAAAATTTTTTAATTATAATATGCATCGAATGGTATTTAAATATTTTCTTATGGAAATCGATAATTCTAGGGTGAATATTTATACCCCGTGAAATTTTATTTATTACCAAATACAGTGTAGGGTTAAATTTTTAAATAAAAATATGAATAAACACTTACACTGGGTAGTTACCACTAATAATTAACAACCATTATTTTGTTCTCGCAGTGTCCTCTGAAAAATAGGCTACATAATAACATTATTTAAATCCAATTAAACGCAAACTCGACGAATTAATTTATCATGCACTTATCAAACTGAATAAAATTATCTCTTAATTTAACCTGCAAAGTCAAGTGCAGATTTTGTAACTTTAGCTGCATATACAGTAACAAATTACATTCATAACGCCGAGCGTATAATATGTAATAAAGGAGATGATGGGGTTGATGGAACATTTTATGAAAAATTCTCATTACCGTAATGAAGGTCCCGTGGCTTTTATTTTAATTTTGATTGATTACAAAGGTTTATCATGATCACGGAACGAAATAAATGTTGATAAAGGACTCTTTTTCTGACAGGATTCCGGCAGGTTTTTTGGTCTTTTGCCTTCTCGAAGCCGCATTTTAAGTATCAGCCATTTACAATAATTCTCTTCAATAATAAAATCCATTGACACTTTTTTCACACTTACTCCCTAGAACTTTGCCAAGCTTAATTATTTCATAGCTTTATTATCATATTTTAGACTGTTTCGATTGGACTCTATATCTACATTTTGAATCATTAAATGATCAAATTCAGTTAGCAAAATACCTGCCTGACTACGAATGGCAATTGAACCAAAGGTTTTTTTTTTATTACCTTACGTATAAAATTGGAAAGTTCGCGAAAAGGTACGTCTGTTGTACAATAGCCTAGTATTAATTGGAAAAATGGGGTTATCACTTTTTGCACTGTATTTTTTTTTACTTCAATTTCTCGAAATGACATTGTTTTAAATTGCCCAATCATTATTATGATCATATGATTATGATTATATCATTATATGTATATGCTGTAAACGGAGAAATTTTCAAATACCTACGACTTAACCTCCATCTGTTTTATTAAAATTATAAATCGACTTAACTAACGTTTTAACTCGCATTAAATTAAATGTTGTAAAAATGTGGATAACATTGTAATTAATAATTGATAAAAATTGTTCTTTTTTATCTTCTTCCCGATAGCCAAAATGATTGTTTTAACATTGATTTTATTATTATTGTATTTGATTAGGAGTTTTTGACTGGCTGGGACTTAAAAACTATAGACACCAGGTACTAAATACTAAAGTCATTATTAACATACTTGCATGAAATTCCAAGTTACAACAGTCAACATCACAGCGAAAGGCGATGTGTCGCATGTACTGTTGTAACTTAGAAATAGATAGTTATGCAAGTAGACGCTTCATCGGACTTAATTAGAACGGACCCAAAGCTCCACAATGGTGAATTCTACTAAACCGAAGCTGGCGTCCGATTTGTGTACAGTAGGTATTGGTTTTTACGTCTCAGTCCGTTAAATGATTCCATAACTAATTGTAAAGACTGTTATATTAGGTGTATTCGTTATTGTACAAATTGTCCTTTGTTATAAATAAATCTGGTTATACTGTATGCCAAATGCTCATGTAGCCTAGTGTAGATTTTGACTGTAAATAAATGTCATGATGTATTTATTTGTTTATTGTTTATTTCGCTGTTACCTGCATGAAGTAGTTGATACTTTAGAGAGGTTTATATGTGTATTGCATTAATGTAACAATCGTTAAAAGTGTTTTACTTACTTTAGGCTAGAGTTCTATATAGGAGAGATGGAACATTCACTTGCTGCCAAAAATAGATTTTTAATTTCTGGGGCCAGTCGCTATGTCTGTCTGTATTGAAAAACGTACCAGGAGGCGCAGGATTCAAAAAGTATTTTAGAATGTCGCATCTATGGACAGGGTGTCCCGTGAGTGCTAAATAATCCATTAAGGGGAGGTTCATTTAGAAATTTGCCCACTCAACCCATATTATGGTCTGAAGTGGACGCCGCGGGCTTCAGGCTATACCGCCGCATATACAGCATGCCTTTGTCAACTTTTACAATAGTGGCAGCTTGGGTCAAATAATTCTGCCTGCAATAATATAGACTGTTGAGTAAAATGCTAGGAGTAGGTATGCGTATTGATTTCTTTTATTCGGACACTTCAGTTGCCCTAAAATCAGGAACTGGTAGATTAGTCGAAATATACACTATCAATCCATTTATAGCACAATAGACTATTGCAAAAGTAATCTGAAACTTTTTGCATCATTTAGACTCACGCAATATATTATTTAATTGATATTTAAAATATGAAACCTTACCAAAATAAAAATATCATTCAAATGAGGTTTTTTTTTTAAATGAAATTCACTAATAACTCGTTCTGCAGCTTCAATGCCCTCAAAGTTATGAAATAGTCAGATGAAAAATTCATAGAAAGTACAAGTTTTCGCTGTTAATTTACAATTTCTCCCCTAGAACAATATATACAGTAGCCTATTACATAACACAGTAAAGTATTTTATACTGATTTCATACAATAGTGGTGAATACGACAATATCAATACGTTTTGAGAAAGCCTGTATTTTTACACATATCTTTCTCATATATATAATTGCTGCATAACGAAGAAATAATTGTTTAAATAAAATTAACTAATTAATCAATAATCAAAAGACTCGGTCGTATTTTGTATACTGATATTGTGAAATGTTTGCCTTAGCTTGAAAAAGTTGATCGATTGATCGAATTCTTTATGCCTGATACCAACAAGTCTTAAAACTATGTATCGTATACAGTATACACTTATAAACTGCATCAAATAGGCTGGGCAGGCACCACTTATTTATAGAAAAAGGGCCAAATTTGTATCAAAACTGCCAAAAATTGACAGGTTTATTTTCAATTTCGAAGTGAGCCCAAATTGAACCCATAAACAACATGGCGGCTACATCAATATTTCTTGGTAAGAGAAAACCAACTCACGACGCTCTCAAATTGCAGGCTGTAATCGCTCACAATAAAATACGGCGCGCCTGCGCTGCGTTTAAACAGACTAACAAATGTAGTTTGGGTAATGAATACATAAAGCTAGTGAGATGCATGCTTCACCTATGGGCCGTGTTTACCTTAGCAAATTATGTCCGTGGCCCGACAATTACTCATCGTGGAGCTAATTAAATTCTTGGCTCTTATATTTATTCTAATACCTCGACCAACATTCGGGCACGACTTAGCAATGTTCCCAAGTGTTGGCAGAGCTGCGTTATATTGTCATGGGTAAAGATGTTTCATGTGTGAATTTGGGTTTTTACTTTTTGCTTTCCAATTTATACGTAATATAAGGAAAGCTTTGTGATGGTCAAAATTTTCGGTTCCGAGATTTCAACGCATTTACACGTTTTGAGGTCCCAGGAACCCAAAAAAGTGGTTTTTACAAAATGTCTGTCTGTTGGTCAATTTGTGGGCAAACTACACAGTGGATTTTTATGGAATTCGGCATGTGGGTTCACCTCGGAACAATTTTTTTTTTGGGGACAACTCAATTTGGGAGGGGGGGGGGGTTATATTAAAAAAAGTCTAAAGAAATTATTTCTCAAAAACGGCTCCTACGATTTCTTTTAAATTCACATATATTGTAGTCGTTATTAATGTTAACAAAATGCGGTGGGTCGCTTGGCCCTTGACAGTTTGCTTCTGGGGGCAAAAAAATAGAAATAACTAAATTTTAATGAAAAATGGCTAAAAAATAATTTTTCTGCAAAACCTTACAATCGATGATTTTTACCTTCAGGCATGTTTTAGGTGTTAAATCGAGTAAAGAAACCGGACAGGTTGCTTTCCCAAAAAAGTATTTGGTTTTGGGCGAAAAAAAGGTTATTATAATTATAATGATAGAAACTTCACGCTCAAATGCATTGCCTGCCCTGCCATTATTACTGCGTGGTAATGTGTTTTAAATATATTGAGGTTACCTCACCTCCTGTGACGTCAGGTGGACACCCCCCCCCCCCCGAGATATCCGAAATTTAACCATAGGGAAATTATTTACCATGAAATTACTCATTGATAAATTGAAAAGCATGTTCGAGTAAACTCGGACCGGTTCTTGTTACTACTGTTACAATGTATTGGTCTGTTCGTTCCAGAAAATGCAATTGCGTTTTAAGGGGTTTTTAATATATTGAGGTGGACCTCTGTCTCTCCCTCTAGGCACTCTCTTCTACCCTTCCTTTTTTATCCCTTGTCCTCTGTCGGACAGTCGAGTTGTCCTCGTTCATTTAATTTCTGCAGCTAATAATTTACTATTCCTGTATGTATCCTCGGTCTGCAAACCGATATAAAACTCAGCCATAAAACCATGAGGCAAACGCCGTAGCCAACTCCAAAGCTACGGACAATAAATAAAACAAACAAAGGAAACGAGTGGATCAACTGAAACCATAAAAAGTAGTCGGGAAGGAAGCAGTTATTATCAACAAATAAGTGTCTGCGAAAACAATGTGGATCAGCAGGTTAAACACAATAAAAAAAAATAAAAACTATGTTGCCTTTACTGGCGATGGCGGAGGACATTCTTAAGTCTGTTTCTCATCAACAGATTCTTCCTGATCATCTCTTGGAAAAGCAACCGCGCCACCTTGAGTCTCTAATAGCTTTTTCAAATGACGCATGACGTTGAAATGAGAGCAAATCAGGACACACGGAAATTTTTGAAAGCATCGGTGTGAAATATTTGGACTAACATTTCTAGACATTGTTTTTCAGACAAACAAGTAAAAATGTTTATCGTGAAGGAGTCCGAACTCGGCACTCGAACACTGAAACCGAAATGTTTAAAATCAGTTTGCGATGAGGTAGATAAGGTCCCATAATGTCAAGACTCAAGAGGAACACCAACGGTTTCAAGTTTATTTTAGCAAAATGCTGTGGTGCTCAGAATCAAAAGCTTCAGTTAAGTCAATAAAAATGATAAAGCCTTCGTACCGACGTTCAAATTATTATACACAACCTCCACTCCCCTTAATATTGTGTCCTGGGAAGTGCAACCTGGCACGGTGAAAAGAAATGTTCCTCATTCCACATATCGATACATAATAGGCCATGTGGCTATCACTAATAATCGGTATGGAGCACATCGGATTTACGAGCCTTCTCGTCTTACGTAGGCTAACTGTCCCTAAACGGCGTTGGTGACGGTTACTTACTTGTTACTGTGTATCGAAAAGTAGAGGAGCGTTGCTCCCCATGCATGGGTCGGCAACTCCTGGCTTTGGTAGCAACCAATGCGCGCTCTGATTGGTCGCTATAAGGGTGTCGCTTGGTCCAATTCAATGACCGAATGTGCCACCTCTGCAATGTACTATTCTACATTTTAGAACTCTATTTCTTATACCAAAATCACTCAGTTTTAAAAATAAAAAATTAAGAAATCTACCTCCAAAGCCAAGCTTAAATTCCTTATACCGACCATCGTCATTGCATGACAAAATTCCTAGCCAGACATGGACCCCACGCTTAAAGGGATATTAATTAAAATGGCTCGTTGAAAACCTGCAGAAAAAAGGGATTGCATGTCTGACTGGTGATTGGGGCCGAGACGCCCCCGGCCACTTATTGCTGGAGTAGGCTGACTGGGTCACGACATTCTGTACATATGCTCATTAACCTGAGCCTAGATTGTACAGCAGGTGAGCTGTGAACCACAAGGTCACTGGATCATACACTGAGAATACTATCAACTTTTATTTGTACTATTATATAGTACCTATATAATACAGTGATCACATTGACTAAGGTTCATGAGACAAACCCCTCGTTATAACCGCAATTGGAGAATCAAGAAAACTCTGAACTTGACGGGAATCGAACCAACGACATATGCCCATTGAGTAATGAGTTACCAATACACCACATGGAGCGCATGATAGAGGGTCGAGTGAACTCCAATCTGGGCGGGCTTGTGGTGTAGGGTAACACTAACACCAGACGCCGGCGAGGCATAGATCGTTCCATCAAGCCCAGATTTTTCTTTTTCTTTCTAATTTCGGTCACTCAGAACCCAACAATTTTTTCACCTCGGTCTATATGTTCTAGGTTTCATGCACAGTATTTCATTAAAGCCTAAAGGTCTTTTGGGAGATAATGTAACGGCACATCACGTTTGAGTTCCTCAAATAACCATATTGCAGGTGTACCCCAATGTTGACGGATAGAGTTAGGTATATAAAGGCACGGCTGTTTGAGACCTTTGTGGCGATGTGAGATGTGACTGATACTAGGCCAGTTGCAATAAAATGTTGAGAATAGCATTGGGTTATACCACAAACCGTGGCATTGGCTGTCACGGCAAGCCTAAAAACATTGGGATTCATAAGCCAAGCATTTGATTGAGCTCTCAAGCCAACCATTAACCTAACCTACTATATATTATATTTCTATGTTTGTACGCGTTAAGCATATACAGTAGGCCCTTCTCGTAGTATAGGTACAGTAAAGTAAGTAAGTAAGTTTAGTAATGAATCAATACGAGCTTAACATTGGCGCATTCAGGCAGGACATGACGGCGATGAACTGGTGAAGACTGCGACCAGCTACCAGACAGCACCACAATATCATCTTTACGAGTGTGAGGTGATGAGAGTTCATTTTCTGTGAAACATCAATTGAATGGAATGAATGGCCGTAAAACTGTCAGCGAGATACTTTATGCCAGCTAATGACAGATGGGCTATTTTCACGACTAATTAGCCACAAAATACACGGAACGCGTTGAAACCCTACCAAGAATTATTGTATTTCCATCCCCAATACCAAAGTAACTTGGGCCAAGTTACTGATTACATTCAAGGAAATCAGCATATTTATTATTAGAAATTCGTATTGCAGCCCGCATGACCCGTCCGAATTTTCAGCAATAACGTCATTGATTACATAACGCTACAGTTATACTAGTATATCTTATCTTTCTTTCTTTTCCTTGCCCAGTATCCCCTGGAGAAGGAGCAAATATTTACAAAATACAACAGCCATAATGATACCGTACCTCATCCCCAAGCTAAAGCTTGATTGGGACAAAAATTGGGGCAGAAATATAATTATAATAACATTCAATGGTTACGCTAACTGTCATGTTAGCCTGTGCCGAGAGGTGCTAGTTCTAGAGTGTATAGTGTCCCAAACCAAGGTTACATACAAACCTGAAGGCAAAAAATTAACTTTCCACCAAGATATCCGAGCAATACAATAACAACCAAATACTGTCCTAGATATTGTTATGCAGAACAGCAGAACGTACAGTATGTATTCGATTTTCTAGACTTCTTCCATTGTATTGTGATTCTTTGCACTATACCTATTGCAGGGTCGGATCCGTGGGGGGCGGCCGACCCCCCCCCCCCCCCCCCCCGAGAGAAATAGCTTTATACTAGATAGAATGGACATTTGAAGGAAATTAAGAGAAATTATTACTCAAGTAAGGGAAACGCGATATTTTTTTTCAGGCCCCCGCCCCCCCCCCCCTGAAAACTTTTTCTGAAACCGTCCCTGACCTATTTTACAGTATTTTAATATCACCTTCGAAATCAATGTTATATTGTTGCTTGACAGCTTCGACAAGTTTTTTTCAACATTTCAGGTGATACAGTGTCAGTGCCGGGTTTGGGCTTGTGGGGGCCCGTGGGCCCGAATTATGTGGGGGCCCTTTCTCGGGGAGAAATTTCTAATCCCCTTAGACGAATATCCCACAATAAATTATAAAATGGTGACACAGGTTGCAAAATCATTATAAAAAAGAAAAGCGATTCTTAGTAATATAAAGTCAAGTCAATAGTACAATACAAGCCTAAGGGCTACTCAACTAAAGCTGTAGACACTGCGGTGTATTTTTAAAAGGAATAAATTAATAGGTACCTAATTATAAACACAAAATTTTAATTTATTTAAAGATGCACTCTTCGACTCTTTATTACAGCAAAACTGTCAATTATATCGTCATAATTTAACGCTGCCACTATGTCGTGATTTATATTCAGCATTGAAAGATGGCTAAGCCGAGCTTCAGAAGAACTGGTGCGACGAGGATTTTTTATGTGTTTTAGTACGGAAAAAGATCGCTCGCTGCTTATGTTGCCACTCATTATAACTAAGTACATCTTCAAAAGTACTTCTACATTGGGAAAGCTATCAGCTACTCCTCTTTCTAAAATCAAATTGTACATGAACCGTTCAAAACTGATACGTTTTTCTTCGATTATATTGTTTTTTTGTGCATCATCTATCACAAATAATTTCACAAACTCACGAAACTGTACTAGCTCGAAGTACAAGTTACCGTCCAAGTCACCTGTGTAACAACTCACCAGGTTCTCTGCCCTAGTTTTCAAATCATCAGGGCTTATTTTTTCTAAATATTGTAAAAATCCAAATTTCCTATTTATGTCTTCATATGCTGAAATTCTCCGATCCAATGATTGCATAAACTGGTCAATTATGGGAATGAAACTTTCGATTCGGAATTTCTCGCTATGACTGAATTCAGCTTCCTCAGTTTTCCCATAATCCAAAGGATTTAGCCTCACATTTCGGATCCGCTTCCGCAAAGTTTCCGATTTATAAGAATTGTGCCCACACAATTCAACACCCTTTTTCTCATATTCTTGGAAAGAATCCCTAAATTCCCCAATGAAGATCTTAAGGGACTCCATCACACTGATCGAAGTATTAATGTCGATTCTTGGATTCTGGAGATTGATGTTTACTGCATTCACCCTTGCCAGTATATCGTTCCAAAGAACAGCGTAAATTGCTATCTCCAACGTGGTAATTTGCAAATAGAGTCCACTTGCTTGGACATCTTCTTCGGAGAGATCTTTAAGGACTTCTCGTATTTCGTTATAGCCCAAAACTAGGCTATTAGTAGCTTCCGCTCTTGAGGACCACCGGGTTAAACTGATTCTTTTGGGCACTGGTATGTTGTGGCCATACTTCTTCGCAGCACTTTTTAGAACATTTGAAAGGACGTTGAACCGAGCTGTGGAACTTGTAAAAAATACATAAATTTGCTCAAGAAAGCTAAAAAATAATTTCGATTGGGAGCAGGAGTCCATCGCTTTTGTGCCCACTAAGTTGAGGGAATGATTGAAACATGGAACCCATAAAGCCAAAGGATTCTCATTTAGCACCAAAGTGCGTAGACCACTATATTCTCCACTCATAGCGGAAGCATTGTCATACGACTGCCCACGAATATCTTTCAAATCCAGGCCGAACTTTTTTAAAACTTTGTTGAGGCCATCAAATAATTCTTTAGCTTTATGGCCTTGGTTTGGCATAAAACTAAGAAATCTTTCCTTTGGTGTGCTTTCTTCTAGATACCTGACAATCACAGTCATTTGATCTATATGGCCTTCGTCAGTTGTTGAATCTACCGAAACCGAATAATATTTGCAGGCTTTTAAGCGTTTAATTATTTCATCGCTAACTTTGGTGGACATCAGCGCAATTAATTCTTCGCAAATGTGGGCAGATAGGTAGTTAACGCCGCCACTACCACTGCCACGATTTCCATGCTTCTCTAAGTGGCCTACTAAAAACGGATCATATTGTGCAATTAGCTCAAGGACTCCCAAATAATTGCCATTTTTGGTTGATCCCAAAATTTCGTTGTCCCCTCGAAAGGCAAGTCCTCGTCCAGAAAGAAATATTATGACGGAAATCAATCTGTTTAGAACGTTTCGCCAATAAGCAATGCTCTCCTTCACTTGTGTGGCCAACTCACGATCAATACGCATTGCCTCGTTTGAGAGATGCTTAAATTGGCAAACTATTTGCAAATGCGTTACGGTAGTTTCATGTCTTTTCAAACGCTCAGACGCATGCTTCCAGTCAGCAAACCCTTCAGTTGAAAACTGATTTGCTGATTTGCAGAGCAATTTACAATAAAAGCAGTATAGCTTCCCCGTACTAGGTGAAAAACATAACCAAGAGCGGCTTATAGACTTGCCTGCCTGAGTTTGACGAAGGAATAAACTTGCATGGCATTTTCTTCTTTTCACTGCATCTACTTGTCCCAAGCTTTTTTCTTTCAAAATATCTTCATTACAATGCTGAGTTTCCAAATTTCCTTTCTTGATCCAATAGTCGATGTGTTGTTGACTAAGAACTGCTGGCCACAATCCCACGTCATTTTCTTTGCAAAATCCATCATCAGCAGTATTTTCGGATTCGTCATTGTTATCAATTACTGCCTACAAGTAAAACAATTACAGTTGTAATTAATTTTGTAAACAATCCTTTCGGCATGGCCGACTCAAGTTTAGGTAGGTTTAATTCATACAGTAAATTAACAGGAGTCCCCCATTTTTAATTCCATAAGAATTACTGGGGTGAGTGGGGTCGGTAATTTTTGATTGCGGTCACCTTAATTAAGTAATTAAAGTCAAACTCTTACCTCTTGGGTAGGGCTAGCAATAACTTGAGAAGATGCAGGAAAATCAGAATCACCACTCATCATTTCAACAAAATTAGAAGTAGAACTAGGAGTAGATGGACCCGTCTCTATTTTTGTTACAAAATCCGTTATACGGCGCGTTTTAGATAAAACATCTTGAATTTTGTTTTCTTTATCTGCTGCGATTTTCCGCTTTTCACTGCCGCTTGCATATTCGCGTTTTCCCTTGTGACGATCCATTATTTCACTACGGAATCAAAAATAAAAATTGTAATAAATTAGTTTTTTCAGAACTCACTAGCCAGAGCCTAATTATCTAGTCCACTTGTTCCTATTGCCCTACTTAAGATGAAATGTGCAGCCACGTGGTCACCACAAAATCGAATACATTTTATTTTTTATCCCCTTTTGTATAAAACATCTCAAAATTCCGAATCATGCGTCTTATAATATAACATTTTATGACATATAACATTTTAGACCAATGAATTTTATATTTATAACGTGCTCGATTTTGTGGCGACCACGTGGCTGGGCACATTTCGTATTAAAATTAATAGGCTTACAAAGTTTTGATGCGTTCTGTGAATTGTGGTAAATGGGCGCAGAATACGAAAAATAAGGACCTTATCTTATAAAGAACAACTATTAGGTACTTCCGCCTCTAATATAAGAATTAACTTATGCTACTTACCTTAACAATATACCAACCAGAAAGTGCTGATAAAAGTAGTTTCAATTTAGAAATTTGATTTCAAATTTTCAATTTGTATTTAATGAAGCAAAACAATCGTGGTTTCAGAGCAGGAGTGGACATACTTCATTTTTTGTTAAATTTTTATCAAAAATGAGTCATTAATGCCACGATGCGTTCGAATTTCCCGCGAAAATTTAAAAAGTTATCTGTTTTGATTTTTTTTAATTTTTTCAATTTTTTATTTGTATTTTTTCGTTTTGTGGGGGCCCCATTTTTGTGGGGGCCCTGGGGCCCGGGCCCACAGTGCCCCATAGCCAAACCCGGCACTGTACAGTGTACATTACTTACGAGCAGGATTGCACCACAAGAAGTTTATCCAAAAGTAGAGGTTACCGCGAAAAACGATCTAGGCCTGTATGGCTATCTAAAAGTTAGGCAAGGCACTCACTACAACGCTCATTCGGAGATTATCAAATAAGGTAACCGGAGCGGGCGTGTTATTTGAGAAGATAATCTGCATGTTGCGGACCACCAATATATGGACGTTATATGTATATGGCCACCTTATATGGCTGCAGCCGTATAGGGGAGGGGCCTACACAATTATTGGCTGCCACATGGCTTACATAGGTTAGTTTATACTTTATGTCTTTATAGGCAGCAAATGGGTCACATGAACTATATTACTGGTCATCGTCAGCAAAGGTGACCTTTTGTCCGAGCATTCTGTTCTGCAATGACTACTCAACCCCGAATTCAGTCAAACTTCGTCATCTACACTTGATTCCTTCACTTCTTGTCCTTTGACGGCCTGTTAACTTAAATGTTTCATTTACTTGATTTATGAAAATGATCTCAAATCTGGTTCTTCTTGTGAGGTCACAATATAGCATCGATTGGTTCACAGCATATGATCCTCCAGCTCTCCTGCGCCTTCCTCTTCAGCTCTTGGTACTTCCGAGCTCCTGCGTCCTCCTTCAGTTCAACCATGAATTCCTGGCTCCTGCTTCAATTGGTGCCTTCCACTGTGCCCTCAATGATTTTCGTGTCTTAACGAATGACCTACCCATTTCGCTCTTCTACTTCTTATATAAGGTAGAAGGTAGCAGCTTTCCCTCTTCTTGTTCTTCAATATCCTCTAGCACACTTTCATTGTCACTCCATCCTGTCTGTCTGTCCCTCTGATCCAAAATTTACTCTCCTTGTGTAAATCTAGTACCGTTGGGTCATTCCAACCCTTCATTTATATTAGGGGTAATCAGAATCTTGAAATGCCAACCAGCCCCATAAATTGTTAGATCATCAACTCATACAGTGAGTATCGTATCTCGTATTTCTTGAAAAGGATTA
The DNA here is from genome assembly GCA_963971405.1 of Psococerastis gibbosa. NCBI lineage: Eukaryota > Metazoa > Arthropoda > Insecta > Psocodea > Psocidae > Psococerastis > Psococerastis gibbosa. The sequence goes on along the minus strand of OZ020487.1, from coordinate 831,475 downwards.
CAGAAAAAATTCCACTGTGAGTACATTCTACTGGAATAATGGATAAAGTCGGTCATGGAGGGGGTAATTGTCCGTAAGGAGATGGGCAGACGGGATGCCGAGATCAATGGCTTATCGCAATCAGTGCCTCGTATATTGATGAATAGACGCCACTGGCTGGTTATGTCAACCAGCAAAATCAGTGGCGGTTCTTACAAAGTCTCAGGTTTACAAATACTTTTCCAATTTCCGGTTACATTTAATAATTATAATAATAATTAATTTGTGTATTTTTCATAGATTTTACTATTTTGTTTCGTCAATGGCTTACCCATCGGTGTGCGGGGTACCTACTAACTAACTAACTTTAGTTTTCGATACGTCTTGTTCCGTTAATTTCCAGATACAGTACACTGCCGCAAACATATAAAAACATATAAAATGCATCATTCAGTATAGCATATACACCAATGTACGGGTAGCGTTGAAGATTTGGTGTAAAGGTCGACATACCACCCGAGCAAGCGGGAGACTTGGGTTCAAATCCCGTTTTCTTCAAATTCCAATTTCTTCCTTTTTGCTTTCCAATTTATACATAGTATAAGGAAAGCTTTGTGATGGTCGAAATTTTCGATTCCGAGATTTCAACACGTTTTGAGGTCCCAGGAACCCAAAAAGGTGGTATTTACGAAATGTCTGTCTGTCTGTCTGTCTGTATGTCTGTCTGTTCATCGATTTCTGGGCAAACTACTCGGCCGATTTGATGAAATTTTGCATATAGGTTCACAAAAATCATACCTCGAAATTGTTTTTTTTTATTATTTTGGGCTAACTCAATTTGGGGGGGTTTTATTCTCAAAAAACTCCAAATAAACGTCTAAAAAAATTATTTCACTAAAACGGCTCGAACGATTTCTTTTAAATTCACATATATTGTATTCGTTATTAATGTTAACAAAACGCGGGGGGGGGGGGGGGTGGCTTGCCCGTTGACAGTTTGCTTCTGGGGGTAAAAAAAATAAAAACAACTCAATTTTCATGAAAAATGACTAAAAAATAATTTTCCTGCAGAACCTTTCTATCGATGATTTCTACCTTTAGTTTTAGGTGTTCAATAGGGTAACAAAACGGACTGGTTGCATTCCCAAAAAAATATTTGCTTCTGTGAAAAAAATTATTTTTTGAGAAGTTATGGAAAATTCACGCTCCAATACATGTGTGCCATGTGTCATTGTTACTACTGTTACAATGTATTGTTTGTTCTAGAATATGCAATTTAGTTTTAAGGGGTTTTTAATATATTGAGGTGGACCCCCCCCCCCCCTCGAGGGATCTGAAATTTAACCATAGGGATACTATTTCCTATGAAATTACACATGTCTATATCTACTAATTTATAAATTGGAAAGAATGTTCGAGTAAACTCGGACCGGCTCTTTTTTATTCCCCTGTACAAAGTGAAATACATAGATTCTTTGTTCCTCTACGGGTTGATATATTCTGTATACATACTGTATATGATAGCGTAAACGCCAAAGTTGGCTTATAAATAAATAAATAATGACTTTTTGTTATATTACTAAGCCAACGTAGCGGAGTTAGGGCTATAAAGCTCTCTCTTACACTCAACTAGGAACGCTCGGGACCGCCTGTTTTACATGCCCTCCAAAGCATGGCCAGAAAATGTAACTAGTGTAGGACTCGAACCAACCAAAAACCTTTCGGGTGAAAGTCAGAGTCCGTTCCACTACTCTACATGTCCTGCCTGACCTTATAGGGATGCTCCAGCACATTCTTTTCCGATAATACACATGCCTGGAGTCTCTCCCACTGCGACTGGTAACAAACAAAACCTGGAAGAGTTAATTGAAACTGCCCACTATTGTCGCCTCTGTGTGCATCAGTAATAGCCTGGCGTCCAAATATAACAATGGGCAATAAAAATGCGCCCAAAAAAAACCACGAGACACACTAATTCATCACGCCTTTATGCATAATATAATGTATGGTACATGTCATAAAGCCGATAAATATTATTGTCTGTAAATTGGGCAACAAACCTACAGTGTAGTATTAGTAATAGAAGAATTTATACGAGCAGCAATCATGCATGATTCGTAAGCAGCTCTCAGCTCATGATCAAACAGGCTATATTGCTCCATTGCTTGATAGTAAAAATATGCAAAATGCTGCAGTATAATAGGCTACTTAATAATACAATATAGGCTACGCACATATGTATTTCGGCCCGGTACACGGCCATTTGTCATAGGAGCAAATGGGTTGGTGCATAAAAAAACAGTCAATTTCTAAAAGCACTTACGAAGGTTTGGGCTGCGGGGAAAACCGTTGGAAACCTTGTTGTTCTTCTTCATCAGCCATCGCCCGTCCTTGGCTGGTAGGCCATTTGACGCAGTGCCGTATAGTAGATCCGTTTCTACGATCGGTTTTCTACCTCAATGCCATTGCAATTTGCTGCTGAATAGATGATCGGCGCTTTCTTTCCCTTGGAGGCTTGGAAGTTGGTAACTGTGTGCGTCGCAAAACACGCAAAATCATGTTGGTGAGTTGCTCGTCGTGTAAGCTAAATGATAATATTCCTGTTCTTCGTACTTTAAAATGATTCAATTTAAAATAAAGTGTATTTCCAGGGGTAATAACATTGAAAATCTCAAAGAAAATAATGCCATTAACATTTTCTTTTGAGTCGTCTCTCTCATTCTCCCTAATAATTACGATTTTCTTGACATTTCCCAACCCTTTTTGATTCGCTTAGCTCGCAGGCGAAGTTGCAAAAATGAAATTTTGTTCTGCTCTTACTTTAAGACTTACTTAAATAGCTTTTATGATTGTTTTTTCTTGCTTAATTTCTTTTTTTATTAATAAAAGTATTCTTATCCCAATTTATTGCTGAGTTATTTGAGACATTTTCATGGAGCTAAGGGCCCGTTTATTGCAGGTGGTTGCGGGAGCGGGGGCTGTAAAATAAACATGAGAAAGAAGCTTGTATTTTGTTTATTCTTACATAGTCTCGTTTAAAGAAAAGGCCTATAAGATGGAAATACTTCGCTGAATTTGCAATAAACACGGAATGAGCACCTTTATGTTGATTTTACGGCAGACATGTTATAAACAAGCCCTAAGTTGGGGCTAAACCAAAAAAGTAAAAATGTCTCAAAACTCGTGTGTGACGGAATTTTTTAAGCTTTGGAATATGGTAAAATGTGGCAGCAGGTGAATAAAGAACCGGTCCGAGTTTACTCGATCATGCTTTCCGGTTTATCAATTAGTAGATAGAGGAAATGAGTAATTTCATGGAAAATAATTGTCATATGGTTAAATTTCGGACATCTCAGGGGGGGGGGGGGTTGTCCACCTAACGTCACTGGAGGTGAGGTAAATTGTAGATAGGTCTGACCAACACATTACCACACAGTTATAATGGCAGGGCACGCAAAACATTTGAGCGTGAATTTTCTATCATTTATTTAAAAAATTTTTTTTTTTAATAAACCAAATACCTTTTTTGGAAAGCAACCTGTTTGGTTTCATTACTCAATTTAACACCTAAAACATGCCTGAAGGTAGAAATCAACGCTGGAAAGCTTTCCCAGAAAAATTATTTTTTTAGTAATTTTTCATTCAAATTTAGTTGTATTTATTGTTTTATCCCCAGAAGCAAACTATCAAGAGCCAAGCGACCCCTCGCATTTTGTTAACATTAATAAGGGCTACAATATACAGTATTTGAATTTAAAAGAAATTGTTGGAGCCGTTTTTGAGAAATAATGTTTTTAGACTTTTTTTTGAGGTTTTTTAGAATAAAACCCCAAATTGAGTTAGTCCAAAATAAAAAATCTTCCCGAGGTATGATTTTTATAAACCTGCATGCCAAATTTTATCAAAATCGACTTAGTAGTTTGCCCGGAAATCGATGAACAGACAGAGCGACAGACAGACATTTCGTAAACACAAAAAATTTTGTAGACTTTTTTTTGGAGTTTTCTGAGAATAAACCCCCCCCCCCTCCCAAATTGAGTTATCAAAAAAAATTGTTCCGAGGTGAACCCACATGCCGAATTTCATAAAAATCCACCGTGTAGTTTGCCCACAAATCGACCAACAGACAGACCGACAGATATTTCGTAAAAACCACTTTTTTTGGTTCCTGGGACCTCAAAACGTGTAAATCAGTTGAAATCTCGGAATCGAAAATTTTGACCATCCCAAAGCTTTTGTTATACTACGTATAAATTGGGAAGCAATAATGTCTTTACTGCAACTCACGGAGTGTAAGGAGCATTTGACCCTCTACTGCCCTTAACCAGAGTAGGTACTAAGTAGTAAGTTGTTTGAAGGCTAAAACAATACACTATAGTAACATTATGGGATAGTTACGTCAATGTACTACTAGTAGAAAAATATAAGTTGAGTCGAGTCAATAAGCAATATTGTATATGATAATCAAGGTCAACCTGGGTAGACAGGACCATTAGTGTAGAGGCGACACAAAGGGCATAAATACTTTTTCTTGATTCTCTACTTTCGGACATACACGGGGGGGGGGGGGGGGGGTCATGCCGTGTTAACCACCCCCCCCCCTCTTTTTCTGCCAAAATCCAAAAAGCGTAAAACCTCACAATTTCGCACCTATATTTAAAGGCCCACTGGAAGGTTTGCAGGTATATGAATCTTCGTGGGTAAAATCAAAACAATAGGCTACTGCTGTTGAATTACTTATTTTTCAAATCATTCCCACCGGGAGATGACCCCTTGGACTTTGACCCTTTGACCAGGGTATAATGTGGGTATAAGTTACTGAAACTGCGACGTTGAGTACCTTCCCCCCCCCCCCCCCTTCAGAGTTCCTGAGTATGGCCACAGAGATGACGTAGCAACAAGTTATTTTGTCCCTCAGATTTGTCAAGGACTTTGGCCAGATACGCCTTCGGGTTAGCTATGACTCTTTTTACTCAAAAGACAGAACTGAGGATAGGTAGGATTTACAAGGAATGTTGCTCATTGGCAGTGTGGTGCAGTAATAAGTCCCCTCAAAGGTATTCAAAGGAAGGCCATGCTCCAAAAGGGAAAACTCGCAACTTCCGGCGATGGCAAACCGGAAGGGACTTCCTCATGTGCTGTACTGTAGTTTAACTTACAAATGTATTACTAACATGTGAAACTGTATTAACTTATGCGTTGTTAACATGTGAGGTATTAAGTTATGTACAAGTCGTGTATGATATTTCTGTGATACGTGACTTAGCTCACATGCATGGCGAATAATTCCGTTATACCGCAGAATGCACCGGACATGATGTCGTATAGCGCCCTGCCATGACATGCACCCCGACATTTTGTGGATGCGAATAGTTTCTGACAGTCTATAGTGTGATATATTGTAGTTATGTAGTTAGACTATAGTCAGATGGCCGGTTCAGAGGGAACCTTAGCCGAAAAATGAAAACAATTTACTCGTGAGAATTATGGATGCTAAGTTGAATTTCTAACCTGGAACATGGTCATTTTTCGCTCCTCCGATTACGACAAGCCAAGTTCTTAACATATCGCATAGGTCTGCTGCTATTTTTATTTGTGGCATCAGCATCAGCCTGGCTATTAACTCACTCGCTGACAAAGCACCCAATTCGCTGATGGATTTCCTCTAAAGTAGTTTAAAAGTTCCTTCTAGTGCAGGAATCGTGTATAAGCTGCGTAAGCTAGTATGGTTTATATTGGCGTTATAATGATGTTCTGTCTGAAGGACGCTGAGTAAACTGAGGCTGCTGATTGTTTTGGGAGTCGTCTTAGATCAAGCGCTGAAAACGGACGAACACTGCGTTCAACTGTGCTCCAAACTTACTAGTACTGTCTTCCTCCCCGGGGTTCTCGCTGATTGCGTGGAGCTGCCTACCATAGCAGTTTTTACAGCCTATTGGGATGCGTCAACTCCTAGCACGCCATGGAAGTCTTCAAAGGAAGTCATGGAAGTCTTCATAGGAGAGTTGCCATTTAGGGGTACAGAAAGGACTGCAGAGGGGACTTTACAAGTCTTAAAATCTTAACTTTACCAACTTATACGCCTACAAATGCGCAATTCATGTATAACACACCCTCGATATAGCTTCCCCGCTTCCCATGGTACTCCCTCTGCAGTAAACCTAAAGCAAGTGCAAAATAACAGGCTCAGTAAAACAAAAAAATGTGACAAATTATTGGGACACAAAAGTAAATAATAAACTAATTAATGTAGCAACAGAGATCATAAACAGGCAAGGTTTCACACCAAATTTCCAAAGATCCGTACCGTACCTCAATAAGGCTATCCACTCCTTAGAGGAAATTTGTATGTGTTCATTTAATTTTAATGTATAGTAATATGTTACAAGCTGATGTGACAATGTATTTGGCTTTGCAAAGTTGCCTATATGAAAATTAAATCTTATCTTATCTTTTCATATTGAACTGGAGGCCGAGTAATAAGTTCTATTATTCTATTATCTCGGAAAATATTGTTTGCACCAGTAAAAAAATCTGGGATGTTGTGTTGAGCTTGAGCAACTTGACCGGCAGCCACATTCCCCCCCCCCCCCCACTCTCCCACCGGTAAAAGTATGTGGGCATATGGCACCAACAATAAGAGTTGGGTGTGACGGGACATTTTATTTTATTTTCTAGTCCAGTTCTTTACTAATTGGACTAGCCCGGTGTAGTGCCATAATGCTCTAAAATCGCTATAAGTTCATTGTAATGGGAATTTTGAAATCTCAAATTAAAATTAATATGGCAGCAATTTGAACAATTTCCATTCGTACCTATATATTGTACTATATACTCACGTAGGTCCTCGCTGGTTGAGTTGGTACCGATAACGTAACTTATACTCAGCAATATTTCAGCTGAAAGTGCCATACTGAATTTTAACGACTATTATTCACCATGAGCAGTTTCTTGAGGGCGTAAGTAGTGGGAAGGGGGGGGGGGCGGCAAATAATTTTGAATAAAGCTGAGAAATTAGCGGGGAAATTAAAGGGTGTGACCAAAGTTGGCGGGCTCGATTCATCTGCATAAGCCCCCCCGAAGGGCCCAAGATTATCTCCAAAGGCACGTACTGTTTAAGTTGGCTAAGTTGCCTAAAGTAGATGTCAGCCTCCGGGTACATCGTCTATGCCGTTGTAGCATTAACTGAAAAATAATATACTGTACATTGCGATATAAAAACTAGGTTTTTCAATAGTATGTGCAATCCGAAAGACTATTGTAATAATGCATTCATTGGTTTAATTATATGACGCCTGGAAGTAGATGTCCGCCTCCGGGTATATCGTTGTTTGCAGTCTTACTGAAAAACAAAATACTGTACATTGCGACATAAAAACTATCGATACTGTAGGTTTTCCTATGGTGCGAATCCCGCCAAGTCCAGTTTTTTGTAAATCCTCTATTTAATAAAGAGCTAGTTTAATGTCAGTGTTATAATACCATAATAATAATAAGAACCGGTCCGAGTTTACTCGAACATGCTTTCCAATTTATCGATAAATAGAGAGAGAAAATAATTAATTTCATGGTAAATAATTTTCCTATGTTTTTTTTTTTTTTTTTTTTTTTTAAATTGGGGTACAGGTGTTACCTGTGTGCACTTAAGCCTATTGGGCCTATTGTGCCCCCTACAACAAAGAATCTACATATCTACATCAGTTCCTCGAGGCCTATTTCCCTCAGGAGAGCCAGGACCTTGAGGGGATTTAGAAGTGGTAGGTCTTTTACATGTAATTGCAAGTTTCCCAAGCATGCTGCTCTTCTACGTGCGATTGCATCGCAGTGAAGGAGGATATGCTCGGGGTCCTCCGCTCCTTCGTTACAGAATCTGCATGCTCTAGACTCTCTGACACCTATGTTGGTCAGATGTCCATTCAAGTTGCAATGCCCAGAGAGGAATCCTGTGATCACACGCAGATGTCTCCTGTTCATATTAATGCATACTTGGGCTCTTTTGCGCTGGTGGCTTCCCAGGAGCATTTTGGCTTGCCGAAGGCCCGGCAATGAGGTCCAGTATTCAGCCACTTTCAGGTTCTCCCTGCCTTTAACAAATCTGCGGGCGAGGGTTTCCCCAACACCGCAAAAAGGTTCGGGTCCCGTAAAAGGGGAGGTAGCTCCCCTTTTTGCAAGCTGGTCAGCAACCTCATTGCCTTCAATGCCTGTGTGCCCAGGCACCCATATCAAGGTAACCTTATTCGCACCTGACAGTATGTCCAGTTTCAATCTACATTCCCACACTAGTTGTGAGGTGATTTTGTATGCTGTTATTGCTTTAAGGGCTGCTTAGCTATCTGACATGATAACAATTTCTCTCGATCTATATTCCCTGTCGAGATTCATTTGCATACATCTGTCAAGGGCACATAACTCAGCCTGGTAGACTGTAGTTGTCTCCCCAAGAGACTCCAGATATTTCACCCCAGGACCAAAGACGCCAAGACCTGTTCTTGGTCTTGTACGTCCCAGCCTAGAGCCATCAGTGAACCACTTAATTGTGTGACTATTGAGAATTCCTGCTGATTCGCAGTATTCTTTCTTTGTCCCTAATATAGTTTCGAATTCCCTCTTAAAACAGTATTTTGGGTGAATTCTATCGCTTGGCATATCCAGGCAGTGGTCAGACGTAGTCAGAGAGGCTGAGTCTCTCTTAATTGCCCTTCCACTCCTTTTTACCCCGCTCCTAATAATCCGTAGCCTTGCCATTTCGGCTGACGTTTCCACTGCAATATGGAGGGGTGGGAAGTCCAGCACAATCTCCATTGCTGCAGTGGGACAGGATTTCATAGCCCCTGTAATGCATACACAGGCCAGTCTTTGTACTTTAGTGAGGGTGTCTCTTATACTTTGTACTGCAGTCCTGTGGGCCCAAGTCACACTTCCATACGTAATAATGGGCCTTACAATCAATAAATACAAATCTCGGAGGGCTCTGGGGGAAGTGCCCCATTTCTTCCCCGCCATTCTCCTGCAAATCATAATAGATCGTTTGGCTTTAACCACTACGTCTTCTATATGCTTCTTGTAATTTAGTTTAGTATCCAGGGTTACTCCTAAATACTTGACTTGCCGTTCCCATGCTATTGGTTTGCCCCCAATGAGGACTTGCTTCAATGTTTCCTATGGTTAAATTTCGGATATCACGGGGGGGGGGGGGGCGTCATCCACTGAAGGTGACGTAAATTCTAGATAGGTCAGACCAACACATTACCACACAGCAATAATGGCAGGGCACGCAATGCATTTGAGCGTGAATGTGAATTTGCTTTCATTTTTTCAAAAAATTTTTTTTCCAATTGTTTTTTGGGAAAGCAAACTGCCCTGTTTCGTTACTCAATTTAACAGCTAAAACCAGCCTGAAGTTAGAAAACATCGGTAGAAAGGTTTCGCAGAAAAATTATTTTTTTGTCATTTTTCGTGAGAATTTAGTTATTTTTATTCTTTTATCCCCAGAAGCAAACTATCAAGGGGCAAGCGACCCCCCGCATTTTATCAACATTAATAACGATTACAATATATATGAATTTAAAAGAAATAGTTGGAGCCGTTTTGAGAAATATTTTTTTAGACGTTTTTTTGGAGTTTTTTGAGAATAAAACCGCCCCAAATTGAGTTAGCCCAAAATAAAAAAACATTGTTCCGAGGCATGATTTTTATAAATCTACATGCCAAATTTCATTTAAATCCACCGAGTAGTTTGTCCGGAAATCGATGAACAGACAGACAGACATTTCGTAAATACACTTTTTTTTTTGTTCCTGGGACCTCAAAACGTGTAAATCCGTTGAAATCTCGGAATCGAAAATTTCGACCATCACAAAGCTTTCCTTATACTACGTATAAATTGGAAAGCAATAAAACATATAATACTGCTATATATTGAATAACTACAGTAGCCGTCGGATTACAACAAACAATAAAGAAGCAGTAACATAGTACACCTTATATATAATTGGTGGGAGCCAAGTCAGTCAACCTAACGCCCGGTCCCACCTGGAGTTCTATATAGAATAGATGAGACATTGACATTCGCTATTTTTTTAAATTTGGCCACGTGCCTATGAACAGTAATTGTAATGACGTAGCAGGTAGGCCCAGGATTCCAATGAATGTGCGTGATATACATTATAATACATTTGCATCTTCTCTAAGGGGGAGTAAGTCTCAAATCGTTTTCCCTCTGTGGATGACATTTCTTGCAGAAAGCGGTTTTTAAACTAACATTAGTAGGTTTCTCTAACATAAGATAATTTCTCATTTTGATTTAACTAGCTCCACCATTGTTAAAAATAACTTTTTTTGTTTTACGTAATAAAATTAAATTAAAAAGTACACAACCGGTTTCGGCTCACGCCATGTGTTAGCTTGCATATACCATTTTGTTTTATCTATTTTCAATCGCACTTGACGATGGCGTGAGCCGAAACCGGTTGTGAATTTTTTAAATTTTATTTTATTACGTAAAACTATACAAAGTTATTTTTAACAATGAGTGACAGCAAGTTTTACAAAGTTACTAAGGAGACTATTATGTTTAAAACTAGCTCTAGTTATTATAACAAGTTTTACTTTCTTCTTTAACGTGTCCGGACCTACGAGTTACGACGCGTTGTTCCAATATGATGCGACCTGTACGGCTTCGAAATGACCCGTCAAAAATTAAAATAATAAGAAAGACCTACTATATTTTGTTTACTCACGTTGGTAGGCTCACTTTATTAATCGTGATTGTGGGTGTGAATAATAAACGATTGACCTGCAATATTTCTATTGTGGTATTCTTTGTACAGCACATACCGTACGTATTGACAATATAACAGTGTAGCCATAATAGTAAGGAAGACACTCCGCCAGTCTACCTTTCCTCCATATCACACAAGTTAATTATAGGGCAACATTTGCATTAGGGGTGTAACGCAGTGATACAGATAGCCTACAGGGGAGAATTTGCAATACGAGCGGATGAGTGTTTTCAAAATGTAAATTGGGTTTTGGAGCTGAAAGGGGGCAATCTGCCACTTACGGGCCATGGCGCTAAAAATGCACAGCCTTTTGAGTTTCAGCGTTTTACTGCTGAATTCCTGGCGTTCCAACCAACTGGGTCATGCCTAAATTGGAATTTTTTTTCACAAAGTTTTATTGCATTTTTCGGTGAGTTGACGGGGTTGGCCGAACATGGCAATTAGCAAGATAAGAGCGGCAGGTCCTACTCAAGTAGTAAAGAGGTACTGTATATGTACCATTATACAATATGCTCTATAATTTATAGACTATAAAGCATCTAGGTCAATAGTGGACTCAGGCGTTCAATGGTTTTCTCAGGGTCTTAGGGTGGCTTCCAGCATTTCTTGGATTTCGTACGGTATACGATATGTCTGTTTACGTTACTTTTCTACCCCTTTGGTGAAAGACTGCAGTACCGTTGGATTCCCCTTACCATAAGAAAACCGACAGCTGGTGGGAGCCATCCCGTTAAAAGTATCAGTAGAGACACTGGACGGCACCGCCATGCACTATACATAATGTTTTCTTTAAATTTGATTTGGTATTTTTTTTCTTTTTTCAAATTAGCCAAAAGCAGTATCTGACTTTTGTACAATCTGTCAACTGCGTGTCCATGAGTGAATTTGTTTTGATGGTCGTAGACATCACAGTGAGGTCGCCGCGAGTCGCGACCCGCGACCGTGCGGTGGGGCGACTCGCGGCTATTATCCCAATGTCGCCGCGACCAATTGGCAGAGTCGTGCGAGCGCGGACCCTCAAAAGCTCTTTCAATACTGAGATGTGGCTGGGAATATTAATATTTATTAAACGAATTCCTGCTTATGCATATCCTGCTTGCTTTGGCTATGGTTCATGCGTGAGGAGTTTGGCGGCGAATTGGTATTTCCATCTGTATGTAAATTAATTCAGTAAATCAGTCCGTCAGTTTGTCTGTCCCTCCCTCTAGTACCACACCAACTGGAATACGTTCGAATTAATTGATAATTGCCTCTGCCAGCCATTTAATGTGATTGCAGAAAGCTACCGAAGAACCGAAGAGGATGGAAATCATCAGAATCTGAGCTGAAGGGTCGTGGCTAGAGGTCGCAATCCCGAACCTTTCCTCAACCCCAGGATTTTGGGATAACAATAATAATAATAATGGCTAATATTAAAGTCTTTATTGAAAAAATAATAATAATAATAATGTAGATACAGCGAGATTAGGGTCTTTGGCCCTCTCTTACACCTATTTCATAAGTTCTCCCGGTATTGGCTCTACGCTAATAGGAATTCTATCTAAGTATTACTAAAGAAATATTACTTGGACTAGTAATTACGTAAATTACAACGTATCTGCAACTACAGTAAGGCATCCTAAGTCTATGGCCACTTCGAAGTTTTTAAGATTAAATTCAAAATTCAAATTAGCCTTTGGCTACCAAGCAACAACACAACAACAACCCTCCGAATCGGAAATACCGGGATTGCGACCTCTGGTCGTTTCGTTAAAATCACCGGTCGCATCTTCAGGGAAAATAAAGACCCCTTCAAAGATTGTATCTTTAAGGCAGTCGCAACTGAGGATGGGAATTCCGGCATTCCGGTGTGACAATTTGTTACCATTCTTCTTCTTCTTCTTCTTCTTCTTCTTCTTCAGCCAACGCCCGTCCGTGGCTGGTAGGACATTTGACGCCGTGCCGCATAGTAGAGCTGGGCCAATCCCTCCTGTGTCGTAGTTCTGTTTTCTACCTGAAGTTACCGTTAGATTTTGAGAAGTATGTGGCTTTTCTAAGACTCTGCTGACTCAACTGGCTCTCCGCAATATCCCAAAATAGAGCAGTAGTCAAGAGCGAGGCCAGGGCAAGGTTCGAAAAAAGGCCTACACCCATAAAAAGAATTTAAGTAGGCTACCACTATTACAACTAATACCTAGGTAGGCTACTTTACACCTAGGCTATAACAGAACAGGACTAGTTTTCAAATCTCAATGGATTCAATTTAATTACCATGCACTCTTTTGTTATTTATTAAAGTCGGGCATTAGCTTATCTAAAAGGAGCCTGATCGGGGGACAGGCCATCACAGAGACCCAATGAAGTGGACTTAAACTGGTCTAGTGTAAACGCTTGTAACAGAGACCGACGCTATCGTTAATTAAGGCCCGGGTTGACGAGCCAGGGCACTGCGACATGGTTTTCAGGCTCACCCCTTCTCAAAACCTGACACCAATGTCTCTGACAGCGCCTCAGCTGGGAGGTCCGAAAACGGATATTCTTCTACTTTTTCGTCGCTCTGAATTTCTTTGTCTTCTTTAGCCTAGCCTAACCTAACTACTGCCGTAAATAAAGTTACTCTTTACCGCTATCTGCTCTTTCACTTTGATACAACAGCATCTCTACAGGCTGGCCCTTTCCACATCATTTCTTCCGAAAGCGTCTTAACTGGGAAGTCAAAGAACAGACAATTTTTCTACTTCCTCCTCTCAATTTCTTCGTTTTATTCAACCTAACCTAGCTTTTTTTCTTACAGGTATTCTCATCAACACCATATACCCTCAGTTTACCCCTTCTGGAAACCCGGTACCAATTCCTATTCCTTATCGACCCTATCTGCTTCCTATTCTATACCATATAACATATAACCACTAGCATGGACAGCACTCTTGTCTGTTGTTGGCCTGTTTGCTCATGGTCCATTCTTCGTGTTCTCCCCACCGGGAGGTCCCCCACAGATCTCCCTCTATTTTAATTCGTTGATGAGGGACGCAGAACAATGGCTCGATAAGTTTAGTTGTGTCGCGCATCAGTCACCCGACGGCATTAATGAGACGCGATTGAGACGGCGATTGTCTCATTGACTCGCAAAACAAAACTAAATCCACTCATTTGCATCGACAACATTTCAAAGACTTGGTCTCTGAGTTTAGTCACTGCAACTTTTGTTTGTTAAGAAAATTTTATCCGAGTTACAACTTGTACTTGTAACATAAATTTGAATATCATAAGTTTTAATGGCATTGATTGTAATTAATTGTGGTTGAGTTAAAATAAATATGAATACAATTGATTGCAGGGTTTATACTGTTTTTGCAACAATATTTGCTAGGCAATATATTTAACTTTATAAGTATTGCCTACGCATTTAATTAGTGTATGTTTGTGTAACTAATTAAGATTCTATACTGTTAGCTTCTTCTGGGCTTTCAATATCAAACTTAACCACGAATTACTAAATTTCATTGCCATTTGTGAATTTCAGTTGTTTTCTCATTATTAATATGTATGTCAATTTAATCACCAACACAACATATCGACTAATATTTAAGAGATTTAAGTCTATGTTAACCGTTATGAGTCTATCGGATATCATTACAGAGCACTTGAAGCTCCCGTAAGGAAACAATTCCTTATGTAGGGATTGGGGCACCTCCCAGCATAACTTTGATCAGTTCGCACCCCCAAGCGAAGTCTGCGGGAGGCGTTGGTAATTGGGGGTGAGATATGGAGGTCACGTCGTATACACATAGGGGTTGGGGCCTGATTGGACTTATTGGGCAGCCTCCACATCCACCCCGTGTTTATACTCTTCATTTCAAACTGCATGTGTAGTTTATATCTTGATAGTTAGGCCTATCTGACTATATTGTACAGCCCGTCATAATTCTGATGCAGTTCGCACCCTAAGTCATGTCTGCAGGCAGGGTTGGTAATTAAAGCTGAGATATGGCAGTCACGTAGACGTACATAGGGGTTGTGTTCTGACAGGAGTTATTGACCGACCCCCACATTCACCTCGTCATCGCTGATGGTTGGCACTGGCTGTCACAACAAGCCCTTAAGTATTGTTAGGTGATGGCTCCAGTGAAAGGCGTTATGTCGTGGCATTTTAAAAAATCCCGAATATTATTCTTGGAGTAAGGTAAGGAGAGGCGATTCTACCTGGACGCCGCGCACGTGGACGCCCATAGCTCACCCTGGAGAGAAAAATTATAAGTGACCTGCACGAAACCGGGCTCACACGGGTGGACGCGCAAGATAGAACCGTCTGGAAACGCCGCAGCTCTGCCGTCGATCCTCCATGAGGAAATGGCGCGGAAAAAGAAGAAAAAAGAAGAAGAGCAAGGTGTTATTCCTCACTCTTTCACATAACACGTCATTGTTTTCTATAGCCTGTAGACTGTAGGTATGTGTCTTCTACAGGAGAAGTAAAATAAACGACGAAGGGCTGGGTATAACATGATAAAATCAGGGTTAGGATTGAAAATAATCGCCATATTGGGCCCGTTGGAGCTTTCTATTTAACTGTATAAATGATGGGAGTCATTTGTATATATAGTTGCAGTCACCAGTACAGTAAGTTACTCTGCAAAAACCTAACGAGAAATCATTTTTGCTGATACCAGCAATGTGGATCACGCTCCCAACATCATCAACGACTCTATTCTATTTATAAAGAGTCCCATGTTTCTCTAGGAATATAGCAAATGGCTGGGATTGAAATTCAATAAAGGAAAGCATACTTGCAATCAGAAGGGGACATGTTGAGAAACTGTTTCCTTCTGGAAAAGAAACTTTTAAATAATTCCTTCTTTCTTGTAAAAAGGAACGGGAATTCTTTTCCTTCAAATTTAGTTTTTGTGAAAGAATCGTGAAATGAAATTTATAGAATGTAGGTCAACCCAAAACGTGTTTCGACAGCGTATTACGTTACGACAGTACTTTATAGTTTGGGAAGAGCAGCCACTTTTTAAAGTTATACAACTTTTCAAGTTGAACGCAGTGTGCCCCGTACGAGGATTCTCTTTGTACGAGGTTGTCCTGTTTTCGACGATAGGAAAAGCAACGGTAGCTTTTTTTTTGTAAATAGTAATGGCTGTACTCGTATAAACTTTGAACTCAACGAAAAGTCTTTCCTCACAATGTAACGAACACTCGCATGGCCCGATGGCCATGCTTTGAGATTGGGTAAAACGATGTAGCTTACAAATAGATCAGATTCAACTAACCACCCTTCAGATTTCGGACAGCACAGGGGAGAATACACTCTTTAAACACAAGGAATATACATACTGTATGTCTTATGCCTACCTACTACAAGGCCATGAGGTATGCCGCTTGAATAGTCTTGCTAAGGAATAATGGACGGCACCGCCTTGGCGAAGCAGTATAATCCGTTATGATAGGACGTGGTCGTTCTGAAAGCACTGAAGATGTCGACCGAAAATGTTGACGAAACGCTTGGGAATACGCTTTCAGAACGACCACGGCCTTTCATCCAGGATTCTACTGCTTCGTCTCGTAATTCCGGCCGTGAAAGCCTTTGTTATGATACGACACCGCTGACCGCCTTGCACTCATAGATGGTGACTTTTCAAACGATGGTGGTAACTGCCCTAAATGAATTTCTATTATATATAAATTCAACACATGTTACATGTTACAATGTAGCCATTTAGAGATGACCGGGATGATTCTATTTGTTTCAATGAACTGAATGGTCAGTAGAAATAATAATAGGCCTATTAATTTTTGTGATTAGCTGGCCTTGACAAAAAAAAAATGCAACCATTGATAGGAAACAGAAAGACACCCACTAGGGCTGGCTGGACCCAGACCTGGAGAATTTTTTTCTGTTCATGATGGGCCTCGAGCTTTGGCCAATGGTAACCTAGTCCATGGTGACATGGTAACATAGTCCTAGATGACATGGTAACATAGTCCTAGGTGACATGGTAACCTAGTCCTAGGTGACATGGTAACATAGTCCTAGGTGACATGGTAATATAGTCCATGTGACATGGTAACATAGTCCTAGGTGCAGTTTTCTACCGTCACCTGTACTATGCCGGTGGCCTTCACGAAGTAAAAGAAATTTTCGGTAGGAAGGATCTTCGCTTGTGCTGAACTTGAATGTGAAGTTACAGAATGGGCTACCAGTTACTCCTCAAAGTTGAAACCATAGCGACACAATAGTTCCTAAATAGATTCAAACAGCCAAGACAAAGACAGTTTCGAAATTAGCAACATAGTAGATACAAACTCAAACTTTAGGCGGTTATTTTGACGAGATGCGTCGCCTGCTAAACCAATTATCTCCGGATGGCGCGACAAGTTCGGCAACACTGTTTGCCCGGATACAGCCGTGTGGAAAACCCACTTGGCGGCGTGGCAACGTGTCAATACTGCGGTTAGAGCACAAATAACGGCCTTTCATTGCTCACAAATTCATGTTTACATTTAACTACCTACTTGATTGCTGGAGTGCAGCATTGCTTTCAATATTTTCTCCCATAAAAGTCAGGGAACGGAGGTTAGCGTGGAAGAGGAGAGTGTGAGTGACTATTCGGTAGGACGACCATGGATGCATCTAAAGTAAAGTATGGTAATTACTTTCAATTTGCATCAATACGTGCGGCAACGCGGAAGTTTCTCCGCAATGCCTATATAACGAATTCTATGCTATCACTGTTTATTATTACATGCAGCTTGTGTAAAAAATGTTTAAACTTAGAGAATAATGAACTATCATATTATTATATTACACTATTATAGATTTTATTAACAATAATTTTCTTACCAAAATGGCCATGCGTAAACATAGGACGGAACTGTCAGCTTGTGTTTCTACTTTTCATAAATTTATAAATATAGCCTATAAGGTACATTCTATTAAATAACCCGAAAAAAACATGGTTCTATTCGACTGAGGCGGCTATAGCACGCAGCAGGGACGGTTTCAGAAAAAGTTTTCGGGGGGGGGGGGGGCGGTGGCCTGAAAAAAATCGCGTTTCCCTTACTTGAGTAATAATTTCTTTTAATTTCCTTCAAAAGTCCATTCTATCTAGTATAAAGCTATTTATCTATTTATCCCTGGCACGCAGTACTTACTGCAGACACAATTTTATACTTTATACAACTTTGCCCAGTCCTGAACTGAACAATACAGATAGGGTCTACATTGTATGCGCTGCCCTGGACGGGAATATTCCAGAATATTGTTTGATTGTTGCGGCCGCAACTCTAAATAACAATGTGGCCGCGGCCCCAATCAAAACATTGCACGGAATGATAACGACCCGCGCAGTGCAGCCTCTATTTTCATTTAATTAAATCTCCCCCCCCCCCCCTCCCCTCCACTCCGTCAACCATCTCAAAAAGCACATAGACCCGTGTTTATATTCAGAGATGTGGGAAAATAAGGAAAGGTCAACGTTCACCCGTCGTGGATCCAGAATTTCTGACAAAGGGGACCAAATAAGGACCCGGGCAACAGAATAACTTAACCCCCGGATTTAATAGTATTCCCTGTGGGAAAATGTTGAAAAGAGCAATTTGTTTCCAAAAATTTCACTTAGATAACAAATTGGCTTCTTCTTTTTATAATTTCGGGAGCCGAAGAAACAACACAAAAGAATAAACTAGCCCGGAGTAAAAAATAACATGGAATTAAAACCAACTCTGTTAACAAATTGCCTACTCGGCAATTAACTGAGGCGCTTGAATGGAAAAGGCGATTTGTCACAAAAAATAATTTTTGAGTTGGTGGTATCGTCGCATTAACGCATTAATGAGATTCCTATATTACCAAAGAATATTAATTCAAATATTAAATTGGATAATGACAGCATTTAGATTTTAAAAGTTTTCAGTCTCTCCTGTATTTACAATATTTTAAGTAACAAATTGCCTTTTGCATATATGCTCCTCAGCACCCTTGTACTTAATTCGCACCACTTAATTTGTTAATTCTGTATTAGTATTACGTTATTCCATGTTGCTAATAGTGGTGAAAATGTACTACACCACCCATCTACTTTTGGCCTGGGAAAGTCGGAAGTGCCTGTTGTAATAACTCCCTCTATAATAAAGTCTGGCACGATGGCGGTACACTTAAAAGTAAATTTGCCGTATAGTCAGTCAGGCTTGCTCCGTTAAATATTGTATTAAAATTGGAGAGTAGGTAGCAGGTACAGGTACAGTAAATCCCGCGGCCGGCCTGTACATTGGCGAGATACCATCTGAATAGCAGAACGTGACTGAAGTAACAATGGTGACCGGAGTGACAGTTAATAGCGGTGACTGAAGCATCAATGGTGACTGTGGTGACAGCTAATGGTGACTGGTGACTGCAGTTCTCAATCGTGGGATGATTCTCCGGGCTTTTCACAATCCAGGATTCCACAAACTCCTTTCAAGGCCTTTTCTGGTTACTCTGCGTTTTCATTAAGACAGTGGACATCAAGTTTCTGAACCAGGCTTTGCTTGGGGGGGGGGGGGGTATTTGGTCTGTTGTTGTATGTGGTCCCAGCTAAACTCCAAGCTAAACTATCACTTATAGATTTGAATTTTTAATGCCAGATTGCTAGGACACAATCTGAAGGCTTATAAAAAAGTGGTTAGGGCCGCAAAAATCATGAACAATGACGAGACCCTAAAGAATTCGGTAAACAAATCCAAGAAAGCTTGGCAAATCATCAACGGCGAGCTGGGCAGAGGAGGCACTAACAGAAGTAACGATATTGAAATTGAATCCTCTGAAGGTGTCTTATTGAAGGACAAGAAAAAAATTGCTGATGAGTTCAATAATTATTTTGTCAACATTGCTACGGCTTTAACAAGCACTATGACAGGATCGGGAAACCTCACAGACCCCCCCAATGATAATGTTCTCATTTTTTATCCAACCAGTGTTTCTGAACTTTGTAAATTAGTGAATGAGAGGCCTGGCAAAGCCTCATCTGGAGCCGATGGCATTCCAGATTTCATCTTTAAATGATTTTTTCACTGTCTGGCAACAGTTGTGTGTTATTTATACAAAGAATCACTGTCATCTGGCATTTTCCCCGATGTATTCAAAATCTCGAAAGTAATCCCAATTCATAAAAAAGGCTCTAAAACTTCAGTAGGTAATTACCGTCCCATAAGTCTTTTACCAGCAATTTCCAAACTATTGGAAACAGTAGTCCGTAAAAGGCTACTTTCTTTCTTAAATGACAATGAAATTTTATCAAATTTTCAACATGGCTTTGTTCCCGGTAGGTCAACGAAATCGGCTATATCCGCTTTTTTGGATACAGTATATCAGGCAATAGATTGCAATGACTTAATTACAGCGATCTTCCTTGATTTATCCAAGGCTTTTGATAGTATGAATTTTGATATTTTGCTCAGCAAACTGTGGCATATTGGTGTCAGGGGCAAAGAATTGAGCTGGTTCCTCACCTACCTCACAAATAGGAAGCAGTTCACAGAGGTGAACGGATCAAAATCAGACACACAAACTGTTACAATGGGAATTCCTCAGGGATCTGTCCTCGGTCCAATTTTATTCATTATTTTTGTAAATGACTTAGCCAAACTACTTGAAGATATTGTGATTTATGCTGATGACACAAATGCACTTATCCGTGCATGCAATGAAGCAAATTTTAAGCAAAAAGCGGATTATATTGCGAAAGTACTGGAGAAATGGTTCGCAGACAATCGCCTTATCATAAATCCTGATAAAACAGTTGCGGTGAATTTTCATACAAATAGGACTATAGGCCACACGGAACCTCTAACTTTATGCAACCAACCTGTTACGTATAAAAATTCCACCAAAATTCTTGGAGTTGTAGTAGATAGCGAGTTATCTTGGAGGAACCACATTGACTCTTTACACAAGAGGCTTTCCTCTATCGTATATATGTTCCGCTCTCTAAGGCATAGAGTCAGTAAAGAAATACTTCTTATGCTCTATTATAGTAATTTCGACTCATTTCTTAGATATGGGGTAACTTTCTGGGGGTGTAACAATTACAGCAAAAAAATATTCCTACTGCAAAAGAAGGTACTGCGAATTATAAGAATAATACCCAATTTATAAATAATCGCCCAATATCATGTCGGGATATATTCAGAAACCTTCAAATTTTGCCGCTACCATCACTGTATATGCTTGAATGTATTTGTTTTACGCGTGAAAATCCTCAGAGGCTCATTAGATTTGCGCAGGTTCATGAGCACAATACTAGGTTTAGAAACAATGTGGTTCTTCCAAATCACTCCCTGAAGCTGACTGAAAATCAGGACATTTATGTAGGCAGTAAGCTCTTTAACATTTTACCTCATGATTTGAAAAAAGTTCCATCCTCCAAACTCTTTCGCAAACATCTGAAAACACTCTTAACGGTAAACGCTTTTTATTCGGTCGATGAATTTGTTAACTTTATGACACAGGCTCTATAGCCTACGATGCTACGGTACCTCATTATTTTGTATAGTGATTATTTTGTATTATTTATATTGTACGCAACGATTTCTATGCATTCTTCGAATACCTTTGAAATAAACAGTATCTTATCTTATCTTATCTTATCCTGTCGAAAGAGCTTCAAGACTCGACAAAAAAAATTTAATTTTTGTAACCTGTCCACTCGGCCACTAATAGGTAGCTCTCTTTGACCGCTAGGGTAAAAAACCGGTCCGAGTTTACTTGAACATGCTTTCCAATTTATCAATTAGTAGATTAAGAAAATGAGTAATTTCAGAGCAAATAATTGTCCTATGGTTAACTTTCGGATATCTCGGGGGGGGGGGGGGTCCGCCTGACGTCACTGGAGGGGAGGTGAGGTAACCTCAATATATTTAATCCATATAAATGTATAAAACCCATAAAACTCCATTCTAGTGTACGCTGGAACCATTTGGGGAAGGAGGGTCTGGACCCCCTGGACCCCCTCTGGCAACGGCCTAGGGTATCCCCTATCTCAAAGCACTGAATTAATCAATGGCATTGCATATTCTAGATCGGGCAGACCAATACATTACCACGCAGTAATAATGGCGGGGCACGCAATGCATTTGAGTGTGAATTTTCATTTTCATTTTTTCAAAAATAATTTTTTGCACAAAACCAATTACTTCTTTGGGAAGAAATATGTCCTATCAAGGGACAAGCGACCCCCCGCATTTTATTAACATTAATAACGACTACAATATATGTGAATTTAATATAATAAATATAATTAATAGAAATTGTTCGAGCCGTTTTTGAGAAATAATTTTTTTTTTTACTTTTTTTACTTTACAGTTTTTCGAAAATAACCCCCCCCCCCAAATACAGACAAACAGAGCGACAGACAGACAGACATTTCGTAAAAACCACTTTTTTGGGTTCCTGGGACCTCAAAACGTGTAAATCCGTTGAAACCTCGGAATAGAAAATTTCGACCATCACAAAGCTTGCCTTATACTACGTATAAATTGGAAAGCAAAAAGAGGCTGACAAAGAAATTGTTGTTCACTGCAGAGAGACGATCTT
This sequence comes from Psococerastis gibbosa, assembly GCA_963971405.1. Taxonomy (NCBI): domain Eukaryota; kingdom Metazoa; phylum Arthropoda; class Insecta; order Psocodea; family Psocidae; genus Psococerastis; species Psococerastis gibbosa. The sequence continues at coordinate 809,167 of OZ020487.1, read as the reverse complement.
ATGCCTTTTTTAAACCCATGTGCGTTTTCTATTTGTGGTTAAATGCATAATGGAGAAAAATCTGGACCCAGCCAGACCCGAAGCCTCCATCTGTGCCTCTCCAGGGCATCGTGTTACTATCTCTTATACGTAGATGGCAACACCACACTCCGGAAAGGCATACATTTTGGGTTCCCTTATCTGGATCATAAGATCAGATCTCAACTTACCGTATGGCAATTTAATAACTTAACTTTATTATATGAACAATATAAATAATACTGTACCTTAATAAAAATGTATAAGTTTGTACCGCAGCAACACATTTCTCTCAGGCAATAAACGCAAAAACTCAAGTAAGGCAATAAGAATCTGCAATTAAGAACTCGACAACTAACTCACCCCATCACAACCCAGCCCCAGCCCCAGCCCCAACCCCCAGCGTTATTAGAAAATTCCCTCAATCGAAAAAATGGAGATTATTACCATTATGAATAAGTGATGGTAAAAAAGAATTCTGAATAAGTGATGGTAAAAAAGAATTTCTCAGCACACTAGTCATGAGGAGGCCTCTTATATTTAATGGCCGATCTTTCTTCAAATTCAATTTCTTTGTTGCCGCCAAGTTTTAAATGCCAGCGACTCTGAGGCAAAAAATCTGAGGCACATTTTTTTATTAACTACGCGACCAAGGCTCAGAGTAGGAAACCCCCAAACCAATACCACTGCATCATTCCTATGAATTACTCTTTGAACGCCGTCTATAATACGTCATGTACTCGTTGGGACTAATTTATTTCCCCTAATATTCCATTATATTGTATAACAGCCGAGCTTTCTGCTGATAAACCACTACTACAGTCGTTATTTCTGACTTGCCCTTATTAATGAGGGCCATTTTTCCGAATCACGGGGAGACATGCATTAGGCATGAAGGGGCGCTAACCCTCCTGAAGTACACCTATGGGCCCCCCCCCCTTCACATTTTATTGCTTTCTCCGGGCCGATGAGATCAGTTTGCCTTGTTTTCCTCTTTATTGTCCTTTTGGAGCCATCGAAAATGTTTTCTCTCCGGTCGGCCATCTCGGGAATCATTATTTTCAGCTGATTTGGAGAAACGTAATCATCATGAAATTTTTATTGTCTCCTTCATTCTTTTCTATTTCTTCAGCTTTTTTTCTGTTGAGCAGATACTAGAGCAATATTGTATTGACAGAAATAGAGACAAATTGTTGGAGACGTCATGGCACGACAACCCTGCATAGATTTGACGATGACCATTGGCCAATTTGGTTAGCAATATGATATACGCGGCTGCCGGCCATGTTGCCAACATGTCCGGCAGCCGCGTATTTCCCTATGCCTGTGCAGTTAATGTTTCCATTCGAGTTGGCTGTTTCGAACCCCGACCGGTAGTCTGGTTCTCAGTCAACGGAAGGTTGTAGTTCTAGACTCTACAAATGGAAAATCTTTCTCCGGGCTAGAGTGCACCCAACCCCAATGGATACCTTACCTTGGTCGTAATAGCAGTGCAAATCATGTTTAGGTGTAGCTCGTCAATGGGTTGTCGTGGAGTGGTAATTTGAGATCTTGGCGACCGTTTCGTTTCCACCAAATGGAGTATGTGTTAAGTTACAAGCGAAGGGCTATGGAATTATTGTTATTCCAGTCAGCGAAATTCATGGAATGTGGGATTTTTCCCTTATCTCGTAGTAGCCACAATGTTCACGTTTTAGTCGAGACGCATTTTAGGCTATTCCCAATACAATTATGCTCTGCAATGTGTAAATGAACAATCAGTAGCGCCGATTCTTATGGTGCTTAGTAGGTTAGGTACCGCCAGCTTTCAGCAGGAGGGGGCAAAGTACCCACTAATAGTAAAGTAAATTTATCGAGAAATACATTCTGCATACAGTTTATTAGTGGTTCAGAGGGGCACCTTTCGGTAATCCCGTGATGGGCCCCTCGACCTAATAGATGACACTTATATTAAAACTTATTCTAAACGTAGTCTACAATACAAAACAAATTCTTTTAAAACTGTGTTACAAACAAATAGTATATCTAGACAATTACTTGTTTTTCCGTTCGCACACCGAATGGTATGTTGTCGGGAATAGAAATTTTATTATATACAAATATTACAATTAAACTATCGTTGATATGCACAGTTAGGTGTAAGAGAGGCTACTCTACTCTCTACTTCTTTTCCAATAAAAACTTAGCTTGTTCAGACACGTAGCGTAGTGGTATGGACTCTGACTTTCACCCGAAAGGTTGTCGGTTCGAGTCCGACACTGGCTACATTTTCTGGCCATGCTTCGGAGGGCATGTAAAGCAGGTGGTCCCGGGCCTTCCTAGTTGAGTGTAAGAGAGGGCTTTATAACCGTAACTCCGCTAGGTTGGCTTAGTAATAGAAACAACAAAAAGTCCTTATTTATTTATTTAGCTACAGCTTTTAGCAATGTTTTACACTAGATAAGATGACAATTGCTACTTCCCCCCCCCCCCCAACAAAAAACATGATAGTATGTGTTTGAGGCAGTCCGTGTGTCGTGCCTAAAGTATAGATTTAATTGTAGCATAGGAAATGGATAGAATTTTAATAAAGCGTAATATTGTAGTACTGGCAAAACACCTTTAAACAAACGTTGTATCACAGCTGTATGTGCTGTACGCTAATTTTTCTCTATAATGCAAGGAAATATAAACCTTATTTAAGAGACTGATCAACAAACGATATTTAGGACAGACCCCTGACCGAAATCAATTTGTTGCAGAGAATGTAGTAGAAACCCAGAGATAAAACAGAGTCAACGGACTGCGACTTCCCTTAAGTCATCATCCCTGCGGACCAGACTTACAACTCGAGTTTTGTAATCCGTACTAATTGTGAAACTGTCGTCCAAGTTTGCTTACTTATGGGCCACCCCTCGTCCCGTAGCCAGATACTTTCGACCCAAACGGGCGATGAATATTCCAAGTTCATTATCAATATAAACATCCGCGAGGGTCACTCCAAATGAACTTTTAGAATTATTGTTGTGACCCTGGTCCCTGGGTGTTATAAATTTGCTTTTGATATTGAATCTGTATTTAACAGCTCATACATTTTGTATGAGTGGTTAACAGTAACCCCCAGTAAGCAACACGGTTTCAGCTTTTGTGCACAAATTTAAAAAAATAATTATGAAAAATACACTTCTTCTTTCTTTCTTTTCCCTGTCCAGTATTCCCTGGATATATACATATATTACAAAAATACAATACATAATAATACCATCCTGCATCCCCAAGCTAGCGCTTATTTCGGACAAAAGACTAATTATAATAATAACAATATTAATAATGATTATTATTATTGCTTTCCAATTTATACACAGTATAAGGAAAGCTTTGTGACGGTCGAAATTTTCGATTCCGAGATTTCAACGGATTTTCACGTTTTAAGGTCCCAGGAACCCAAAAATTTACGAAATGTCTGCCTGTCTGTCTGTGCGTCGATTTCCGGGCAAACTACTCGGTCTACTTTCATGAATTTTTGCATGTAGGTTCACAAAAATTATACCTCGGAACCATTTTTATTTTATTTTGGGCTAACTCAATTTGGGGGGGTTTTATTCTCAAAAAAACTCCAAAAAAACGTCGAAAAAATTATTTCCCAAAAACGGCTCCAACGATTTCTTTTAAATTAACATACATTATATATTATATTATTATATTATATATATTAATGCTGATAAAATGCAGTGGGTCGCTTGCCCCTTCATAGTTTGCTTCTGGGGGTAAAAAAAAAGTAACTAAATTTTAATGAAAAATGACTAAATAATAATTTTTCTGCGAAACCATTCCATCGATGGTTTCTACCTTCAGGTATGTTGTAGGTGTTAAATTGAGTAACGAAATCGGACAGGTTGCTTTCCCAGAAAAGTATTTGGTTTTGTACAAAAAAATGTTTTTTTGAAAACATTCACGCTCAAACGCATTGCGTGCCCTGCCAGTATTGCTGTGTGTTAATGTGTTGGCCTGACCTATCTAGAATTTACCTCACCTCCAGTGACGTCAGGTGGACAACCCCCCCCCCCCCCCCCGACCCTTATGCGTATAGTTTGGTGGATATTATTTTCAGTACAAAACCGGGAACGAAAATAGGGGAATAATCTAGTTAGTACGAATACATGTACCACTACATGTAAGACAAAGGAGTACCCTAATCTAGCTGATTAATACATGTCTTGCCCCGTATTACAAAACTGCTTGAGATAAACAAAAAAGAAAAATATTTCATTTGCGACAGCCCTGGAAAGTTTACTTGAGAAGTTGACGGGTTTAATTTCAAAATTTCGCCATGAAAGACAAATAGTATGGGGGTGACAAATGGCAAAACTTGCCCGGTGACAGATTGCCCCAGGTGACTATGACCCCCCCCCCCCCCCTGCCAACTCAACTCCATGTGTTCTCTTTCGGCGTGTCAAGACAGCTCCAATGAGTTTTGACGTTTCTCATATGAACGGTGCAGGACTTCCAATATCTCATGACATTTCTTATCGCGTTGTTCCGAACGAGTGTCGCGGAAATTTAAGCGACAATACTTTCCAATGAGTTTCTAGTGCTTTTGGATAAGGTAAAACGCAATACTTCTTAATTCCATGTTTACACTTGTACTGTACTGACGCATGTGTATGATTGCTTGCGTCATTCCAGTTGAATATAAAAGAGGGCCCTAACTTCGCTATGATGGCAGGTTTGAGTTTTAGTTTTTCTTATAAAATTCAATAAATAAATAAATTGTGTCATATGTTAATTTTACACGAATTATAAGACAGCTGGTCACAGTTGCTCTTGCCGTTAATAGCCTTGTTATGGTCTAATTCACCATGTAGGAGGCTGTACATACAATAGAACACAAAGATTAAATATCCAATATATATTAAAACACTTACCCTAATCTCATACTTGTAGTTGCTCTCTTCTTTAGGAGTTTTTTCTTCTTTCGTCTGGTAACTGAGAATTGTCCTCTAAGTCGCCGTTACAGGTCTTTTATCACTTCAGGGAGCCTACCCATCCGTAGTCTACAAGACATGTAACTAGCGCTCTGATTGGCTAATAATGACGCACAATTGATGACAGCAGGCCATAGGTACACTGGTACACACGTGTATTACCTCCAGACCTAGCTGCCCAGAGTGAATCATTATTATGCCATTGAGGACAACTGTCAGCACAACAGCCTAATATCTTACTAAATTATATACTATAATGAAATTATAATGAATTGTGTAGGTTGTGAAAAGAAAGAATATAATAATACGCATGGGCCTCACAGGGGGACGTGCCCCCCTCCCCCTCTAACGTATTGTCAAGTTAACACTTAAAATTGGGTTTCCATTGATGAATTTACACAATATTAAAAGTGTGGGGAATTTAAACTATTGTTATATTGTTAACTATGTAGATGAATAAGATTTTAATGTTTATATTCGAAACACTTTCGAATGAACCTATAAAAACCAATCGAAAAAGCGTCTGGTGGTTGAGCCCGGCCGACATTGATGGAGGGCATAGCGGCTGCTGGCGTCTTCTGTGAAGATGCCAGGATAGAATTGTGAATACCTCAAGGTTCATATGACATACCGTGTGCAGTGCATGAGTGTGTAAACCTACCTTCAGATATAGGATCCAATAAATGTTCGAATGTGTAATCAAGACCATTGTAGAATGACCTTCAGTCACATGCAGGTCGCAAAGTTCTATGGCGGAAAATAAAAATGCTATATCAATAATAAAAAAATGTCCAGACATACAGTATAACACAATATAAGTTGTGATGAAAGTGAACGCATCAAAAGAGCGCCAGCGTTGTGATTTCCCCAGCGAGCTTTCCCACAGTGATCCCCCCCCCCCCGCAAAACAGCAAAATTGCCCAGCTCTCGAGTTTCTGGTGTCCCTGACCAATATTGCGTATCATACGACTTTTCAACAGCAATACAATAGTCTACATTTTTTCACCCTTTTAGATATGGTAAGTTTACCTATACCGTGAATTTTTACAGGCAGATAGATGCCAGTACCGGGAATCGAGGTTGACGAGCCGTGGACGATTTGAAATTTAAAGTTTACTTTTTTCAGATAAACCACGGCCCATTAGTCCAGATTCTTCTGTTCTCAACCCATTCAATGTGAACGAATAGAAGCTAATTTTTTGACGACTACAAAATTAATTAAAAACACACGACTGGTTTCCATCAACAGGCTACAATACACAAGCTTTGTTTGTCGGTCGTGGGTTTTTAATAAATGTTAACGTAGTAAGAAGCAAAACTGGCTTTTATTTGTTGTTATATTACGCTCTGTCGAGATACTACAATGTTACAGTTGAAATTCTGTGCAATTCGTAGCTCTAGGTCAATCAATAGTTTGTCCAACAGCAGCTATTCATATTTTCGATTTACATCATGTGATTTAAACACCACTATATCGGTCGCTTTCTACCTACCCTCCTAATTTAGCAGCCGCTTGACTCTTCCTTACTAGGTACAATTTCTCTGTCGATCATCATGGTAATGCAGTCATAATGACTACCGATATACCAGGAAATTGTAATGCATTGATTTTCCGTTGCCTTCTGCATCCTTATGCCGTTGACTGTTAATTGAGTTCCTCCACCCTCGGGGCCAGTTTCCCAACCCCAGGACAAAAGAGTGCCCTGCACAGCTAAGACTATGTTTTTGGCATATCTCGGTGAGTCGGTACTAACTTTTGGACGGACCGTTGTGTGGGATTCCAATAACTACTTGACAGACGTCCCCTTGATCACGTAGTAACCTATCATCGCTGCCTGTTTTCTTTGCCCGGGTCACATCTTCGTCCAAACAGACGCAATGACAAACTCTGTACTCAGCCCCGTTGGAGCACATCACCAATACAGGTCCTTGTACAGTGTGTTACATCTCTCGACATTCCTAGCCCCCAACGAGCATTTGACCAGTTGAGGTGTCGATCGAACTGCAGCCAGTGCAGTGGTGAACACAGGTGTACCCATGTGTCGACACAAGAGGTAATAGTACAATAAAATATAGTAAAATAACAATTATTTCTATGTATATATTGGCATGACGTGTGCGCAAATGATAGCGGTACGTCTCTGGATGATATAGAACACTTCCATTCTTGTGACCCCCCCCCCCCCCCTAAATTTTCCGCTGGATCCGCCCTTGACTGTTAACTGGACTTAACTCACTTAACCAAGTATAAGAAGGAGTCACGCCTCAATCAGTCAAACATACTCGCGTCCTATTGAAATGCTCAAGATATAATTAATAATAACAATAATTAATGAAAATAAAAATAATTAATTAATTCAAAACAAAGCAAACAAAACACTATGAAAATGCTCACCCGGTCCCTACCAGTCAAGAAAAATCTTTCAGTGCGGGATTTGAATCCGCGAACTTTGCGGCACGTGTGAGGAGGCTACACTAGCCCACTTGTACACGGAGAGGCAAAGATGGTGAGAGTATAAAACCCGCGAACACAATTCAATCCCATACAAACAAAAGATTTAATCTAATGGGCGAGGACTAATTTGATAAACAAGGAATTAAAACCAACTAGAAAGTGACTCCATAAAAGAAAGGACAACAAAACAAATAGGACTGATTAATCCACACCAACATTTAAATTAAAAATCCTCGGAATTGATTTAAATATTTCTCACATTAGCGATAATTCATTAATAGCAGCAAGACAGAAAACAATTCCGAAAATAAATTCAACAAATTCAAATAAAACGGAATAATTTATGGGATGTGATCACAGCAGTGGGCCACGGAGGATCGTGTCCAGATACGGTCGTAAGCTTAGCATGGGACCGCTACCTCCTACTGGGCCTACAAAATTCTGAAAACACTTTTCTTGTGTTCTTCAGTAGAGGAGTGACAAATACGGGCTCACTAGGTGGTGTCTCTATGTTTTATGCTGTTTCTCATTATATTTCTATCTGTGACTGAGCATTTGTCCTGTTCCCAGTAGCTTATCAGCCGATATTGCATTGTTTTAAATAAAAAAAACACCATGCATAATCAGTATAGCTCAATGTCATCACGTGAGACTGACTTTTTGGACACCCAAAGGCGAATCGCCATGCTTTGGGATAAGGTGAAGCATTCTTCTTCTCCTTCTTCTTGTGGCTCTACAGCCCTTGACGAGCTTTGGCCTGCTCGACAACACTCCTTCAGTCATCTTGTTTTTGTATAACGTTCCACAATCTACGGACTCCCAACTCGCGAAGGTCAGTTCCCAACTCATCCTTCCAGCGTTTTCGAGGATAAGGTGAAACACTGCAGCAGACTAATTTGTCTGTCATTTGAATTGTCCGGTGATTGGTCATTTCCATTCTCAACACGCTTACCTAGCCCGTAATTAGGGGTGCTCCAAGCCCTCCCCCCCCCTGAAATTTTATGGCTTCACACTTGATATAATTAAACTTTCCAAACGTGTGATATTTTGCTGCATACTATAGGATCGCAGCCCCCTCCCAAAAAAATCCTGGTTGCGGACCTGACGCAAACATTATGAGAGTTGCCACAACTGTTCCCACAACACTTATTATTTACTGCATATGTAATATAAGCTACTCGCTAGTGCAGTAAATATCATGTTTTCCAGAATTCACATTCACTGTCACTTTGCTTATTACCAAAATAAGGAAACACTTACCGCATGTAAACGCAGGGCGAAACTGCCAGCATATATTTTTACAAGTTGATGAATCAACTTACACTCTGTTCACCAAACAGCAGAAGGGTACTTCATATTAAGAGACAATGAGACACCTCACCTGTTTTGAACAAATTCAATACAATTAAATACATATACATACGATATATATTGTAGTCGGCACTAGGTCTGTGGGGCCGCAGTTTTTGGAGGTATGGAGTTAACCTTGAACTTTTCACCCCATGAAAATTTGTGAGAGTGCCGGCTTCATGCTATGTATTGAAATGTAGAGGACTATTTCCTCTACATTCCCCCTACATTTCTTCTACTACTAATTTATGGCTCTATTGTATGATCAATATTATATGACAAATTCGACTTTGTATAAAAAACGTGCTAGGCTGCCCGCTTTGCTCACAAGACTTGACTTAGGGTGGCGCTAACAGCCCATGGGGACTTTTGGCCGCACGTACTATGCCTCTCCATTCGGCTCGATCACAAGCCACCGTCCGCCACGTTTCTGGGTGCAAGCCCATTTTTTGGACGTCATCCACCATCTGGTCCTGGTACCTCTTCCTTGGCCTTCCCAGGGGTAACAAGTAACCTGAAAAACCTGGTGCTATACTGAGGACATTATGGTAATTATTATTTGAGTGTACCCTGCACAGTAGGTACCTTTCCATCACATTGGACATTAAAATCAATTAATTAGAAGAAGCCTCGTTTCATTTTGTGTATTCATAAAACGTTCCCTCTCAAAAATTGTCGAGTACTATTTATCTAAAAGTGACTGATATCAATGGGATATCAAGTTTTAGATAAATTAAAAGTTGCGTTACGATTATTATTGATGCTGTGCTGTAATTAATAACGAGCAATAGTCTTTAAACTCCCCCGACATGACGTCGTATAAATCAAACCCGGCATTAATATTACTGGAGCAATTAATTATATCTACGAGTATTATGAATAAATTTTGTGTTGATCCATCGGGGAAGACATGCTCGATCCACGTTTTGGATGTAAACTTTACGATTTATTGGATACAGGAATGTAGTGATAGGCTGTGTATTAACATGTTGATAAACTCGTGCAGGCTTCGTTTAAAAAACTCGCCCTTTCACTGCGTAGTTTATGAGTTTGAATTTCTGTTATATTAATTAACTTAATACATCCGTCCGTCGGTCTTTGCACCGCATTGACTTCTAACCGACTACCCACCAAATTAGCTGTTCTGTTGATGATACTAATGAGGGGAAGATGACGAAAGATTCAAAATTAAAATCTATCAAAAATTGAACGAGTGACAGGTGTAGACTTTTGCCACTAGAAATGCATTGAATATTGTCAGCAAAGGAAAGAAAATATGTCGTTAGGCAAAGTAAGAAACAATTCATCAAGTATTTATGTCCCGGCTTCAACATTTTTGCATAATCACGATTTTGCGCAGGTGACCAATGGAGGGATCTTCAAGTTCGTTTGGACTTCTGTTTAGACATAATAAGCCGGGTTCACATCGGGCCACCAACATTTTGACATGTTTTCCACATACATGTATGTGTATGTTGACGACACGTTTCAAAAAATCTTTGAGAAAAATGCTGGCAACATGTTGAATTATGTTGACGACATTTCCCACCCGGAGTCGCTAAAAGACGAAGGATATTGCCCACAATTATTGCCGAAAATGTTGAGGGGAATCGGGAGAGAAGCCACATTTCGGAAGCCCTAGGTTTGTTGTGTGTTTAGTCCACCTATGTCCTATATAGTAGCTCAAAATCACTGCATGACATGCGAAATAAGTTGATTACGCTGCCGTCACTCCTGAGTTCTCTTCATAAAATATCTCTGTCGTCTTCAATCAAGTCACGTAACAAATCAAAGCCATTGTTCAATGTTCTGGCTTGAAGAGATGCCTGACCCAGTATCTCTTAGGCTCTTCTTGCCAATAATAACACAAGCTGCAGGATGCGACTACAGCAAGCTCCTCCAGTGTTGACATCCTGCACAGAACTGATGTTGGAGGGAGAAATTGTCGCCAGCATATGTTTACAGTGTGCCAAATTTTGTCGCCCGACAGATGTTGCCTAAAATTATGTATCCCAACACATGTTGGCGACTTTTGTTGCCCGACAATTGCTGGCAAAATTAGGTGTAATACAGGTTATAGACTTAACATATCCGACGCTATACTATCTACTGCTTTACATCTGTTGATACACCAGTGTGTAAGAGGTTCGGTTGAGGTACCAGGAGGCCAAATACATTCAAGATATTTTCAATTACTTCTACATTCTCATATCCCTCATTACTTGCAGAAACATACAAGAAACATAAAAAATTGATGTACAATGTACATAGTCCATCCATTGCAGCCACCTACAACAACCTAATTAACGTGCAAACCTTTGCAGAAACTTGCAGCGAGAGAGCGGCCATTATTGTATAAAAATGTTGATTTAACGTGTAGTATTAGCAAGGAGGCTGCAACGAGTTATAGGGCAAGCGCACGCTATATTTCGTGCTGAGCACGTGATTAATACGGGACACATGTGGCTCGCAGCACAGTGCTCTATCTCTGCCATTTGTCACACAAGTGATAAACTCGCGACAACACCAGCCCCGACACTTTTCCCTGATTCTGTCAAACTGCGACAATTATACAAGTTCATGTCTTTATCTCACGCGGCCTGGTTAGTTTCCCCATGTACCCAGCTATTTTGAGTCTACTTATTGTTTTGCTACAATATTTGTGAATGGCTGCTCTTCTAGAATTCTGCAAAACTGCGACAATCACTGAGGCCATTGACTAAGAGGAGTCGGAACCTAAATAAATTTTTTCGGGGGGCTCAAAATGATGATTTTAGAGGGGTCAAAGAAGGTATCTCGGCATATTCAAATGATGTAATTATGTCAAACTATACATAATATGAAAATTATATTTAATTTACATTTAATGTGGTATCCGGATTATGCACACAAACCTAAAGGTACCAGTTGGTATTTTTTCCTATTCCAATGCATGGTGTCTTCCCACCTTTGGTACTGTGCTGGGCTATATACGATAAGTTCAATAATATTGTAGACACGATATTGTATCATTTAAATTACTGTACATGGCGGCCGATTGCGCCATTGATTTGTGCAACTGTACTTTGCATATGAGAGTTAATATTGTGTGTGGCATCCCCTGATTTAAGACACCCCTTGAGAAGACTAGTGCACATAACTCATGCCGATATACATCTCGTATCACACAGAGAGCCCGCATCATTTGTTTTTATGGCCATTTTAATGGGCTTGTTTTCAATTTGCTCACTCGGAGGTGGTTAATCAAAAAACGTTTTAATATCAGCACAGTTTGCTTACAAGGCTCATTCATAACTCACGAGTCACGTCACAAATCCAGGCATGTAGTCCACAATTAATTGTACAACTGCACTGTAATCGGAAAGTCATCAGCTGGTGTTTTTAAATAGTTTTATATACTGTATGTATAGCGTAATTAAAAATTATGTTATGTCGGTTACGGTGCGTACTTCCCTCGCTTTCGGGTTTCAATAACTGATGGCCACATTTTATTGTATTCCCAAATTCAGAGGGTTCTGCAAAATTCCACCGACCTCTAAGTGCAAAATACACATACGGTGACGTGGTAGCAGACATACAAGACTTAGGCGGGGTTTCCGACGACCTCTCATTGCAGAATGCACATGACATTGACGGAAATTTGAATTTTTATTTTTATAGAAATCTATTAAAATGTTTCTACTTAACATATCCCATGACGCCATTTTTTAATTTTCGTTTGTTTGTGATTTTACTCTATGATCATTGATCAATGTTAACTATGGCTTAGAGTAAAACAAAAATTTCCGTCAATGTCATTTGCATTCTGCACCTAGAGGTCGGTGGAAACCCTGCCTTTATTAATGATATCTGCTACTACGTCACCGTATGTGTATTTTGCACTTAGAGGTCGGTGGAAACCGCGCCTTTGTGCAAAATACAGAAAGTAGAGGTTTGGTGCGGGTGTCAGCAGCATATGATTTCGGCAAGGCGGACACAAGCGTGGGTTCGAATCTCGTTCCCATCCCGAGTCCTATCCTTTTCCTTCTTTTCTCGGCCTTCACAGGCAATCTATTCATACTAGAGAAGATAGCGGAGTCTTACCGTAAGAGTACAGCAGGTAAATAGGTAATTACAATATAAGATACAGCCTATTACTATGATACTACAAGATTGTGACAAAATAGTTTGCAATTCAGTTAATTAACATGATTTAATTAATTAAATACATCATTAGGATCAATTAATGTCAGCACATTTTGAGGAATGACTGACAGACTCTGACTATCAACTGGAAGGTTGTTGGTTCGAGTCCCGCGCATTTTCTGACCATTCTCTGGAAGGCATTTAAAACAGGACTTTCTAGTTGAGTGTAAGAGAGGGCTTTATTATAGCTCTAACTCAGCTAGCTTGGCTTAGTAATAGAACAAAAGTCATTATTTAATTAATTATTTGATGTCGTATGTTTTAAGAAGGGTTTAACCCTAGCAAAAATTATCCCCAACAAAAACTATCCCCCCCTGTTGCAGCGTTGCAAATGGCCACAGGAGACGACTACCTCCAGAGACACCTCCAGAGAATAGGTTTCGCTGATTCATCCGAATGCCCACTCTGCTTCCAAAGGGAAGGAAACGGTGATAATCTATTCAACTGCACTGGCATAGAGGTACAAAACTGGACTACGAAACAGGAGGGATATATGTAATGTAATGTATATATTTGGACAAGCAACAGAGGATAGATACTCAATGTAACAAAATTTCTCCAACCCCTTACTGTCTAAGTCAAACAATCTTATGGAATATGAATATATGTATATACAGTATATATATGTAGTCAAAAGCTAAAACCTAAAAACCAACGATATTGCACAGTGTATATATTAAATAATTTCATTTTAAAAATATAAGAGATTCACTGTTCAAAGGAGAAACGCACATCATATGGGCTCAATTTTAATAATAATTCCCTAACTGAAACTCTGAAGATCTTGACACTAGGCTCGTCCCTCAAATGCCGAGGAAGACTGTTAAAGAGCGCTATTCCCCGGTACTGCGGGGAAAAGCGAAAGCTCTCAAAATGCACTCTCAACCCCCGCAACACTCTACCGTTCCTTCCATCTCTAGTATCAAAAATTGATAGGTCCTTTCTCACGAACATAAGTAGGTTTAACGCATAGAGTGCTGGCAGTGTCAAAATCCCCAGATCCCTAAAGTATGGCTTGCAATGGGTGCGAGGATGGAGGCGGCACATGGTACGAATGGCTCGTTTCTGTAACACTAAGAGTCGATTTAAAACATTTTGAGGCGAGCCATACCAAAAAATTATTCCATAGTTGAGATGGGACTCAAAACAGGCATGGTATACTAGCTTAAGAGCCTCTCTGCTGACCTGACTGGCAAGCGTACGGAGAAGATACAGCCCTGATAACAACTTAGCACTAAGTGCGTCAATATGATCAGTCCAGCTTAGACCACTGTTAATAATTAAGCCCAGAAATTTAGTTTTTGCACTAAGCGCGAGAACCTGACCATTTACTGACAATGACGACGAAATATCATTTTTTGTGAAGTTCACAAGCACCGTTTTATTAGTATTAAGCACCAATTGGTTAGCGTCAAACCATTCTTGTGCCTTCAGTAGCGAAACTTCAGTTAACTGACTTAAATTTGCGTTCCTATTACCTGACACTAACAGGCTGGTGTCGTCGGCAAATAAGGTGCACTGTGTACAGTGGGGGCGCATGGACGCAGGCAAGTCATTTACGAATAAGATAAACAGGATTGGACCGAAAACTGAACCAGCCGGGACGCCCCTTTCTACTGGTACCCATTCCGACTGAACTGTGTCTCCACTGTCCTGATTCAAACGAACCCTCTGTACCCGACCTTCGAGGTATGAAGATAAAAATTGAAGAGGTAGTCCACGAAGACCGTAATGACTTAATTTATCAAGCAATATAGAATGGGGGACCATTTCGAAGGCACGACTCAGGTCACAGAAAATGCCACCCAGTGTATTTCTGTTGTCCACAAGTTCATATACTGATGACATGAAAGAGTACAGTGCGTCATTTGTACTCCGCCTCCTGCGGAAACCGAACTGATCGGGACTAAGGATGTCCTTTGTAGTTAAAAAGGTTAAGTATTGGTCACAATATACTTTTTCTATTAACTTTGAAAGAAATGGGCAGATGGAGATAGCCCTCCAGTTTCCTACCTCAGTTTTGTCCCCCTTTTTATATACAGGTACGATTTCACTAGCTTTCAAGCAAGAGGGAAAAACACCCTCTGATATAACCGTGTTTATTAAATAAGTTACAATTTCACCTATAGAAGGCCAACAAAGTTTTGTTAGTGTGGATGACATATCATATGTATCTAGGGCTTTACTATTCTTAAAACTCTTGCATAAACGAGTTAGTTCATCATGAGACACTGGGCGACAAAAAAATGAGTCGACAGGACTGACTGTTACTCTCCTCATGATGTCAATGGGCGATAGGTCTGATTTAGGCGGTACCGGTAGTTGCGAGAAGTGGTTTATAAAATGTTTAGCCATTTCATTTGCGTCTGAGGTGACCGAACCTCCCACACACAATTCCTTCGGCCCAGTTTTAACCGGTTTTATGTGCACAGTTTCCCTTATTAGTTTCCAAGCACCACGAGATAAGTTAGAATCGTTTTTTATCTTTCCGTCATTTATGTTTTTTACAGTGGATTCCGCCAACTTATTTAGTATCCTGTACTGCTTACGAAGGGCAGTTTTCAATGTTTGGTCCTGGCAACTTTTTATTAGTACATTAGTGTCTTTCATTCTAGCATAAATACTCGTTAGTTCAGGGGAATTGACAGAAATACGGTTAGTTTTCCAGTGGGGAGTAAATGGACAAAATAAATTTAGTGCTCCTTGAAAGTGTTGCAAGAAGTTTTTAAAAAGGGTGTTTACATCTTGACAGGGCAATTCATATATATCCGACCAACATACCGTTTTTAAATATGAAGATAGGTTCTCCAAATTACCTTTATTTAGTTTCCGTCTAATTTGCGGTGTAACCGTTTGACGTATAGTTTTACATATCCTAAGCTTTATGTGGATTGCTTTATGATCAGACATGCCCGTTTCAAAAACATCCGGGTCATTAAAAGCTAAATTAGTAAAAATATTGTCTAAGCACTGGTTGCCTCTTGTGGGGCATTGTACGGTATTTGCCAGCCCGTAAGAGAAAGTGAGATCAGTAAGTGGTAAAGCATCGTTAGGATCTAAGAAGTGGAAATTAAAATCTCCGGCGAGGGCTATGTTTTTGCCCTCAGTAGCAATTTCTTCTATTACCCAATTTAAACTTTCTAGAAAGACATTGCGGCAGCCATAATTTGGGGACCTATACACTGACAAGATGACTAATTTACTCTCAACAAGCTCTACAGCACATATCTCAAAATGAAATTCGCTATTTCTAGCCATTAAATCCGTACGGGGACGATTTTTGTCTTTCCACCTATTTGCCAATAAAATGCACGAACCTCCGCGGCCGTGGTTTTTGCGACTAAAAGAAGTGGCCAAGAAGAAATTTTCAAAGTTTACTGTATTAATTTGAAGCTGAGGCATATGGTGCTCAGAAATGCACAGTACATCGGTAGGTAGGGTATTAATTGTATGGAGTGATTTAATGAATGACAACTTAGAATTTAGTGATTGAATGTTAATGTGTAAGAGACTGAGATTTGACCACTGTGCAGCGTCATTGGTCCTCGTCACGGTAACAGGTACGGCTATATACGTTTGTGGCGGCCTTTCTTGGTAGATAGACCTTTGAATAAAAAATGCTCCAATCGCCTACCCCTGCCCTCAACGATCTGAATTTTTTGGCCAGTTTGAACCTGGCATTCACTCTCATTAACTTGATTTGCTTGAGAGGGGGATAGCATTTGAACTGCCTTGGTTGCATTTTCAAAAATGACGTTTAAGATATCTGCAGCTATCTGGGTGGGGGTATCCATAACATTTTCGCTTTGAGATATGAGGTTCGGTAATAAATAGTCAACTAACTTCCTTGCTAATTCATTTTTCCCCCGACGAGACAAATTACGACCATATTTTGAGTAGTCTGAACGGGGTAACTCAACCAGTTTGTAAGAAATGCCGTTTCTTAAGCAGAACTTTTTTATTTGTTCATTTGCGTGAAATATTTCGCTATTTAGTTCAGGTTTGTCAAATCGGTACGGGATATTTAACATAATAGTTTTACACTTGTCCTTATACAATAAAATCTTTTGCAGGGCACGGCTTAGAGAGATAGGGAATGAGTAAATACCATGCACGTCGTTTGACCCACCCTGTATAATCACAGTATCATTCGTACATAGATTGTGAGAAATGGAAGCTAGACTTTCAACCACATCCATTAGCTTACCATTTGTTTTCGTAACGCCCAGGGCCACAGAAGATGAACCACTCATTTGGATCTGGGTATTTAACAATGGGCCCAGCCCTTTACCATATTCGTCACTAAGGATAAAAATTTTAGGGTTGGGAGAAGAGACAGTGCTGGGCAAAGCCTCAAAGGGCTGAACTTCGATAGTTCTTAAAGTCACTGTTGTAGGTTTAGTGATTTTTCGAGTTTTTACAATATTAAAAATTTCACTAGCGTGACTTGGTCGTTTGGCTAACAACGGAGTACTCTCTGTGCCTACCTGCATTTTTAAGTCGTCTAAAACATTTAAATCACAAGTAGAGGTATGGGCGTTAGAGAAAGTAATTTTTGGTTTGAACTGCTCAATAGCAGCTTCAGCAATCGGAGTTTGCGTTGCAATAGTGGCGCAAGATACAGATTTTTCGATATACTGAAGCTGGCTACGCAGGAGGTGAGCTGTTTTAAGAGACTGGAGATAAGCTCTATCCAGCTCTTCGTATATTACCGACTTCTCGCTGATGGTATTCTGCAAGCGCTCATTTTCAAGGGTAACCTTGTTCGCCAGGTCAAAAATCTCCTTAAAGAAGCCCATTGTCTTATCATACAGCAATACAGGCAGGCTATCTCGATTATCAGCATAGTATTGAAACACTTCATTTGCCTTAGATTCAATAAAAGTGTCGTTTGACATAGTTACATTAAAGCTAGAGTCATTGTTTGATATTGGAATACTCAGATCTAGCAAAGACATTCTGAAGTAGGTAGGCTTAGATAAATTGATGGGTCAAGTGAGTTAGATAATTGAACGATACAAAATATATACTGTGCAATATGTAGGCTATGTATACAATATACCTACTGAAAGTTAGTACAACTTACCAATCAGTTATAACAATTTCTCAATATAGTCAATAAGTCGCAGATTCAATTCAGAATTACTTATAAAAATATAAAAATAAAAATCGATTTAAGATAGTCCCGTTTGTAATTTTAATTTTGAATTTGCCGCCTAAAAGTATGTGGGCGCTTCAGTAACCAGAATCTATCTATTGACACGTCATTCAGAAATGAAAATTGTAAATATAAACAGTAAACACGCGGCACAACAAGTTAACAAAGTTCATGCAGTTTAAAAAATTTACAACGCAAGCTAGCAAATTGCCTCACTAAAAGTACTTGTGTGATATTACCGTATTTGGTTGATGCTTTCCTGCTCAGTTCGGTAGTGTGGTGTTCTGATCCTACAGTGTGGTGTCCTAGTCAAGCAGGCTACTACAAAGTGCGGTGAATGGTGATGTTCAGCCGTGGCTATTTGTATTTAGTGAAGAGAAATTGTCTTTCAAGCGTTGTACTGCAATAATTTCCCTTCATCTTGATGGTTCATCCAGTGGTGAATATGCTATCCGGCACGGCGTCAAATGGCCTACCAAGCCAAGGGCGTTGCCAGAAGAAGATGAAGAAAGCAGAAGAAGAAGGGTTTGTCTGAGGAGCTTAAACCGGTACTCATTCCGTTTCCCACAAAAAAACCGATGAACTTATAATTTGTAATCGAGTCCCAGCTGCTTTTGTAAACTTAACATCAGAACTTTGACTAAAACCATTACTCGCAGCGATTTTCATTAAGTCAAAGAACCCGGTCTTGTTGGGAGCTTTCGCCGTTTCGACTGTGCATTATACAACTAATTTGAATAACGGTACATTACTCGACTCATTGTGAATTCCAGTTTTCCTGCTCGACAATCTCCTCTAAATGCATTATTAACAAACTTGTGCTTTCACTCAGCAACGTCATTTAAGATTGCTAGTTCAGCAATGAAGTAGTTTCAAATGCTAATTTTCTCCATATCCGCAGACTTGACCTACTTTTGGATATCAGTGTTTGCGAGTTTGATAGCATTTTCAATTGAAGATTGTGCTCACAATATGTCTAATTGGCAATAATCGGCAAGAATTGATAATAATTTCAACCGAGATTAGAGGATTTATAAAAATCTGGACTTTGCAAAGTTTGAATCCACGATCTTTGCCCATCCGAGGCAGCGTCTTAGCCGCTTGGCTATAAGAGACTTGGTTGGGCCAAGTTGCAAGTTCTCTAGTAACCGAGTAACTCGAAATCAAGTATTTTCTCTCAATATATTGTAGTATTATATGGTATATATAACACTGACATTAAATTAGCTTTGGTTGAAGAGGTAGCCTCCTCGTTGTAACCGAATTTTCTCTCAGCGTGTGTACCGGTATTACCTGGGGGGTTTTCTCTTTTTTGGGTCAATTTCAGCTCCATAATTCCACAGAATTATTTTGAAACCCATGTGTGTCCTTTACCAATCGAGTTCCATTCCAATGGCACTGCATGTAATGAATCGCCTTTATTAACCAAGTTTCTCTCTGTACTAATCTAGCTGTACTGTTGTGCAAAACACCGTTGAGGGCCTACGCCTTAGGATTTGATTGGAATTTCTTTAACACTGCCCTGTTGGTGATGGTGATTGGTGATGGACAACACGTCCGGCGGCCTCAATTTGATGAAGATAAGGTGACCCAATGGAAAATATTTTTCCTTTCAGGGTACGAGAGGCGAATAGACTCCCTACGCAGGCGGTCCGTTATTTGCACAAAATCCAATGTCACGGTAAATATTATCTACAGTTAATCGTTTAGACATTAGTAGATGGGAAAAGTGTTCCTCTACATTTTGATAACAATATCTGGCTGTCACAAAAACAGATTGGCCGCAGTAATGTAAATCATTGTATATACCAAACGGCTACTCAGCACTATAAATCTAAATATAGAGGAAACCTTGTTATTTTTAATAATATCTCAAAGACAGCAGTCCGATCATGGCGATTTTAATACCGGAGTTAAGGCTTAGTGTTCAAAATGTTTTGTAAACAAGAAATGATCGTACTTTTTAGACGAAATTAATTAATTGCTCGTTCCACAGCCACAAAGATATAAAAGGGAACAGATGTGAAAGCTGTCTATTTCCCTTACAGATTTACAACTGTGCTACAATATGGGTTTAAGGCTATTTATCCAATTTTTTTAAGGTAATAATATTTCAGTTCAGAAAATATAAACTTCCTGCGATAACTTGGATTTTTTATGAGTTTTTTATCTGTTCACTTTGTTATCTTTGTCTTTATCTGTGGAATGAGCAATAAATTATTTTCGTCAAAAAATCAGTAAAATTTCTTGTTTACAAAACATTCTGAACACTCAGCCTTAATATAATACCCAGGTATTAAAAATTTAAACAAGATAATTTTACAATAGAAAGTGCTATTCAAAATTTGTTTATAGTTTTACCCCCAGGAGTAAGTTAATAACAATCGCCATAAACGGCCCACAGCTCTACTACAGATAATTCCTGTAATCTTTGCTATTTCACGCCAGTAAGGTTATTCTTCTCCGGTTTTCTCTTAAGAGGATGTGGAACGTTGAGAATTGGCACACCCAAATCTGATGTTTTTATTTTTTTTATTAAATTCGTATGTTTCGTACTGTATAACGCATTATGGGTTAATTTTAAGAGTGCCCACATGGAAAATAATGGCAATTTTCTCCAAGCACGTAGCCATGATTTTATTTCAGGGGGGGGGGAGGAGGGGGGCTACCTACCAGGGGGTCGGGAGGGGGTTATGGAATACCCCCAGTAAAACGGCGGGTCCGCTATCTCTTCCAAACACAGAATAATGAATGTAAAAATTACTTTTATTAATAAATCAACTGCTTAATAATGTATACAAAAAACTCATTTCACTCATTTACAATAATAATATCCTTTTTTCTTTACATTTCGGGGGTGGGGGGTTGAGCCCCCAAAGCCCCCTCCCTGATTTTCTCTCTTTCCATATTTTTTTGAAAACCTCCGCCCTGCTATTCATACTAATAATTACGATGAGAACACTTGCGAGCAGTAGCCGGCCATGCGACATGTACCTGGGACCACCCAGACTAAATTCATCGACTTATAAATATTGATCACCGTCTTTTAATTACAGCGCACAGTCGTTAGTTTTCGTTAAAGTTTATTTCGTTATACATTTGGCTGTCGACAAAATTTACAGCGACTTTGATTTATACGTGGACATGTGAAGCTCTCTATTATGGCCGTACTGCCACAGGCATATACCTAGTTCCTATTACGCGGCCATTATTTGGAAATTGAGATATAGTGTAGGAGGCCCTGCCCCCGGCCCCGGCCTGTATAGGCTGTAGCTGCCACAATTGGCCTGTAGATAGCACTAACCAATAATCTACAAGGTATTGCTTTCCAATTTATACGTAGTATAAGGGAAGCTTTGTAATGGTCCAAATTTTCGATTCCGAGATTTCAACGGAGTTACACGTTTTGAGGTACCAGGAACCCAAAAAAGTGGTTTTTACGAAATGTCTGTCTGTCTGTCTGTCGCTCTGTCTGTCTGTCGCTCTGTCTGTCTGTGCGTCGATTTCCGGGCAAACTATACTAGGTCGATTTTGATGAAATTCGGCATGTATGTTCACAAAAATCATACCTCGGGACCATTTTTTTTATTTGGGGGGTTTTATTCTAAAAAACTCCAAAAAAACGTCTAAAAAAATTATTTCCCAAAAACGGCTCCAACGATTTCTTTTAAATTCACATATATTGTAGTTGTTATTAATGTTGATAAAATGCGGGGGGTCTTGCCCCTTGATAATTTGCTTCTGGGGGTAAAAAAATAAACATAACTATATTTTCATGAAAAATAATTTTTCTGCGAAACCTTTCTATCGGAGATTTTTACTTTCAGGTATGTTTTAGGTGTTAAATTGTGCAACGAAACCGGACAGGTTGCTTTCCCAGAAAAGTATTTGGTTTTGTACAAAAAAAAGTTTTTTTTTTAAATGATAGAAAATTCACGCTGTATGGTAATGTGTTGGTCTGACCTATCTAGAATTTCCCTCACCTCCAGTGACGTCAGGTGGACAACCCCCCCCCCCCCCCGAGATATCGGAAATTTAGCCATAGGAAAAAATTTTACCATGAAATTACTCATTTTCTCTTTCTACTAATTTTGATAAATTGGAAAGCATGTTCGAGTAAACTCGGACCGGTTCTTTAGTGATGTGATATTGATTCCCTCATGCGTCTCCACTACTCATTATTCGTACCTTCCTCTGGTACCAGCCCCACTGTCCTCAATCCGGTTTATGTAACTCTTTCTTAAGCAAACTAAAAATTAGTGTTTTAATCTACCTAAACAAATAAACGTTAAGAAATTAACTTTGTCAAAGAAACCCACTGGTGTTAATACAAAACTCTGAGCGCTTTCGGCAAGAACTGCCATCTACAGAGGGAAACCCACAACACAGTTACACCTTATCAACGATTTGAGACTTCTTACTATTCCAAACTTGTCTAAACAAATATATGAAAGAGGATGAATGTGTCAAGCTGTCCTTTGTAAACTACAGTTTCCTCTCCATAGTCACATTTCCATGTGCTCTTCAGGTGGAGCAAGTCTCAAATAGTTAATAAGGTGTAACTGTGCTATGGGTTTCTTTGACTAAATTAATTTCTTAACCTATATGGGTTTAACTAACAAGCTTTATTAAAACACTAATTGTTTGTTTATTCATTAAAACGAAATACCATGAAGTCACAAATAATCTATAATCTCTCTCTCTCTCTGAATTTCCTGTTGCAGCTGATCAGTGGCGGCGCTACGGGGGTGCCCGAAGGGCCCTGCCCCCCCCCCCCCGACAGTTTCTCCGGCCCCTCCGGGCCCCCCCCCCCACTTTTGAGATATTTTACATGTTGTTGTATTGCAGAATTATTGAACGGTATACCTACTCCCAATGAAAATTGTTTTGTTTTTTGTTTTTTCATTTTTCATTGCCCCCCCCCCCAGATAGAAGTCATGCCCCTCCATGGCCCCCCACCTTAAAATTTCTAGTGCCACCACTGCTGAGCTGCTGCTAGATAGCCCGAAATATTGCTATCCCTCTCCCACCCCAAATGCATATCTCGTCAATTCATTTGTAATCATATCCCTTCTAGTCCTCAGACGGGCTGATCTGTTGAACTTCACCCCTGAATATGTCGACCGCGGATATTGATGAAACATTTGAGAGTTCGCTTTCACATCGGCCACGGCCTGGATTCTTCATCGTGAAAGTATTATAAGAGATAAGAAAAATACTATAAAAACAGAGGAGGATACGAAGCGGTATCTGGGCCATAACTGAATAAGTAACATATGCTGCTAACAGTTTTCGGATATTGAGAGCACGAGTTATACCAACATTATGTAATATAATTTTCTTTCAAGAAAATCTCCTATATTGTCCTCCTCCGACTTTCTAGGGACATTCTTTTATTTGGCCTACTTTATAGGGAAAAGTGAATTATTGGCCGATCCCATGGGCCTGAGCAGACCTCGATTTTGCGTCTTGCGACGTAGGTGTCCAGTAGCTGTCGCCCGTGAATAGCATTGCTAATGGAGGTTGTATTCAATCACATCCTTAAGGTTTGAAGAAATGCCGCCCTTCTGGGCTTTTGGCGAGCTAATTGCCTCGTCATACCGTCTTCATTATATATCTTTGACATTTTTCATCCTCACTTGTTAAAGTCTAGCTTTTCCACATCCCAATATTGTGTTTGCTGCCTCTGAGCTCTGTGGCATAGGTTTTATTTTTTATTATTAACATATTATGTCAACAAGGTATGATATAGGTTGTACCTATGATAGGTCTACATATTTTTTGGCTGGTCTCTCCGTTGTTATAGTAACAAATACAGAGCAGGCCAGGTGTGCGGATCCTAGATTATTTGGTACTTTTTATATCCCCCCCCCCACACTATCTCCTCCTCAGTTCCAGGCAATGCGATTGTCTCCCAAAGTTATCCTCTTTTTTCCATAGTGCTATAGTATTGCATATGTATGGGCTGGCTATGGCTTCCCACGCATGATTAATAAACACTGAACGAGCCAGTAGCCACCTTTAAATCAAACTGAGCCTCCCTCTACCATCTTCTATTAATACTGCGTAAGCAAATAAAACTGCTTTAGTCGGTATATAAATGCATCTCATGGCGCACACTTTATGCCAGAATAACTGCAGAACGCTCACTAACTCTTGCAGACAAACTCTGGTTTATTCGCGGAGGAGTCGTGATATCGGCCTGATTTGCTATTAGTGCGACAATCCGAGTGCGCCACAGCCGGCAATTTGTGTCTACAGCTCACCAACAATGGTGCAGCTCATAACTTGTAGTCAACCTGAGCTTAACTTACGAGGATAACTTACTTATTGTATGGGGAGTCTCATGGGAGGTACGTCTAACAACACGAGAGCAATTCCATTAGAACGACAATCCGTGGGTGCCGTAACCGGTATTTATACTAAGCCACCCATAGACAATATTTTCAAGTCTACGTGTATTACCACTGAAGATGTCTACTGCAGATGTTGACGAAACGTTTGGAAGTAGGCTTTCTGATCGACCTCGATCCATCAGCCAGAATTCTACTGCTTCATCAACCGATAATTTCGGGCCAAAGCGCACCGCAGTCCCCAGCGATTTATGTCAGGCGTACACTGCTCATTTTAAGAAATGTTCCGTTTTTGGGAGTCTGTACTGAAGGCAGCAGCAGTAAGAAGTGGTAAAATAATATAAAATTTCAGCAATTTCAAGCACCGTCAGCAATGGAAATGCGGTAGATTGACAGATTGACCACTTCATTAAGGACGAACCCTTTTAACCGCTGCTTTTAAATTTCCGAAATCAACCAGCAGCATTTTAACAGGAACTTGACAGCAGCGGTTTGCCTTCTAAATTCTGACGACTAATAATCCAAACTTTACGATTGCTTACCACTGGGCAAGCGGGCAGCAAATTGAGCTACAGTTTAGAATATTTCTTAGACCCCATTTACGCTAGGTGAATAATTGAGTGGCCAAAAAATGCATGCTCTCTTGAATGCGTCTTCATAGTTATGAAGGGAAATAATATGTCTAAAAAGAACTTTGCCGTATGCACGAATAATTAAACAAGCTGCAAGCTCGTGGCTCGAAATGTCACATAGCATAAGTGTATTTCCATATTTAGTGCGACTCCGACCAAAAATCATCCTTGCCTTGGGATGAGGCAGAGCAGATTCTGGCAGCAGACAAATTTGTCTCTTATATATATAACTTGACTACCTGGTAGTTGGTCGGAGTCCCCCTATTACAAAGACCAATTATACGAAATTAGTATAGACGCTGTCATCTTTTTGTGGAATTTAAATAAACCCTAAATACAGTATATACGCTTGGCTCTACAGTCGGTGTACATTGTTATACCTAACAAACGCACTAGGCCCTAGGGGATAGATCACTAGACTTTTCTCGAATACAGCCATACCTTGTTGTTGAGCAGTCCCGGATGCCCGCTATCACTGTTTAATATAGGTTGGGGCGTGTTGGCGAGGACTAATTTCGAGAACGTGAGACTATAAAACCCATTAACAACCCGTACCTGAACCTGATTCCGCAGTACGGATGACCTCATCACTAAATCGCGGCACCCACACCAACAACAGTACTTCCTCAATATTGAAGAATTAAGAAAAATTAAAATGGGAAAAACTCAAATGAAGTATTATAAGACAAGGTGTTAAGCGATGATGCAGCACGCAGGGGAACATCCACGGGAAGACCCAGGAAGCGGTGAAGACCTCAAAATGCGCCGCGTCCATCGTCCCCGAATGGACGAGATTGAGAGTGGCGCCGTGATGTGGTTGCAGCGGGTTCTTAATGGACAAGGACAATGGACTGTAGAACCAGCGAATTGAAAAGGAATATCTCTGAAAATATGAGTACCTAAGCAAGCAATATTGTTGATATCTACCTCAATGTAGGCATAGATTAATTTCTTTGGTTTTTAGTAAGCAATAATTCAAGTTCGCAATAAAATCACTGAATTCTCATTTTTCCTACATTCTAAAGGCGACTCCGACCAAGTGCCGTACAGCTACTGTACCTAAATCCGAGGGAGAAATTTGTCCTCTGACACGTTTTGCCTTCTCCAAAACCACTGGAAATAATAACACAATGAATAAATAAATAAATAAATAAATAAGGAATTTTTTTTTGTTGTTCTATTACTAAGCCAACCAATCCTAGTAGTGCAGCATGCAGCTGTTGGACGTGATGCCAAATATTAATATCTAGAGCAGTCGTCAAGAACCACAGGTCTCTGTATGAATGTACATAGATACCTTTCAACATGAAGCAGAAGAAGAAGAAGAAAATATGAACTGCAGCGCCATGGGTCTAACATACCCCATTGTCTCGCGTCATGGAACCCAAATAAACAGTTTACTGACCCATAAAAACAATATACGTTAGCAGACATAG
Source organism: Psococerastis gibbosa (assembly GCA_963971405.1). NCBI lineage: Eukaryota > Metazoa > Arthropoda > Insecta > Psocodea > Psocidae > Psococerastis > Psococerastis gibbosa. Next base: position 782,616 of record OZ020487.1, on the reverse strand, counting down.
AGCTGAGACCTATAGCTCGCAGGATTTACCTTGAGATAGCCATCGGTGCAGAGCCCAGCCATCCGCGGAAACCGGGCAATGAAACAAATAATGTAATGCAGCAAAATTGCAACTCGCAATGTGCTATACGTACGTCCCTGTTTGCGGATACGCTCCAATGCACTGCCTGCACGAACCAAATTTTCACACAACTAATAAATATGAAAATGAAATTATTAATAAAGAATATCTGGGTTCGTGTTGTGGTGTCTCTAATTATTTCAATTATTTAGCTTGTTTCGTGATGAGCTGTGCATAAATCTGTCAATTGCTCGGCGTTTTGCGGCGTGTTTTCTCACTATGGTTCGGCACAGAGGTGTGGGAGTTTTGTAATAAACGATGTGGGCTTAGGTTTCAATGAGGTACTCAATAAACTTTTTATTTTGTTTGTTTTCTAGTGATGTGTATGTAATTGTGTTTCGCAGCGTTGTAAATACTGTGTTTTATGATGTGCATGCAGCTTTTAAAGGCATCATTATTCTTATGTTTGACTTTTAGCTGACATATGTGCTGGTATATGGGGGACAGACAGAGGTGGTAACTGCGGTCTGTGTTCATAAATCAACAGGAAGACTTGTCAGCATTTCAATGCAGATCTGATCGGGGAGTATGATTTTTATTATTATCATTATTTTTTATTATTATTATAAACAGGTTAAATTGTACAAACAATTTAATGAATGTATCCGATTAACCTCTTCAATCGCCTCACCTAATAGGTACTTGTTTCGAGCTACGACACGCCTCCGACCGCAAGTTGTGTAGATACTCGCACATGTATAGTACACGCTACCATATTGCCACCGAAGTCGCAAGGTGGTAGCTTTCTTAAATGTACGTGACCGCGTACAGAATGAAAGACGAACGGACGGATCCAGCAAATTAATTAAATTGAGTTGTATTGAATGGTTTTATAAATATTTGTTCCCTATAGTGGCCGAAGAAGGTAGTCATGGAGCAACTGAAGGAGGACGTACCAGGAGCTGAAGAGGAAGGCGAAGGTCCAAGAGAGCTGGAAGATGTAATGCAGGGAGTTGCTGTCAACCAATAGTTGAAATTGTGACCCCAGAAGAAGAGTGGGCAATACTGTATCTACGGCCTAATGCTTCGTATCTGCCTTCTGATGTTCATAACCGCTAATTCATAATGCCTAATGTTCATAATCCGAGCATTACAAATGCCCAATGTCTAGTATGCAGATGTGCAACGTATTTAGAATTCGAGTAGCTGTTATTTCTATAAAATTCAAGATATCCAAAATTCCTCCTTTTATCTCCTCATAATCAGTCGTCGTTTCATGCAATGCTAAATAAGAAGAAATCCATTCCTTATTAGCAAATTAATACCTTCTAAACCCTCTATTTCATTGCGTGCAAACGCCTGGGAGAACCTTCCATAACTTTGTCACAGCACGCGGGTGAGAGCTAAATTAGAAAGGTAACGCCTACGCCGGGATCCGCTAATAAATTGAAAGATAAGATTCCAAGATAAATACAGTAAACGCGTTAGTACTAAGTCCGAATAAGCGCGGCGGCAGTATTGCACCTTGTGGAACCCATCGATACTCCAGGTTGGCGCTCTGGTTTACGACCGCTCCAACGGGAACAATACGATTATCGCAGGTCCGATAATTCACGATCATTAAGGTATGCGTGGGGTTATAAAGTTGTTGCTAACGACCTGCCCGGACCTGACCTTGCGCATGGTAGCCGCTCATCGTAAATTGTGTCTATTGTATCGGTCTGTGTGTTTTGTGAAAGTGCTTTCTGCCTACTGCAATTCCAATATTTATATATAGGAGAAATAACGCATAATTATCTGCTACTAAGCCAAGTATTGTAACAACGGAGCACTGTGTGTGCGGCACTTTTGAGTTATATTTGACGTATAACTCAATATTCTTTTTCAACAAACATAAAAACGGGCCAAAACGGCTTACGGCTAACACATAAAATAGAATGGGCAGTTGACAAGACAGACAGGACATTTTATTTCACACAATAGAATTTTTCCTGAATTAGGAAACACATACCGTATTTAAAAACAAAAAAACCTGTGCCGTCTGTTTCTACGAAACGATACAATTTATTGTGAGAATTGTTGGTACCAAACTGCAATGAAAATAAAGATGGAATTTTATTTTACTGCAGTTTTTCTTGAAAAAAGGAAGAGGGATTACAGATGTCCTCTTGTTGTTATGCTATATTCGCCATAAAATTCAGAGCGATAAAAATAAACCAAACAGAGGCAAGGTTTCAGCCAACAACTCATCTCTGACACTAAAACAACAAGATGTTCCTTATATTCTTCCATTGTAAATTCCAAATTTGACCTGCTTGGAATAAAATACAAATAAAAACGCGGGAGTTCAACCAAAACCCCAAAAGATATATTATTTGGAAGGAATGATTGCAGCTGTAGTATAACACAGATCGAAGAGCTTTTACGACGGAGCGCCCGTACCTTCATGATGCAGTTGTATAAACTTTGACCCGAGTTACCCCCACTCCTCTTCGGGAAACAAGCACCACTTTGTTGGGCTGTAAAGTTAATAAGGTCCGCTATAGTGGCGTGACGTCACCCGCAGACAGTGTTGCCTTTGTTACTGAGCTTTAATTGTTGGCAGCGTCTGACCACAGTTATACGAGGAGGGCGAGGCGACATGGCCAATTCTTAATGTCAGTCGAGCGGGTTACACCAATCCAGGTTTGGAAGTCATGGTATTCATATACCTATAGTGGCGTAAAGGACATTATATATAGTAAACGTGTGTTTTGTCACCGAGAGCATGCGCAGGAGATGTTTGGAAGGTCCTTTTATGGTTGTAGTGCCTCATTCAACCTTGCCCTGTCAACGACCCCGTGGGTTTTCGAACATCATTGGTTTTGTCTCGACATGTAATTCAGACCACTGCTACACACCTGAGACTCGCTTGTCATTGACAAACCTAACAGGATTCAATGGTGGATCCACGGGAGGGGGGGGGGGGCACGACCCCCCTAAATAAGTAAATTCACTAGTATAAAAAATGAATAAAACTAAATTTTCAACACACAAAAAAAAAATACTTTTTAAGCGTACATAAAACTTGGGAACCCCCCTAAATTTTCTGCTGGATCCGCTCTTGACAGAATTTAAGCACGTTCGTGTCATGCAACGAACATATCAAGAGTTATCTATTCGTTAAGGTTAATGGCATTGGTGTGTGAAGGCCCGGTTCTGTGGCCAGCATGTCAACCCCGTTAAGTGAAGATTCGGGTTCGAATTCCGTTCATGCTCAATTTTTCGTTCCTCTACTTCCCTTGCCTGTAGAGGCTTTCTACAGTGTAAAATAGGTATAGTATGGGGGGGGGGGGTTAAAACTAAGAACCCGACAGTTACCCCCCCCCCCCCCCCGAGGGAAATTTTTAAAGCCCCAACCTTCAATTGCAAATTGCAAATGACACACAGTCATGCCAAATAAGTTTAGTTATACTATAAAACAAAATACAAGTAGAAAATGAAGAACTAGTAGAATCCGGGCTGATGGGCCGTGGTCGAAATGAAAGCGAACTTCCAAACGTTTCGTCAACATCTGCGGTCGACAGCTTCAGTGACGCTGCGTAGACTTCGAAGGTTGTACCTCGGTGGCTCCGTAGCGAGTCACTTGCTTGGAAGTTCGCTTTCATTTTGACCACGGCCCATCAGCCCGGATTCTACTGGTTCTTCTTTCGACTCCGGCCTTGAAAACCTTTGCAGTTACAAAAAGTAGAAAAACTTGCTAAAACGCTACAATTTGGAGTGACAATGCGAACCCCTCTCCCCCCCCCCCAAAAAAAAGTTAATTTGCGCCTCTGAAATGAAAATACGCTGCTTGGTGCGAAGCATATTGTAGCCTATGTCTACTTTGAAGAACTCCAAGTTTGACCTCTTTGTTGATCAGGCTGAATTTTGTGGCTCGATCTTTCTATGGTTTGATGGTGTCCGGGTAATTTCTGTTGGTTTTTATTGCTGTCATCATTCTGTATTGCGGGGTTTATTTGGGGCCATGAAGTGGTCACGGAGATTTTATAATTTGGGAAACTCCTTTAGTTTATTGGGTTTTATAAGGCCAATGAAAACGAAATAATCAATAATACTTAAAGCTAGGGTCCCACTTACAATGTATGCCTGTATATACAGTAGATATAAAGTAAGTGGCCTACCTACAATATTACAATGAATTGATAATTTATATAAATATTGTTTCGTCTTTTCACAGTGAAAATACCTCATTACTTTCATACCATAAACCAATAGATATACCGTAACTGATAGAGCAAATCCTTAGAATGCCCATCGGTTACCAAAATGTAATTGCAAAGGCTTTCACGGCCGGAGCCAAATGAATAACCAGTGGAATCCGGGCTGATGGGCCGTGGTCTAAATGAAAGTGAACTTCCAAACGTCGGTCGGTCGACCGCAGACGTTGACGAAACGTTTGGAAGTTCACTTTCATTTCGACCATAGCCCATCAGCCCGGATACTACTGGTTCTTCATCGGTTACCAAAATGTCTATGTTTGTCATGTAGTTCGCCTACCATACACTTGCTGTTGTGGGTCTTGTGCTTTATTATTTCATCTGCATAACCAGCAGCACACCACTTTTCCCATTTGCAGGGCAGTTACAGGATATTGCCTCATATCAGACCGGAAATAGAAACATAATGAAATGATCATTTGTTTTCCCTCTAAAATAGGTCTAGGATTGGCTGAATGCGATCAATTGCTGCACCTTAGTCACCTCCAGTGACACCTCCAGTACACTAGGTACAAACAAACAAACCCACTATCCATACAAACGGTCTCGACAAGCTACACGCAAAAACAAACCTCTTATATAGGCAAAAAGTACTATAATAAACTTCCTCTGAAAATAAAAAACCAAACAAACTATAAAGTATTTAGAAAAAATATCAAAAAATGGCTTATTGATCTCGAAATTACATAATAAAAAATAATAATAATTACAAATAAATAAATAATAATAATCTTCCATATACCACCAACACACACATATACACACCACTACACTTACATACATATTCACTATATTTTTAAACTTGACACAAAAATTGTATTTTAACTGCATGCATTCATTGTATATACTAGTATTTTAGAATATTGTAAAATTTCCACCCTAAAACGGGCCTAGCCCATAGGGAAGTGACAAAAAACTGTAAAAAAATTTATTTTGGAAATAAATTTTGATTGATTGATTGATTGATTGATTGATCGTACAACTCAACACGCATCGCTTCCGAAGCCCGCGCTTTCAACTTCCAAGCCTCGACGGAGTGTACTCCTTGTGTGAGTGACTCGTACCCAAACTTGGTCAAGTCATGCCTACACCTGTTGCATTGTGTTAATGGTGAGCTAGTCTCAGCTGGTACTTCACAATTATCGGTTGTAGTCGGCGTAGGTTGACATCGAGGTTGTGCACCAGTTTGATAGAAAATTCATAGGGTCGTTGGGATTCAGCAAAGAGACCAATAGGCTACTAATGTAGGCCATGGGCGCCCATTCTTGGCCTCCGGGGAAATTCAAAAGTACCGTGACTATTGTATGATATTTAAATAAATAAATAAAAAAGGACTTTTTTTGGTTCTATTACTAAGCGAACCTAGCGGAGTTAGGGCTATAAAGCCCTCTCTTACACTCAACTAGGAAGGCCCGGGACCGCCTGCTTTACATGCCCTCCGAAGCATGGCCAGAAGAAAAAAAAAAAAAGGAAGTGTTGGAGTAGAACCAACAACCTTTCGGGTGAAAGTCAGAGTCCGCACCACTACTCTACATGTCCTGACATATTTAAGTACTACTGTAGTATTACTGCTATAGTATTGTTGTAATAGTTTAAGAGGTTTTCCATAAAAAGTTGAGATTACAACATTTTCAGCTGCATTCGCCTAACGTTATGTAGGTGACAAGAAACTCCCTGTTTTGCTCCTATCCTATTTATTCAAATAATTTCCCCCAGGGTAGAATCCCCGGGCCCTCTGTTTGCAGGTAGGCCTATATAAGTCATTGTCTGTATGGTACATAATTTTCAATTATTTAAGAAAATAAGTAAAATGAGTAAAAACTATTTTGCAGCCATATTTTGTGAAATTACCCCCCCCCCCCCCCCCCCGACCCTCTGTTTGGAAGTATTACAATGAGTCATGGCCTAAAAAATCTAAGCTTGACTGCTGTAAAGTTGCGAAAACACCCACAATTTTGGTTCTATTTTTACAAAGATTTCCCCCGGGGGATACCCCTAGGCACTCCTGTTTTTTAGGTATATGTTTAATTAATTGTTGTGACCCAATTATAAAAATAAAATGTAGACCTAGGTTCATAATATATGTCTTCAAGACGCTATTTATAAATTAAGTCTGCTGTCTACTGAACAATTGTGTTATGGTACTATGTAAAATAGACTAATTTGCAATCCTGTACACGATAGTCTATATCAACTGTCATTCGGTCACACAGGCCTTTATGGAGGTTTTGGTATTAATGCTAACACACGTAGTTCATAAGGGACGGCAAGTGTACATACGTGGCTAGTCCTATAGACACGTCCTCGTACTCAAGGTGGGCGCGGGGAGGGGGAGGGGGTGGCTGAGCAAATATTAACTGGGTACCGTAACCCCTGCAAACAACTTCCTTTGCCGATCGCAGGGCCAAGATTACTACAAGGGATCTTATGGTAGCAGCAGGTTGATATGGGTCAGGCTTAGTAAAGCACAGTATGTGCAAGGTATACCTTGAGAACTTGAGATTATTAAAAATTAGTAGTAGGTATGAAATATACTTAAAGAATGAGGAGTATTTAACTAAAAACGGCAGAGATTTCAAAATACTGTGTATAAAAAAAATTGGCTGGTCAATTTGAAGAAATTAATTAATTCTTCCTTCCTCTGCCAAAAAGATATGAAAATTGCTAGACAAACATTTCGAACCTTTAGAAGGTTTCTAAAAAACTGCCCGACTGATTTACTAGTCTACATATTGTATAAACTCTGTTTCATAAAATTTATCGATTTTTTAGGTTACAAAATGTGAACTGCGAAAGAATTAATTAATTGTATCAAGTTGACTAAATCATTCTTTTCTTACAAAATTTTGAAATCCCTGCCTTCAAGTCTAACATATCCCAGCCTCCTTTGTTTACAAAATATTTGGAAATCTCTGGCCAAACTACGCTACTATGCAATGCAATATTTTTGTTTCCAATAACAAAATCAATGACATCATTAAATGACACATTGTTATGAAGCAGCATATGTTTTACGGACCATTTAGTAACGTAGGACAGGGGTTCCCAAACTGTGGTCCATGAACCACCGGTGGTCCACGCACCATAGTAAGAAATAAGAAAATAAATCAGCTGAGATATTGCAAATGTCAAGTAAAATACAATACAATACAACCGATCCGCAGTCCTAAGCCTTTAATCAAATATCACAAAATAAATCATCCTAGAATTTGACGATTTTCCTGTCGTGGTCCACCGAAAATCATTAAAAAATCTAGTGGTCCACGGACAAAAAAGGTTGAGAACCCCTGACGTAGGGTACAGTATATAAATTTGCGTAAAACCCATATAGCAATTTTACCCTTTTATGTACAAAATAAATATTAATAATATTAATAATAATATTTAGAAAAATCAGTAGCATAATTATTGTACAATCCGATTATGCTTACGTTCACAGTTCACCGTAAAATTCACACACCAAATTACTTGCTAACCATGAAAACGCCACCGATAAATTTGGTTCCATCCATTTTAAGAATACGGTTATAAAATTATGTCAAGACATGATTTTAAAACTTTTTAATTGACTAGCCATTGAAAGTTATCGAATTTCTTACGATTCATTAAAGCAGTGAATACTGCCATGTTATTATTAAAACCAAAGCACATTTAGCTTTCGGCTACCAGTTTTAATCGTGCCACATTTTAAATAGCGCTCTCCCAACCTAACATTACCCGAGAGACAAAGCTCTAATAAAGTTGCGTCGACGAAAGTGCTTTTTAAGCTTTAGAAGACTGACCCAACTACAAGTTTGTCAGAATATTAAAGACCTTCTTTGATGTTGAAGAGGCATTTGGTTTTAGGGTAACCCATATTGTTAAATAGTAGATATTCTAGGGAAATAATTACATGTGATTTTCTGTAAAATTTGAGTGAAGGAAAAAGGAAAAACGTTAATAGCAGCTTTGAGGGTATGTGGAGTGAAATTGTGGACGGTGAACATGTTTACAAAATAGCAGGCTTCCGAACCTGGAACCTGACTAATAGCCCCCTGCGTTTGGCCGCAACAAATTTATGAAAACACTTGCTCCTCCACGCATTTTAATTCTGTAAACCTCTTTTTACTCAATAGGGGTACTCACATATCCGATGGCAAAGTTTGAAACTCAATTATGCCGTTAAATTTGAATTGAATAGTAAACAAATCAACAAGGAATGCAGTTGAAATGTACAAATTGATATTTTTTTTTTTTTTTTTTTTTTTTTTAAAGAAAATATCGATCGTAGAGCCAACATTGGGGATGCAAGGAATAGAAGAAATGCACCTCTACATTTTAGTAAGTAGTATGTGGCCGTGACTAACACCACTATTCTGTATATTACTGCACCGTCAATGTACAATGATTGTACAGCACAATGTGCAATTACGCATTTTCCCGCCACTTTCTACACTCACTCGGGAGCTACCGCCAAATTATGATACGACCACAAGTCAGGAAAAATTATAATGGGGCCTACACACCATTTAAGCCTCAATCACCCTAACTATAAGAAAATTACCCACCACGAGAAGTTTGTTAACCAGCCCATGTCAATTTAAACGGCATTTCATTCAAATTTGAAATAGACGCAGCAATTAAATGGTGGCAATGGTCGTAGTGCCTCCAGCAGCTAAACAGAGTGTCGTTGGCATGGCAACGCCTGGAGCTGCTCAACATACCAAAGTGTGTTTGCGTGCTCCGATCACATAATAACACGGTGTCTGCGTACAACTGGTTGACACTCTGTACATGTCACGGGATTGATGGTGTTTGATGGTGATAAAATGAAACTGTCTCAGTAAGTGTGAGATTTCTGTGATACCCTGATGTAACACAATAGCACTGACAACTGACACGTCTTTTTTTGCATAGGGAATATGCAGCCATCTCCATTGTTTTGGTTTATTCTGATTTGAAGGCACACTGGACAACGAGGTAGCCCAGGGACTGTCTAAAATAGTTTACCCACATTCCGAACAATTTTGTATCCAGGAACCGGGCCACCGCTGCGCTGTTTGAACATACCGATCCAGTTTCAGCAGTACATCTACAATATGTAAGAGAATGTGCTCCATTTGCCCTCAGTCCTGTAGTCCTGTGTCCTGTAAATTTTACCCTCTCCCGGCGGTATTGCTGACACCCAAATATGGTGTGTTCTGCTGTACACATACACATCTGGGGCTATTCACGCACGCTAATCTCGGCCATGCCGGTCGTGCCAAACAGAATGGACTTCCGTAAAAAGCATAAAAAAATTCAAATTTTGAAGGATCGTGGGTGACAGGGGTTGGTGCTTTCAACGCATGTACTAAATAGTAAATAGTTGACTGACAACGAGGGACAGAAGAATTCTTGGTAATTGGCAATCAGGATATCGTACACTTTGTCATACTTAATTCAAACGCACCTTTGCAGCAGGTATAAGCTGAAAAATCAAAACACGTTAACTACAGTATAAAGAGCTGTATAAGCTTATCTATTGTAGAAGATGGAATAAAATGTAAATGAAAGTCGAGTGAATGGAATAATCCCTTAGGTATCATCACAGAGTATAATCTGTATTCGCTCGCGAACGCTTTCCAACTTTTACAACTTCGGGACTTTGCTACAGATATTTCCAACGAGTATAAAATGGGGTTTCATCTACATTTACAATTTTACATTAGTTTTTAATAGGTTTTAGTCACTAGAGGATGGTATTGTTACAGTGCTTTGTTTGATTTTCTCGGCAATGAAAGTGTTCTTTTTATTATTAGTAGGTCTGTGCGTTTGAATACACTGCGATAAACCGTCTTATGGGATAACAGTCAATTACCCAGTTAAAATACTATATAATGGCCATTCGCAATCCATTGATTAAGAGGATATGCTACGTGGAAAATTGGCACCTCAAAATTAGATAGGCCTACTTTTCATTTTTTTTTCTATAACCCAGCAAGTTATTAAAAATGTTGTTCATTTAAGTTGTAGAAGACAACTTCGTGCATCATGTAAACGGACTTTTTTAATTTTCGGTTTTGTAATTTTTCCAAAAATTCGAGATTACGCGAAACTTTATTCCCCCCTGTTTTTTATGAAAGAACTAAGGTACCAAAAATTTAATATTTCCTATTATATTATGCATGAAGTAGTCTTCTGCAACTTACATAAGCCAAATCTATAATAACATGATTTTTTAATTAAATAAAAAATAAAAAGTCAATAAAAACAACAAATTTTGGGGTGCAAATTTAAACATAAAATTCCGCTAGATGGCAGGAATTAAATTAATCTACCACAGTTACGCTCTCCTGTCAAGACAAGGGTCTAATGCCTGCAGGCAGACTTTCTCCTTCCCTTCTGGTTTTTCGGGAGATGGCACCGGTACTCGAAACCAGCTGGTTCCTTACCATCACCAATTCTGGAGCAAAAAAAAAAAATTACTCTTGGTTATGATTGGCTTTCGTGGGATATAGACAGTTTAGCCTACGTTATTCTTATCCTGTTTTCTTTTATGGAGATTCATCTTTTTTTTTTTTTTTTTTTTTTTTTTTGGCGTCGGCGATGGGGAGCCATTCAGCCGCTAATGTAGGAGATTCATCTATCTATTGAGATGGCGACCAATGTTCGACTTCCGGAAAATTTCTTCACAAATTTTCATTTCATGACCCCCTGAGCCTAAAACCTCCCTCCGTTGAAATAGTATATACATACATACGTATATGTATGTATTTATGTATATCGATTTTAGGAAACACTCTAACTTCCGTAAATATTACCCGATTTTGATGAAACTGGCATTGAAATGAAGCTTAAATTGGCACAAAACTTGATCATACAAATGTCTTGATCGAGTTCGTTAACCAGCTAGATCCACTATTTAGTTACAAGATGGCGGCCGATTGAAACCTTATATAATTCATATAACTCAGTTAATATTTGACGCAGAGGAATGAATTAAAATCTGACTGAAAGCCCGTATTATTATCTACGATAATGGTAATCAATGTGATTAAGATGGCATCCAGTGAAAGTGAAAACAATTGAAATTTGGAACACAAGAGTGTTTTGTGTGTTGATGTTGTGGTCGGGAAAATAATGAAGTATTTTTTATTTTTTATTACTATAGTATAAAATCAGTTATTATATACATAGCGTAGGAAGCGTATAGGAAAAGCAGGGTCTGCGGAATCTTCCTACCCCTGATCGGCCACAGCCGAAAGGGATTTTTTATCGTAGATCTCCGCATTTCCTTTAAATATTACCGCACATCCCTTTTTCAACCGTGGTCTTAAGCCAAGGAAAAAACGATATACTCAGAATACGAGATTGGAGCTTTTGGTTTACTGCATCAAAGTTTGGAGACTTGAGAGGACATTTGGTATGAAGAAATGCAAGTTTGGCCATTAAAAAATTTAGAATCAATATATTACGTGATTTTTTTTTAGAATAAAGTGGAGTTCCGACCTTATAACTGAATTTTTGAATTTTTTTCTGCTGTTAGATATTATGGACCCTACCTCTTGATGTTATCATAGAGGTTTATTTCAAATGCTCATAGGTAAATAAGATGGGATTGTGTATTTCGCTGGTTGTATTCGATTTGACGAGCGGTTTATGAATATGTATTTCCCTTCCAGTATAGCATTGTATCTGATACGAAAGCATGGATGTATGTCACATGGTTACTACGAGTATATATATCGCACCTCAGTGTTCTTACTTTGACCAGTATTTTTTGTCGCTTTCTCTACTCTTTTTCTGACAATTTATGCCTTAACTCCACAATGAGAGAAAATCCAATGTCTTAGAGTCCTACTTTATGTATTATACCCCCCGGCCTCAAACATAGGGTGTTTAGGGTGATTTTTGTTACATAAGTCTTCTTTCAACATTAACCACTTGAAATTCAAGTCAGGGCAACCACAAATTGTCAAATATCGCAAGATATAAATTTTTTTATAGCCTTCTGGTGACATGGAAAGATGTGTGTACCTCATAGAAATATGAAAATGCCAAAGAAAGAGAAAAAGAAAATAGGACGGCAGTATTGCCGAGTCAAAATCCAGCCCAATCGGTTATTTTTTGTTATTATTTCATTCATAAAATTCAGCTTGAGGCAGCAACTGATTATCTTAACAATGCAACTGCAAAGGCTTTCACGGCCGCATTCTACTGGTTCTTCATTATCTTAACAATATAGTTAATACAAAAAACCTCTGTAAGTTATCCGTATAAGTATCTTCGATAAACATGTGACATGTTCCAAGGATATAGGCCATCTACGAGGAGGTCCCAAAACCAGAACGTCCCAAACAGCCTGAGGAGATGTCTTCGAGACGGGATGAGCCCTGAACACAGCCCAGCGACGGCCAGACCTATTATTGGCCCCACATTAGACCTAATGTTGTGGCCAGCATCTGACAAGGTGCCCCGATAATAGTTAAGTGCCCGCCGCGCCCCCAGCCATCCAATGTATGATGATATCGTTCGATACTCGATCGATCTCTGCGCCCTCCGGCACTGATTGCTCGATGAAAAAACGACAAAGAACAGGAGCGACCAGTCTTGAACGGGCGCCGTGTGAAAACCATTTTAGTTTTTCGAGGGCAGGTGCTTGATTTTTATCAGCCATAAAGGCATCACGTAACGATGGGGTAGGTTTTAGGTACAAGGGTTGCAACCCTTTTATGCGGCAGGTTGTTTCGGAATTTTACATGTTTCGGGTATAGAACTGGATGATAACAATTAGTTAAGTATATATTTGAGGCTAATTTTTATAGGTGGGGTTGCTGTTTACGGTTTACGGCCATTTGCCTTCGGGGATTGGAATATTCAGTCTGGGCGTTTCTATGGCTCATGTATTGAGTATCAATCGATGCATAGCTACTGATACTTGAGCAATATCATACTTTTAAAAACAAGCGACCTCGTTGTCAAGTGCGCTCCTGATGGCCAAACAAACACCACCACAGCACTATTGTCCGCAAGGTTCCTGCTAATTAAAAGAAACAAGCTGCAATATAAGCTAATCAGTAATCGCCATTTAATTCCACAACAATGAAATCGAAGAGCAATCATCCACGTAATAACTGAAATTAGAGGATAAATAATAATAATAATGCGTGTATTTATCAAAAAAACATTTACAAATTTTACTAAACCGGTGCCACGGCGCGTTGGGATAAATAAATAAATAAGGACTTTTTGTTCTATTACTAAGCCAACCTAGCGGAGTTAGGGCTATAAAGCCCTCTCTTACACTCAACTAGGAAGGCCCGGGACCGCCTGCTTTACATGCCCTCCGAAGCATGGCCAGAAAATGTAGCAAGGGATCACCTCACAATTCACTGTAAGTTAGTAGATTATTTACTAGTTCGTCACACTAACATTATTTTTTAAACTGTACCTGTGAGTAGACTTAAATATAGTTCTTAATGATAGACAAGGTAATATTTTCATGGCATCCGGCCCTGATCATTTCATTGTAGTAACACAAACCTCTATAGTTGACAGAATTTCTGCTGTGTGTTAATTTGTAATTAGGAACCGTGAGGAATCCACGTTCTGTTTGCCTATTGCTTATGTTATTAGCAGAAATTCTGTCACCTTGGAAGTTACTCAAGTTACTTACAACCATTGTCAGTAAAATTTTCTTGTAAAATAGTTCATATGACAAAATTCCTAACTCCTTAAATATTATCCTCGTACTAACATTGTAACCTGTTTGATTGAGCATCCTCATGGCAAATTTTTGGCAAGTAACAATTTTTTTTAGTTTTTGCAACTCCAGCACCACCCCAAAAACCGATTCTATATTGCAATATAGATTGATGAAAAGCATTATAAATAGGTACCATGTTTTTTGTAGACATGAATTTCCTCAGGTTGTAAACAATTAAATTTATAGGTCTTAGCTTTGTATATACGTTAGTAACATGTTGATCCCACGAAAGATGGTTATCAATTAATAAGCCCAAGTATTTCGTACCCTTTACTATACTGATTAGAGGGCAAGAGCAAAAATATGTGTCTATAGTGCAGTTTGTAGAAATGTGACCTTTAAGGTCTCTCGGGCTGGAGAAACTTATATAGTTATTATTATTATTATTATTATTATAATTATTATATAGTTGTAAGTATACTCAACAATATTAGTCTTACTCCAGTTCGGTATTAATTTATGGTCAATGATCCATTTCATTACAATTCTTAGAGCAGCCATTAAATTAACCCGTGCATCATAAAAACTAGACTTGGCGGGATTCGAACCCACGATCTACGCCTAACCGGGGCAAGTAACCGCTCGACCACAAGCCCACACAAGAAGAGCTAATGAATGTCCTCTACTTATATGCTCGTATTTTGACATGATTCGTAATGTTAGACAGGTTAGCACAGCTACACAACTATCTAACCGAACAAGTCTGTGAGCTTACTTAATGCCATAAAGGCAATGCTTTAAACAATATTGCAGTATTATATAGAGTATATAACACTGACTTTAAAAATAACTTTGGGTTGAAGAGGCAATCATGTCAAAATACGAGCATATAAGTAGAGGACATTCATTAGCTGTTCTTGTGCGGGCTTGTGGTCGAGCAGTTAAGATGACGCCCCGGTTAGGCGTAGATCGTGGGTTCGAATCCCGCCAAGTTCAGTTTTTATTTATCCTCTAATTTCAGTTAGCACATGTCCATGACGTGGTCTTCTTATAAACCCATCCTTTGCGTAAAGTAATACTGTCCCCGAGATTAGTATTGCATTGCAAGTGTTTTTTATTTATTTAAAAAATTTAATCGCATCTAGAAATAATTAAATGACTGTATTCAACTGACCTCTTCAGTCGCCTTTGTACTTGTGTTACGATGCGTCTCCGATCGCACGGTGTACAGACTCGCTCAAGTACAAGCACGCCACCTTGCCACTGAAGCCGAAAGTACGGTCGGTACCTTTAATTCGTTAAGTTGGTTCCATACGCTAGTTTGATGTCAATTAATTCCAAAAATAACTTGTTCCAAGCTTTTAGCGAGCTGTGTTACAGTAACACAGCGGTCGTACCTAACTTTGCAAAGTTGCCACAAACAGTTGCTGCAAAGTTTAGCACTCGTTCGCCGTTCGCGAGCTTTCAAGATTTTCTCACTAAATTGAATTCCACAGCTGAGCGAGGGGTGGGGCGGGGGTGTGTGGAATGGGGTGGCAGTGAGAGGGGGAGGGGGGGGGGAAGTATGTGGAATGACGTAGCAATGTAATTGAATATCCTCCGACCGACGGCAATTGTTTCAATGAAACGTGTCTTCTGCTCTGTTTGCGGTTTTCTACGCGGCCCGCAATTTTGCAGCTTTTTGTTGAAATCAGTGACTAGCAAAAGTTCCAAGTTGACCCAGTTCGTCAGCTTACTTGCTGACTTTTTCGGAGGAGGGCTGATTTTTATTTTTCCAACCAGGAGATCTCACGAGCACATGAGCCACGTTTCTGCACCTATGACCCCTTTAATTTGCTAGTGAAATTCACCCCCTGCCAGTAAGAATAGAACAGATCAAAAGTGCCAATTTTCACGTTTAAGCTCTTTCGTGTATAACTACTGGGTCGCGCAACAGTCGGTGGGGTGTTGGAACTTGGCTCGTGCGCTTCCGCGCACGTTAATTAGAATCGATGTATCGAGAACAAAATTAACTATACACAATAATAGCAGCGATTCTACAAATCACAAATCACCACACAATTGAACGTTGCTCCGAATATTAGGGTCAATATATTTCTTAATAGAAATGAAGCTCGCCTTTGCACATTATGAGCTCTAGAATTGCTGGCCTCATCATGACCATATTTTCCTGACCTGTATTCTCTTAAAGGTGGGCCCCAGCATCGATTGTCAATAATTGAACGTCAATTCATAAGTGATACTTGTATGTTTCGCACCATTCAATGCATGTAGTGCAGTTTCTGTTGGATTTCCCTCCCCAAAACTTTCCAAGCGTTGGAGGAAACTCAAGGGAATTGGAATAGAAAAAAACAGGGCAGCGTCTTCTACTTTCCGTAGCTTTGCGTTGCCAACGCAATGGTGGTGGAAATAACTCCAGACCAGAGGCGGTCCCAGACCTCATTAAAGGGGGAGGCACTTTTTAATTTATTTTTTTATGGAAAATAGGGCTGAAACATCAGGGTATTACGCATTTTCAGAGCAACAAGGGTTCTATATGACAAGGAATTAATAAAATAGTGCACAAGGGGGGCTCGGGGGTCTCCCCCGGGAGAAAATTTGAGAAAAATACAGCTGAAATATTGGGGTTTTATGCAGTTTCAGTGCAATAAGGGTCCTAAATTACAGGGATTCAATAAAATTGTGCACAAGGGGGGCTCGAGGGTCTCCCCCGGGAGAAGTTTTTTGAAAAATAGGGCAGAAATGGTGGGGTTTTAGGCATTTTGAGTGCAGTTAATACTTGTGTTTTAGAGGCAAAGAATATAACTGACTTCCAAGGGGGGGGGGGGGGGTAATTGCCCGCAGTGCCGGCCGTTGCGTCCGCCTCTGCTCCAGACGACGGAGTGACATGTGAAAGAGGTCAGTGGTGGCTTGGCGGAGGCCCGGCATGCCTGGAGCTCACGCGCCGAGGAACAAGAGGAAAAAGACCCTTGTGTTCTAATAATAATTTCCATCGGTCTGCAATCCTTGGGATAGGGTAAAAAGTGGCAGCAGATGAAGTTTAAATTAAACTGCCCGGCAGAGGGCTCGAGGTTTGGCACTTGCCTTTTCAACTTCGTCCGTTTTTTTATTGCCAGTCCAGAAATTTTAAAGAGAATAATGATATGTAACAAAAGGTTAGTTGGACTTACATTGCCTGCTTTGTTAATATTCATTAGAGGCAGAGCCTCACAGCCATCGAACCGTTAGGGCGCAGCACGAGAGAAAGGGGGGGGGGGAGCGGGGGGTAATGTGATGGTTATAAAGAATATGAACGATAAGAATTCATAAACAGTAAACACCTTCAAGGTGGCAAGGCATGGGAAGCTCCTAATTTGCGCTCCCCGCTTAAAAAATATTTTAAAGTACTGTCGTAGAACTTTCAAAAACCTACAAACCACTTCCTCCTTCCTTTATATAAGAATAACCTGCGATGCGTTTCTCTGTAAGTGCCCAGGTATTGTACCTATAGGTGCATTGTTAACCGTGACTCGTAGGGGTTTTGTTTTGGAAGCATTTACGACATAAAAGATTCTGACAAAGGACCTGTTTAACTTAAGTATCAAGTCAAGTACAAAATTATATACTACAACAATGTCAACGACCTCAACAATGGCACAGAAAAATTCAACATAACCCTGATTCTTTATATACTTCAGGTACACCAAGTTCAAAAGAAGGTAGCCAGGCTACTGCCAGATGGTTCGTGGTTATAATTACTACCTTACCAGCAATTACTAACAATCGGATCAAGATTTCGACCTTATGTAACACGACACACAGGCCCGCGGGGCCCTGGAAAGGGCCCCAAAGAGCCCTGAGGCCCAAACTTATTAATTCTAGCATGCGTACAGTCTCCCCGTCGCTCAACGTCAATTATATCGTAAGCCTATTAACCAAAATTACGTGGTCAGCCTGTTATTGATTGGGATTTATTCATGGTATGCGGATTTTCAAGAACCGAACATTATCATAGGTTGTTATTATTATGGGGCTTGGATTTTTTTAAACTGGAGAATTACCATGAAAGTGCTAACTGGATGTTGTACTACATATTTTTTTTAAAAATTTATGTATTATTTTTAGTACGGTATGCATGTTATAAAGACCAACACGCATAATTAATATTTATGCCCAATAAAGTTAAACGTTATAGCCTACTCTTGTCAAAGAGTAACCTCCAGTTCTAGATCCATTGGAGTAAATTAGGCTATTAGTACAGGTCATGTAAGAAGCTATGTCTTGCATAGTTTTCTTTTAATTAGTTTTAACTTGACAGAACTTAAAGGCATCCCTTATTTTGCCGGTACGTTAACCAAGGTGGAAACTGCTAATAGTACATTATTACGCATTATTGCTTTCCAATTTATACGTAGTATAAGGAAAGCTTTGTGATGGTCGAAATTTTCGATTCCGAGATTTCAACGGATTTACACGTTTTGAGGTCCCAGGAACCCAAAAAAGTGTTTTTTACGAAATGTCTGTCTGTCGCTCTGTCTGTCTGTTCATCGATTTCCGGGCAAACTACTCAGTCGATTTTGATGAAATTTTGCATGTAGGTAAACAAAAATCGTGTCTCGGGATTATTTTTTTATTTTGGCTAACTCAATTTGGGGGGTTTTATTCTCAAAAAACATCAAAAAAACGTCTAAAAAAATTATTTCTCAAAAACGGCTCCATCGATTTTTTTAAATTCACACATATTGTAGCCGTTATTAATGTTGACAAAATGCGGGTGGTCGCTTGCCCCTTGAGAGTTTGCTTCTAGGGGTAAAAAATTAAAATAACTAAATTTTAATGAAAAATGACTAAAAAATAACTTTTCTGTGAAACCTTTCTATCGATGATTTCTACCTTCAGGCATGTTTTAGGTGTTAAATTGAGTAACGAAACCGGATATGTAGATTTTTTTTATTTTTTTAATGAAAGCAAATTCACGCTCAAATGCATTGCGTGCCCTGCCATTATTGCTGTGTGGTAATGTGTTGGTCTGACCTATCTTGAATTTACATCACCTCTAGTGACGTCAGGTGGGCGACCCCCCCCCCCCCCCCCCGAGATATCTGAAATTTAACCATATTATTAGGAAAATTATTTACCATGATATTAATCATTTTCTATCTCTACTAATTGATAAATTGGAAAGTATGTTCGAGTAAACTCGGACCGGTTCTGTTTACATTTGGGTAAGTCATATTGTCAGGTGCTCTAGGCACCTGCCTGTGGGCACCGTATATTACGGTTTAGTTGTTGGCACATTCTGTATCTACCTCATATATTATATAACACCCTGTATTGCATCTTCACAAATTTCGAATACAATTTCTTTTCTTGCACGCAGACTCCCATTTCAAATTCTTGATTCGAACAGCGTAAGATTGAACCTCTACAATACAGTACAGTATACAATATCGAACATGTGATATGAAGTCGTACCATCTTAGCAATTAAACTGAACTACGTCGAAACAGTTTACTTCTACTGCTATTCCCTTGTAAACATAAAAATTATCCCTTGGTATTATGCCTGCACCAAACTACACATATGGGGTATATACACTATCTTAGAATTCCAGGAATACGTCAAACATACTCATGTCCTATTTGAATGCTTCTGCGAATGTTCAAATTTGGCCGGTGCTTCTCTTTATACGTGAAATCCTAGGAAATATTGAAATAATAAGGATTGGACAATTTATAACAAATACTACTAGATACATAAGTAATACCTGCAGCGACCTGTAAGCAAGTAGTTACAGTGCCAAAGAAGTAGGTGCTCACAATAAATATAATACGATAGATGTGACCTGAGGGCATAGTGATGGACCTGGTGCATTGTGTTGTTTTGACTGATGATGTTTTGACTGACGGCATCATCTGGCCGGGCTGTAATATTATTATTATTTAAATTAGCAGTAGGTCCTACTGATAGTCAAATATTGTTGGCTTGTCAATCACTGTATGCTTGAAAAGTTGTTAGAAATCGAGTTAACCTTACATTTTCCTCCTGCCAGTAGTGTTGCTCGTTCCACCTGGCTGTGTCTGGTTGTCGAAATTGAAACTTTCAGTTCATTTCTTTTTAAGAAAATATTCAAATGTTAAAACGGCGAGACAGTCAGCTTGCAGTATTTGGAATGTCGCAAGCTATGTATACGCATTAGCTTCATGTATTGTAAAATATGAAAACATGTTGACCCCGCAATCGATCCTATTCCTGTAGCTAATACGGCTGTATGAAAGAAACGAAAGAAGAAAGAAAATTGTATTTATTTTCCATATGGGCGAATTTTGGGCCTTTCGCCCACTCTTACTAGTACAATTAACCCATAATTATTAATACGATTTACAAATTAAATTAAATTACAATTGAACAGAAAAAAAGTAAATTATTAAAAATTAAAACTAGCAGACCGTTTACACACATTAATACACCATGCATACCCATAAAATAGTGGTGACAAGCACCCTTCAACTTCTTTAATTTCTGATGGGGTCCTGCAGAGTGTTCCATAGCCTCACCGCCTGCACCGAAAAGGAAGAAGATAAGGCCTGGGATGCGTGGATTTGAAAGCATATGAACTCATAGAGTAATGTTAAGTCAGAGACTCATTTATTGAAAGCGACCGGTTTCGGGCATCGTCAGGTTTGACTTTCTGTAGCCTGAGGATGACTGTCCTAGGGCTAGGAGTGCCATGTTCCGTGTTCCCCGGGGGCGATGTTCTAGTAGTGCCATCTGCCATGTTTTGGATACGCTTTAGTGAGGACGTTTCATCTCTCCTCTAAACGTGCCCCCCACCCGAGTGCCACAATGGCTTTTACTAAATTTTAATAATACTTGACAAAGTTGTGTGTTTTATTTATTTATTTAACTAAATCAGCGGCAACTGTAACATTTTTCTCGGACATTGCATGATCGCATGTCCTGAGAACCGGTTCAAGACTTATCCAAAAGTGTCCTCTTGTAGGAGGTACAATTAATAGGCTAAATTGACGGTTGGTGGGCACCTCAGGCACCGCTACTAACACCCCGCACTCGCATTGGGACCTCTCACTTTAGAATTCAATGTTTTTCCAAGAAATAACGTATTATTCAACCGGCTTAACATAACTCTGCTCCTAGTTTGCTTTTTATGCCCAATATTCTGGTCTGCCGCGGCTGGTCTTATAAGTTTTGTCAATGTTGTAACTTGAACAAGTATTTGTAAGTGTAGGTATTGGGCAGGGTGTGTTTTGGTTGGAACGTTCGTGTAGCTGCTGGTCTGCACGGCCATTCATTCTGGGCAATTGCTTTTAATTGCATCGATATCCGTAATTGTTGTAACTTATTTAAATTACTAGGTTATGCCAATTTTAATTAAAATTGATTCTGCAAACTAATGTCAAGACCATTATTGCAATTGCAAGTAAACTGCATCGCCAACGTCGATTTGTCAAATTCAGAATTTGCTGCGAACCTTTTTTAGTTCAGTTTATGTGTATTTCTATGGTTCGGAATAGTGCAGTTAGTAGAAACCATGAAACACTGGTGAGTTGAGGTCGGACTTGACTGAAAAAGGAACATTTTTCTCACAACCCATGGGTACCTTATCTTTATTAAATATCTCATTGTAAGGGGATCAAGAGAGAATTCTCAGGCCTGGGTTTAGTTTAAAATAGCTAGAAATGAATGCCGCATGATTGGGACAGGGAAAGAACAATAAAATAAAAATCAAACATAAAAACAAAGACACATAAACAATTATACGACATTTGCAGAAAATACCGCAAAACAATGTACCGGAGGAGACAATGAAATCGGCTGATTGATTTCCCTCGTCGACTATTAATAAACGTCAGCCGATGATGCCAATTAATGAAGTGACAATAAGACAATTGACTGAAGGCCTCCACCAACTCCATAAAACGGCTCAACTTTTACATTTATATGTACCGTCAACCGGGGTCAATCTTTCTAAATTGGCGTTTGTGAGGAATCCAAACCACTATCATTAGGTTACGGCTATAGTTGTCGTTTCAGCAGTAGTCCGCAAGCCTAACCCTTCTTGGGACCTCACCTAGAACCTATCAGCTCCTTTTAGATATATATAGTAATTACGTAGTGTTACAGCTGCTAATACATGCATACCGTCAAAATGAGACCCTCCTTTTCGGGTGAAATACTGAAATAATTTCACAGGTTAATGAAAAGAACCGGTACAAGTGAAGCTTATTTATTAATTAGAATAGATACTGTAACACAATAGTTCCTTGGTACATAATTGCCCTAGGGGTTGACATTCCCTATACCAAAGCACTGAATTGATCGATGGGACGATTGCATAGTCCAGAATGGGCACACCAATAAAATACGAAGCAACACAGTAACAGTGGCAGGGGATGCTACGCTAAGTGTTGGGCATCAATATTATCCATAATTTCTTCAAAATATATTTTTTTGTTGAAAACCAATCTTTGTTTGGAAAGCAAACTGTGCGGTTTTGTTACTCTATCGTATTTAAAACCTAAAACATACCCGAAGGAAGAAAGCATCGATAGAAAGGTTCCGCTGAAAAATTAATTTTTAGTCATTTTTCAAGAGAATTCAGACTTTTATTTTTATTTTTTTGCCCCCAGAACCAAACTATCTAGGGGAAAGCGATCTATAGGATTTTGTTTGCATTAATAACGACTACAATACCCTGTATGTGAATTTTAAAGAAATAGTCGGAGCCATTTTTGAGAAATAATTTATTTAGCCTTTTTTTTAGTTTTTTGAGGTTAAAACCCCCCAAAAGTAAGTTAGCCCATATTTGGAAAAAAAAATGGCCGTGAGTTATGATTTTTCTAAACCCTCATGCTGAATTTCATCTACAATCTAAAGCTACAGGGTAGTTTCCCGCAAATCGACAGACAGACAAACTGACAGACGATAGACATTTCGTAAACACCTTTTTTGGGTTCCTGGGACCTCAAAACGTCCACTGAAATCCAAAAAACTGAAAATTTCGACAATCACAAAGGTGTCCTTATACGGTACCGCTTATGAATAGGAAAGCAAAACCGCGGTTGCCGGTCATTTTGCAGTCCCCAGCATCCCAATCACAGCCATGGTCTACAGAGAGAAATGAGAATCCTCTGTCTGTCCTCGTCCCTCGGGACTCAATTCTTTCGTGTTGAGCAATGCAGAGGACGCTGTGACTTTGGACTGTGTGACCGACTTCACCCCGAGTTACAGTATCCTTTTTTATTGGAGTTTGCAGTGTCCTGTGCAGATCAAACGTTTTTTGCTTAATTAGACTCCCCGAGGACGTATGGAAATGAGGTGCTCGGTGATCCCTTCTGTCTTCTCATATACCTACTTTCAATCTGTGTGTCTCTTAAAGACGGCCACTAATTGCTTGTTGAACAAAATTGAAAAGCCTGCCCCGGCCCTGCCCCTTTGAGTCCCCGGGCACCGCCGCGATACCAGTATGGTCCCAATTTGTAGGTAAATCTACCAACCCCTGTTAGAGACTGTTACTAGCAACAAATTATTCAACTTTAACACATATTCATCACTTAGAACGCCATCAACATAGTATAGTTAGGAAACACAAAATACAGCTATTTTATGCCGTTTACCATGTTCTACAGCTGGCTATAGTTTTGGAGGAAAGTTAGAGATTTGTTAGGATTCACAAGTTTCGGTTAAATGTTGGGGTAATATCATTTAATCAAATTGTATTGAATTCACCGGTTGTTTCAAAGTATACATTCGACAGTTTGGCTATTCTGAGTTGAGATGCTGTGACTCGGAGTTGCAGTAGGCAGTAGGGTTGGCAGTTGTTTGGAGACTGTGATCGGACTGGTTCATGAACTGACGGGATGGAGCCACATCCTCATGACTTACGGAATGGTATGAATATAGTCATTACATGCAACCTCATTTAAAGACAATAACAATAACACAATCCTTTTTATTATTATTATTAAAATTCAATTTGTCGTTAATTATCGTATATCGATCGTAGAGCTATAAATGAGATGTAATAAAGCACAAGATATGCTGCTCCTCTGCATTTTGATACTTAGCATGTGGCCGTCAGTAACACCAATTGCAAACCCTTCGACTAAACATCCGATGTGTCCGTTATTTTTTACAAATCTAGTTCCTGAACTTTGGCCGATCAATGTGTACAGGGGCATTTGTTCTACTTTATGACACACCATTTATTTACGTGTATAGCTCTACGATCAATGACGAAGCAGTGGAATCCGGGATGGAAGGCCGTGGTCGTTCTGAAAGCTTACTTCCAAACGTTTCGTCAACATCTGCAGTTGACATATTCATTGGAACTGCGTAGATTTTATAGATTGTATCTCGGAGACTCAGCAGTAACTGTTCAGTTCAACAGCTCAGTTGCTGCTATATTGCTATTATGTAACACCAAAAACTGCTGTGTTGTACTTAGCGCTGCAGGTTTGTGTAATTCACCGATTCAGTTCAATCCAATCAGTTCACTTCATTGATTCTCTTCTTCAGTTCAGTTCACCGTGGACGTTGGAGTTGAGTCATAGGGGTCCGAGGGGATTGAATGGTGTTTGGTTAAGGTGTCAGCCAGGAATACAGTCAGCATTAAACGTAATTGCGCTGGTAAGTTATTGTTTTTTATATAAAAGTCTTTCCTATTTATCAATTAGGATAGGTACTGTAATAGTTCCTTAGTAATCTTTAATCTTTAATTCCAACAATAACACAATTACAGTTTGTGACAATTTATGTACCGCACTATACTAGCCTGCGTGCGGCTTAACGTTGGATACCTATCTATATATTCAAATAATACTTTAATTATATTATAAACCAAATACTTATATGTTATAAGCTAAATGTTTAATGAAATAAAATAAAACGAATCGTTCAATATGAAGTCGTCAAAATTGGGGGGGGGGGGGAGGAGGGGGAGGTGCATTAGACTATACTGTTTGAGTTTCAATCCAGCTTAGCATTTTCTTGTTGAACAGCCTGGAGGAAATTGTGTTGTTTATGTCCAAGGGCAGTTTGTTATAGTAAGTTACGCCTGTGAAATGCGCTTGCCTTTGTGTTTATTAATTATAAGTGTTGTCCGTGTGCGATTTTGTATTAGTGGTTTTATTGTAATGTATCTAGTGTCATGTTGATGAGTGGTTTCTGGGATGTGTGTTTTTTTTTTTGTATTTCTATTATAGACTCTTTTGCGAATAGTTGTTTTATTGATTGTACAGCTGCTATTTCAAATAGTTCTCTAGATGGTAATATGTTGATTGTTGAGTTTTCTATACATAATTTTCAGGATTTTTTTCTGAATTGCACTTAATTTATCTATGGTGTTTTGATAAGCCCCTCCCCATGCTAAAATTCCGTAAGTTAAGTAAGGCTGAACGAGAGCATAATATATTTGTTTTAATAAAATAGGAGTGACTATATTTCTTAGTTGTACGAATTTGTAGACTGTTGTTCTGAGTTTTTTTTAGTGTGTGTTGGATGTGTTCCTCCCATTTTAATTTTTCATCGAGTATTATACTGAGGTATTTGGCTGATTTAGTTTTTTTAATATAGTTTATAGTTATAGTTTGGGGAGGGAGTAAACAACTGTCCCAAGGTTAATTTTCGGATTCTTCGAATTTCCTATTCCAAAGCATTGAATTGATGAATGGGATGATCGCATATTCGAGAATTGCAACACAGTAATAATGGCATGGTATGCAATGTATTGGGGCATCAATTATACATAATTTCTACAAAAATACTCTTTTTAATTTTAAAAAAAAACTTTACTTGTGAAAGTATCCTGTTCGGTTTTGTTGCTACAATATATTTAACACTTAGAAAATACCTGAAGTAAGAAAGGTTACATGGAAAAATGCTTTTTTATTATTATTTTTTATTATTTTATTTAGTCTTTTTTTTTATCCCAGAACCAAAGGGGCAAGCAACCCATTGAGTTTTTTTAACATCAATAACGACTACCTACCTAACCTCTAATCTCGCTAAAATTATTGAAAAATTAGTTAAAATTCGATTATTGTTTTGGGTTGAACCTCAATTAATGGCACAACAATACGGCTTTAGATCAAAACTCTCAACTACTGATCCAATCTTAAAACTAACTAATGCGATCTACTCCGGTCTTGAAAGTGAAAAGAACCCAATTGCTATCTTCTTAGACCTTCAAAAGGCTTTCGATGTGGTTAACCACAATATCCTATTGAAAAAACTTAAAAATGAATTTGGAATATCTGGAACAGTACTTAAGCTTTTTGAAAGCTATTTAGATGACAGGTATCAGTGTGTACGGATTGGAGAAGTTATTAGCGGTTATGAAAAAGTATGTTGTGGAGTCCCGCAAGGAACAGTGCTTGGCCCAATTCTTTTTATACTATATATAAATAGCCTTAAATATTTACCTTTGCTAGGGCAATTATTTTGCTATGCTGATGATACTGTAATTTTTTGTACTGGAAAAACATGGAATGAATCTTTCTTTAACGCAAATCATGACTTAAATATAATTAATAAATGGCTGTCATATAACAAATTAGTGCTCAATGTTGAGAAGACATATTTCGTATGTTTCAGCTACACTAAAACGAGGCAGCCTTCAACTGATAGAGTCATACAGATACACGAGCCTGACTGTTTAGGGGTAGAATGTAACTGTTCGTCTATTACTAGAGTAAAATCAGTAAAATATTTAGGAATGTTAATTGACCAACATATAACATGGTCCGAACATGTAAGACAAACGTCTATGCGACTTAGAAGAACGATATACATTTTTAGACGATTGAGAAATGTTCTGAATGTTCATCTACTACGTATGATATTTTTCGCCATCACTCAGCCAATTGTAAACTAAGGCATATGTGCGTGGGGAGGGACCTTTGGATCACTTATTAATAAAGTAAATATATCCCTGAACATTATCCTACGAGTAATGTTAAATAAAAGCAGAAGAGAACATGCCCAACCCTTATATAATCAATTACAAATTCCGTCAGTTTACCATACCTACACCTGGGAAGGGCACAATAGGCCCAATAGGCTTAAGTGCACACAGGTAACACCTGTACCCCAATTAAAAAAAAAAAAAATACACCTGGGAAATGTTAAAATTGGTCCACAATAATAAAATTTGCCTACCACCAGCCTCCGTTAAATATTACAACACAAGATCAGTACAGAACATTAGTTATTTCCCAAACATCACCAAAAGCCGCACGACTTTCTCGCCTGTTTTCTTGTCAACGAAAATTATAAATGCTCTCCCCACTCATATTACAGATTTACTAAGAAAAAAATATTTTTTACCATCAACAAAGAACTGGCTCAATAATTCGGAAATAACATTTCTTAAATCACTATTAAATGAATAAATCGGTATACCTAAATAAAAAATTAATATAAGTACTAAATTACTATATAAGTAAGTATGTAAAAGAACTTATTGTGATGTGATCCAAAGGCCTGGTTCCCCCACGTGCACATGTATTGCTTATACATATATGTGGTGTGGAATGTGTTTTTTTGACAATTTGTAGTCTTACTGGTTTAATATAATTTACTTTACTTTACTTTACTTTACTTTACAATATGGGCTATGTGAATTTAAAGATAATCGTTGGAGCTGTTTTTGAGATTTTTCGAAGTAAATTGTCCCCTAAACTTGGTTGGCCTAAAATTAAAAAAATTATTTCAAGGCATGATTTTTGTGAACCTGTATGCCAAATGTCGTCCACAAACAGACAGACAGAAATTTCGTATAACCACTTTTTTGGCTCCTGGGACCTCTAAGCGTGTAAATCCATTGAATTTCCGAGATCGAAAATCACAAAGCTTTCCTTATACAATAGTAAGGTATAAATAGTAAAGCAATAAATATACAGGTATAAATAATGTTTGAACTTTTAACCTAACCTACCACTATACTGCAAACTCAACAATTACAAACTCAACATATAGAAAAGCTAGGCTAACGCTTGCCATAATTTTGCAAAAAATAAAAAAAATCCAGGACCCAATTTGGAACCGAGACTTTCAAGACCGAAACCTGTCTTCCGTCTTGAGCAAACACTATTCTCGTTCTAAAGATATGAATGTGGTCACATGAAAAATTCTTACAAAGTTTAAGAGTTCCCAAAATTCAGTTTGTTTCCCCGACTGATTTACAACAGTTACTATTCTATAAATCGGTTTAACGATTTGCCGGGGTTTTTAGAATTTCAAGTAAGAACATTTAAATTTCCTTCGAATCTTGTTTTTTCTTTAAATTCATTTCCTTCGAAGCTTGTTTTTAAAATAAATTTTTTTATAGCACAACTTCGCGGCTGTGGAACGAGATATTAATTAATTTCCCCGTAAATGAGCGGACGTTTCTTGTCACAAAATATATTGAAATCTCTCCCTTTAGGTTAGAAAAGGTTTGAAGGTGCAGGCAGCTTGGTTGCATAAACATGTTCATGCTGTGGCAACAGACAATAAATCCCAAACTTTTCAATCCATCATGACCTTTCGAACCCTTGTAGGCGAAACTGAACAAAGTAGCCTACACGCTCAGTAACAAAAGGTTATAAACCACAAAAAGGAACAAACTGTGATCATTACCAGCGACGAATGGCTCGCTCAATGCCTAAATAATGCCATAAACGTCATTTACACGACACACTAATTTATTACAAGTTCTTATCAGCCTACAATGGGACAATAAGCACCGGGCTATTTGTACCTCAAGTAGCCAGGCAAAGGCTTATGCGATTGAGTGGGCGCGCGACGAATAATAATTTTGATGCATTACAATAATAGCTCATTTTATGGGCTTTCATCTAATTTATGGCAAGCATTATCATTTTAATGAATGAGTGGCAGGCGTAGGCAATGAAAAAAATTGTACAAACGGACAACGTCCACGATCAGGGGTAAAAGAATGGTGGGACTGGGATTTTAACCCACTTTTTGCGTTATAACAGCAAAGTATGAATCATGAATAAGTAAATAAATAAATATTTCTGTTAAATTATACAATACAAGTAATCAAAAAGTAATTGATACTACTACCAAACTCATGGTTGACCTGAAAAAGTACTCCCCAGCGTTTCGTCCACATCTGCGGTCAATATCTTCACTGGCACTACGTAGACTTTGAAGTATGTATCTCAGAGGCTCAGTTGCAACATTTCGGGCTGTAGCATCATATTTATTTTGGCTGCGATCGTGAAAACCTATGTAGTTACAAAGTGTCAATAGTAATTACCTGCAACATCCCGCTTTATTTTGTTTATAGTTTTCAGTATTGACTTTTTTATTAGTAACTTTTACAAATCCGTTTACTTTTTCTTTAAAAAAAATTGTGTATTTGTTTTTGTGACTGTAAGTAATAATATTTTTAAATTTTCAATAAGACGTTATTATGACAAAAATTATTTGAAATTAACTTTAACCTAGCGATACAAGTCTTTATAAGTACTTAGTGCTGGGGTCAGTCAATTCCCCTTCCCCCGAGGTGAAAGAGTCTCCCTCAAGTTAACAAACAGACTCGCTTCCCCCGCCAGGTTGACAGGGTTGCTTAAAAGCAGAAATGCTGAAAGCAGGCGTTGGAAACAACAACAGCAACTTAGTGCTGGGGTTGATATTTTTTTTTTTTTTTTTTTTTAAGGCGCGGGACTCTTTCGAGTATTTGCGCCGGTCGGTGTGTGTGTGTGCGGAAGTCATGGGTGTTTTAGAATGGTTTTGTCTACAGTCTACAGGTTGATATGTTCAGTGTAAAATATTTAAATGCAATAAATTATCTACTTACTTACTTACTTTAATTGTTTTAGAATGGTTAAAAAATAATGGAAACTTAGCAAAAGTCCTTGAAAATTGCGCCAGTAAGCATTCAACCTGCTATTATACTATACTATAGTATTGTACGCTATGTAATAATTACTACTAGTAATACTATAGTAATTTGCAGGAAATTATGCTACCAGTATTTCACTTCACAGGACGCTTGAGTGGTGTGCAGTTATACTGTAAGTAGACATCAGCTCAAATCAGAGTGCAATACATCAAGTAAATAGTACTTGACGGGGAGGGATTAATAATCAATATTAACTATTCTCTCATTTAGTTAAGTCACCCTAAATTATGATCTTTACTGAACACGCAACATAATCAAGTTCCGTACCGTCCCGTTGGCTGTAATTTTATTGTTTAATTATGCTCCTATACTCCTCAATTGAATTCTTAATGATGCTCGTACATTATTAATTCGACAAATGGTGTTCTGCAGGATACCATACGTTATCTACCCTTAATTTCAATGTAGAAATCTGGTTATTCGCCAAAACCATAGTTTCGTACAATGTTTATGGGATATTTTAAGGTACAGCAGTGTCGTAAATTGTTACAAGTAGTGCTGAAAGTTTTCTGGCAGCGAAAAGTGTTGACTTTAAAAGCACATCATACTTAATACGAATTCCGAGTGAGGCGGGTAGAATTGACAAATTTATAGCCCCTTGGCTCTCCATAGATAAATGAAAACGTTTTTCCCTGGAGCACGTCCCTCATCTCCTTATGATAACTACTATTAGGTATACCTGCCTCATAACACAGTTTATCAACCCGCTGACTTTTAGTAAAAGAAGAAAATTTATTTTTAAGTTACTCATTTTGCCGTATGGCAATCAGAGTGCGAACTTACAAATCAACAGCAGACGCCTAAGTTGGCAGTTACACCCTAGGTTTACATACGACTAGCGCATTCTTAATATAGGTAGGAAGTTACTTATGATTATGAGGAATAGAAAATGTCTCTACTATAGGGCTACGATGCCCGTAGAAACAGAAGTGAGCGAGGACCACTACAGGACCTTTGGCTAGAAGATGCACATGACCGGAACACATGCAAGTTGAAAATCCGTGCTGCCGACCCCATGGGAGGGACAAGGCGCCGTTAAATTAAAGTAAAGTAAGCCTCTCTTTCCGCCACTAGACCTGACATAGGCTTAACATAGGCACTGCACAACTTCGCGACCCCAAGCGCGTTAGGCGATACTGTACTGCAGTGGCAGTCAAGCCTACCAACGACCCGAATTACGTGAACGATTTCAATTCCCGATCAACGCCACTTACCCTGTAAGCAGATCGTGACGCTACCCTCGCCGTGGATTGGCCTGCGGCGGATTGGCGTGACGCGGCGTGGCACGCAGGCCGGCGCGAGGCCGCCACAAGACCGGGCGCATCTCCCCGCACAGCCCTCATTATAGGAAAACCATTATTTCAGCCTAATTATAGCTTCCTCAGCCTGCGAGCCTCACATATTCCAGCTTCTTTGGTCATTGCCTTCGTATCAATCCAAACTCTTCATATTCACATTTTTTCAGGTTAAATACAGTTTTCTGTATATAATATAACTATATTGTATTTAGGGGCTTCACATTCATATCTTTGGACATTGCAAAAGCAATGAAAAGGAACCCCCTATTCAGGGACGCCGACTGGGGGGGGGGGCACGGTTCTTTTCGCCCTCGCAGACTAGTTTCTGGGGGCGCTGCCCCCCCCCCCCCCCCCCGGAAGCAAGAGCCCTTAGTGCAGTTTATTTATTTGTCTCCCTTAATATTTCAAACATTAAAATAAATAAATATAAATTAAATAAAAATAAATCCCATAATTTGACATTTGCACCGCTCCAACTTTTAGAACCTTTTTCGCGCCAATTTTGTTTGTATAGCCTACTTTTCTGCATTATAGTTATTTTAAGTAACCATTTACCAATGCATTTTCTTAATACTTTCCAGAGTACCGAATTTTGCCCCCAGAATTTTTAAAACTCGGCGTCCCTGCCCCTATGCGTAGGTGTTTATAGAGTTTCTGTAATTTCAGATTTACATAAATGACCTACTTGTCTTGTAAACAGTCTTCACTTGTATCTGTAAGTTGGAGGTCCTGAAAAGTTATCAAGTGTTTTTCCTATGCTTAAAATAGATGAATTAACGGCAATCAGCCATGGGGCTGTGCGCAGACTACAGAACAATAAAAATGTTAACTTTTAACCCATATTGGTAAGTTTTCGAGAGCTGAATTAGGGATAAGATAAGATTAGGTTAGGACGCCGTCAATAAATAAATTTTTCAAATTCGTCCGGGAATGGCTGATGAAACGGGAAGAGGTGGAATCCTTGTATGAAATAGTGGACTAGACTGTTATGTGCTTACGAGAGATCTGTTATTAATATATAAGTGTAGTTTAATAAGTTAATATAAGTATGTGTAATTGAATTTTTTTTCTTTTTTATTCAGTTTTATAGCAGGGTAAATTGTTATAGGTCTTCTTGTGGGGCTTTACAATTACTGTGTTTGAATAAAATTGTTCTATTTAATACACATTCATTCATTCATTCAGATAAGATAAGATAAGGGATGCATGTACAATGGACAACATATAGCTTCCAGTCTTTTTATTATGTAGAATTCCCACATTTGAAGCTAACTATGAATGAAGGTTATATACGAAATATCGCAGATAGGTTGTTTGTAAAATCATGTAAAAAAGAAAGAAAGTAAAAGGATTGGGCGAATTTTTGGCCGCTCGGCTGACTCTTTATATTAATTTAACCCATAATAAAATAATCGTTTACAAATTGCAATACTATGATTATACAACAATAAATAAATACAGTAATGACATGCACCCTTAAATGTACCGTAGGGGTCGGTGTAAAAGCAAAAAAATCAATATCTGAAAAGGTGCTCCTGACCAAAATTATTACCCTGAAGAGGAAATACCAGCAAAAAATTAGCCTACGGCTACCCCGATCGGCCATCAATCATTTCCGAGCACAGACACAAAAACAAAACAAGCGCTCTCACAGGCAAAATAAACATGACCCAAAAACTGTATTTTGATAACATAAGTACCCCCTAACATGGCGGCCTGACTCCGCCCCTAATAACGTCTGTCATAGCCAGCGAACCTTGAAGAAAAACTCCATAAAACGTTGTAGGTACAAATGTGAGCCGCCATCACGGTGTATGACCCGGGAAAAAGGCGTAATGCGCCGGCAAGTCGCAAAAAATGACTCAATCTGCCCCCGACGATCATCATCAGGCCAAGTAACAACTGAATTTAGCTGGGTAATGACTCGTGGCTGCCTTGTACTATTAGGCTGTTCGGGGCGGAAATGACACTTGCCCTCCAATATGGGGTCCTATCCGGTTGTCTCGACACACGTGCATCTAAAAATGATGACTGCCTCTGTCGAGAGTGTAATTTGTTTTTGTTTTTCAAAGGATGAAATTAGGTTTCTTTTGATAGAGTTTCAAACCTCAGCGAGATAACTTACATAGCCTCTAAAGGCCTAGCACTACCAAAAAAGTAGAAGAAGAAAACTTACCTTTCTTAAAATATTATTTTTCTGATGAACCATTCTACCATTGCTTTTAAACTTCGGGAATGTTTTAGGAGCCAATTAGAGTAACAAAACAGAACAGGCTACTTTTGAAAGCATGGTTTTGTTTTCTGAAGATGTTATGGATAATTAGAGCCCAATGCATTGCATACCATGTCATTATTATTTGCGTAGTATTTTTGCTTTCCAATTTATACGTAGTATAAGGAAAGCTTTGTGATGGTCGAAATTTTCGATTCCGAGATTTCAACGGATTTACACGTTTTGAGGTCCCAGGAACCCAAAAAAGTGGTTTTTACAAAATGTCTGTCTGTCGGTCGGTCTATCGGTCGGTCTGTCTGTTCGTCGATTTCCGGGCAAACTACTCAGTGGATTTGAGTGAAATTTGGCATGTAGGTTCACAAAAATCATACCTCGGGACCATTTTTTTTTTGGGCTAACTCAATTTGGGGGGGTTTTATTTTCAAAAAACTCCAAAAAAACGTCTAAAAAAATTATTTCTCAAAAACGGCTCCAACGATTTCTTTTAAATTCTCGTAGATTGTAGTCGTTATTAATGTTGACAAAATGCGGGGGGTCGCTTGCCCCTTGATAGTTTTCTTCTGGGGGTAAAAAAATAAAAATAACTAAATTTTAATGAAAAAATGACTAAAAAATGCGAAACCTTTCTATCGATGATTTCTACCTTCAAGCATGTTTTAGGTGTTAAATTGAGTAACGAAACCGGATAGGTTGCTTTCCCAAAAAAATATTTGGTTTTGCCCAAAAAATTATTTTTTGAAAAAAAAAAAAAAAAATTCGCGCTCAAATGCATTGCATGCCCTGCCATTATTGCTGTGTGGTAATTAATGTGCTTGTTTGACCTATCGAGAATTTACCTCACTTCCAGTGACGTCAGGTGGACAACCCCCCCCCCCCCCCCCCCCGAGATATCGGAAATTTAACCATAGGAAAAATATTTGCCAAAAAATTACTAATTTTCTCTATCTAATAATTTTGATAAATTGGAAAGCATGTTCGAGTGAACTCGGACCGGTTCTTTTATTTGTCTGCCCATTCTGTAGCATGCAATTGATCATCGATCAATCGAGTGGTTTAGGATAGGAAAATATGTAGGCAGCTGATATTTAGCCATGGGGCAATTATTGAACATGGAACTATTACGGGACTTGTAATAGTTGGTTAATAGGAAAGCAGGTACGGGTTTAGTCGTACCGGTTGTTATTATTAATGTGCCCCATTGAGGACATTGTAAGGAAGAGCATGTAACATATGGACGGCAGCATGGGCCGTGTCTGGAGTAAGCATGTTAATGACACGTCCTATAAATTCAAAATATGTTGACGAGAGACACATCATGTATAGGAAACGGCCCATCTGCAGGGATACAGGGCAGCTGTGACGCCACATCCTTTATATTTGTTCACATATTTAGTACAAACGTGCTGATTGATTTATTGTCGGGAAATATTTGGGGAATCCCCCGGGGGAAATCCCCGATTTTGTAAATTATTGTCTGCGGTCATTAACGATGCATTGTTGCCGATTTTCGTCAATGGTGTGGAAACTTTTACTATTTTACTAGCTATAACATATTTCAGTAGACAAGCCGTACATTGCCTAGTTGTAGAGGGATTATCATCTTATGTTATTATATTGCAGTATTATATGGCACCGTATGCAAACGCAGAGGACGCAGAAGTTGGTTTTCAGCGGCTTCAACCACCCTAGGCGTCCTGGTAGGCCAAGACTAAGATGGAGAGACCAAGTGCTCTCGGATGTGCAAGCCACCGGCACGGCCACGGAACATCGTCCAAGGTGGCGTGCTGTAGTGGCAGCGGCCTATAGTCCCCCCGGGACGCGGCAACCTATAAGTAAAGTATTATATGGTACATACTATAGAAGCGGCTGCAATAGATCTCAAAGGTCGACGCAACGAACCTTACCTTAAGGAGGCACCGCAAAAAAAAAAAAAAAAAAAAAAAATGGTACATACTATAACACTCACATTAAATTAACTTTGATTAAAGAGGTAACCTCCTCCTTATTACCGAAATTAGAAGACATAGAAAAACAGGACTTGGCGGGATTCGAACCCACGATCTACGTATAACCGGGACGTCGTCTTAACCACTGGGCCCGCAAGTAATAATAAAAATATGTATGTACTGTAAGCGATGATTGGCTTATGCATCGCAACTTTTTGTAAGTAAGTAAGTATTTGTATAATAATAAATAAATGAATAAAAATCGAAGCATAAGTCCCCAGCACAAAAATGACTTGTCACGCTGGGGTCAAAAGTTAAGCACAATTCATAATTTATTATTATTATTATTATTTTTAAATTTACAATCCAAGAAGTATGAAATTGAGTAGAATAAAAATGCAATTAAACTTGTAGTCTCTATAGGTACAATGGGCACAAAGTTATTTGAGAAGAGATCTATGAAGAATTCTGAAATATTTGAAGTAAATGTTTATTGTCAGCTTTATAAATGAAATTTTTAGATGTAATTAAAAAATTCTTACATGAGCGGAGAACCTTTAAATCTCTATTGGAAGGGAATTGAATAGTTCAATCATACATACTTGTGCAAATAGAAGTATTTGCTTAGATTTGTAACTTTCTTACTTATTTGTGGCTGTTTCGGCAGTATACTATACCTATACTATCCAACCATTCGCATTTGTACAATTGATATTAGAAAACGGATATTTGCGTCTAACTTCGTTGCAAGTCCAGATTATCTGAGTTATCCAAGTGAGACATAACTTTGCCCCACTCTGAACTTTACGATTACTGTCGCAATGAATTATATCGATAGCAATTTTACAAATACTCTTCACTGTAAGCCACTTCTAGATTTATGGAAATATTTACTGTAAAGTTTCTCCAATCCTCTGTTCAAACTGTAATAGCCTCTTGAATATTGTAGTTACCATCAAAGGGACTATAAATCGTGTTCGGTGGTACGGTGGTAGCATGCTTGTACTTGTGTGAGTCTCTTCACACCATGTGGTCGGAGACGTGTCGTAACTCAACACGGGTACAAACCTATAGAAGCAACTGAAGAGGGCAATCGAGTACATTAATTAAATTGTTTCTATGTAATTAACCTTCAAAAATAAATTCTCCAGTTTTTAATGTGGCAGATAAGGTGTAAATGTCAGTGTCACATATTTAAATATGTTGTGAAGAAGATCAGTCTCTATCAGTCCCCTGGCCTGAACCCTAGCGTTATCCCATTGTACACAAGGGAAATGACAATATTTGGCCAGTTGAAAATTTTCCGCGATCCCAAAAGCATGGCAATCAATCGGAAATTATTAGGTTTATAAGATTTGCAATGGTACATAATCAGCTAAATCTTAGCCAGTAGTAGATTTTTGTCGAGATCAGTAAGTTAACCTTTCATACCGACTACTACACACATGGTAGATGCAGCATATTGCCCTATACAATATACAAACTTTGTATCGAATCTCCTGTCAAAGAAATGAAGAAAGTTGTTGAAACTGCTGCCAGTACGGTACTAAGGCATGCCGAACAATTTATAAAACATACTTATAGCAATGTTGTGTCAATCTTAATAGTGTATATCTCGTAGGAAATACGAGGAACGAGGTAGGTACCCCAAAATCAGTTGTTTTTCTTATTTTTTTATTTAATTAACGTAGCAAGATATTAAAGATTTTGCCCATTTAAGTTGTAGAAGACTACTTCCTGCATCATATAATAGGGTATATTTAATTGTTGGTACTGTAGCTTTTTTATAAAAATGATTGACCAATATTTTAATCACTTTATTAATTAATTAAGTAAAAAATGAGATGCATTAAATTTCGGACTGCCAATTTCCTACGGGACGTACACTCTTAACAAATTTATTAGAAGCCCTGTGTGCATTCAGTGTCAGCAGCTCGACACAGAAGGGCATATTAAAGACTAATTTCCAGACGCAAATGACAAAAAACACATGGTGTTGAAAGCCACCGGCATGTCCGGCCAGATATAATCATAACGAAATTTCAACTGCCATAAGAAAATCAAGATTAGGAACACAGATAACGCAACAAGTATTAAAATTAACAGTTATTTTTTTGTAATAACTCTAAAGTGACGGCTAATGCGTTCACTGTGGCTAATTGACCATTTCAATGCATTGTGCAATGACTGGTACCATTTCTCAATGCTTAGCTTACCCGGGTTTTGAGCTTTTTGCTTTTGTTTACCATTCTGTCTGCTTATCAATGAAAACGTTTGGTTAAGTTTTTGCTCATTACTGGTAATGTACAGTGGGCCCTTTTAGATTATCTACAGGAGTGGAGTACAGTTTAGTGGAGATAATTCCGTCCAGCAGATCTAGAATGAACAACCTCGGGTAAAGTTAAACCGAGTTCAAAGTTATTTACTAGTTTAACAAGCCCAAAGGTCTATAGCGCGTACCCATTTCCACGGGTCTTCCTATACTGCATAGCATCAGTGTCGCATATATAAGATATTTTTGGATTATATGGGATTTAACAGTAACAGAAGTAGGCACACTCCAGTCGCAGTTGAAGCATGACCGTCCAATCTCTATGGGCTAGGCCCGCTTTAATTTTTTTGGGTCACAGGTACAGCGAGGTTGGGGTTTGGCGAGATCACGCGAAGAGCGGAGAAATTGCCGCTTATTAATTTAATTACCATTCAAAATAAAATGGAGGGGGGGGGGGGGTAGCATGGGGTCCCACGTTGTTGGAATGATGCAATTCTAATGTTAAAGGAACGGAAAGTTCCATTATCAGGACGTGGGTGTCATTCCTCCTGAAATCAGTTGACCTAACTAGGCCTCATGCGGGGCCCCCTACCGAGTAGGCATCCAGTTCCAATCGGAGGTATACAACAGAAAACCTACCGCGACCCGAACCTGGAGTGTCCCGGGTCCACCACACCCCTTGGGGCCCCTCCCTTGGCTTGCTCGGTCCGCCCCCCAGTAATTGATTTCGAGTGCGTCGCGTGGAGCCCCCACAAAAACAGGCTGATTGGAGAATCGTGCTGGAGAACCTCACAGTCATCTACAGTATAATGCGTCAGGGCCGTAGCCAGGCTGTGCAGTGGGCGGGTCTCCAATCAGACCCTCACCCGATGTTCCGCGAATTTTGGTTGTGCGGCACATTGGTATTGGATATGCATTGCAGTGTGTTATTGTGTTAAATCAATTTTCTGTGGTTTTATTGCTCTGCGGTAGAGTGCTTTTTGTTGTCTGACGAATGTGGATGTATAATTTATGATTTTTTTTCCTTACTCGGCTTACTCATCGATGTTCCCATATAATAACATAATAAAAACAGTTCATGGTTAGATTTTGCCATAGCTGCAGACCTACAGTACGGCAATTTTGACAAAACTGGATAAAGTGTTTGTTCTTAATGATGATGATGCTAATTTCCGTTCAGTTCACCAGATTTTAGCAATCAATTGGATAGGATGGATGTCTTTTCGAAAGCTTCTGCAAAACATGACCTTTAGACTTACGGAAAGAGGAATTCGAGAGATGCTATGAATTGTAATAGGGTAAAACAGGGTGGCCAACTGCGGGACCGTCGGATTTCCCTTCACGACGATACATAATGGGGTTATGGCCCTAGAATCTCACGTAGGCTCCCACTGCTTATCAAAAAACGAATCACAGCAAAAATTAATATACTTTTTCTTTCTTCTTTTCCAAACGCTGTGGCCACTTTTCAGTATTGCTTCCTTCTAGACTAATAGGGCTACTATTCTATGAGCGAATAAGCGATCCTATATATTTCAGCTCTTCCCCCATTTTCACCTTTAGAACATCGTGTACACAGCTTCTATATGAACCCGCCAAGTTACTACTCTGCCTAGCATTCTCTCTGTACAATACAATACAACGCCTAAAGGGGTTGTGGCGACGCGGATCTTTCCGATTTTATCACTCTATATTTATTACGGTGCCCCCAAGTTCCATACTGTCTCTAGAGCTACCTTGCATCTCTCAAGGGTTGTATAAAAACCCATCAACTTTACAAGTAACTTCTAGATTTCCAAGTTCGAACACGTCTCCGAACTAAGCAATACAAAAAGTTTCTGTCGAATAAGAACAGAGAGGAATGTATCAAAATAGAGAACAGAAAAACATACGGAAAAGTCAGCTTTAGTGCTGAAAGGAAAGTTTGGCTGGCGGGCGCAAAGACCAAATAAAGCTGGGAAATGAGTTAGGGGAACTCAATAAGATGAAAACTTAGCCATATATCTCAGACTTGAGCATTTCTCGTGAAATATTGATGTCGAGAAAGAACATTAAATTTGCAACGGAATCAATTTAATTATTTGTATAAATTTTAGATCGATGGCTAACTTTTGACTCATATTCTATTGGATACATTACAGACTGCGATGTGAACTTTTTATATGATTCAGTGCGGAAAATGATCGCTCGCTACTTACTGTATGTTGCCACTCATTATAACTATAAGTACAGTTTAAAAACTACTTCTACATTCAAAAATTAGGTTGTACATGAACCTTTCAAAACTAATACTATATTTTATATATATTATATATATATTATATATATTATATTTTTATTATCATCATCTGTCACGATTAAAGAGTTTCACAAACTCACAAAATTGTAATAACTCAAATTGTAGGTTTTCGTCAAGGTCATCCGAGTAACAATTGACCAATCTCTCTGCCTTAGTTTTTAAATCTTCGGAGCTTATATTTTATATTTTATATATTATATATAATTGATATATATTATATTTTATATTTTAAAAACCCGAATTTCTCATCGATTTCTTTATAAGCGGTAATTCATCGATCCAGTGACAGCATAAACTGGTCAATTCTGGGAAGATCTATTTGCCTTATTGGTTTGATTTGGTTTTCTAATCTATATCTATTGTAAATTTTGTGGCCTTTTGTGGGCCCCTTTTTTGGCCAATCCCGGCACTGATTACAGGCATAGTGTATTACTGAGATTTTAGCTACCAATTGAGACGGTAATGGCCGTAGTCAAGGAATTTTTTTCGGTTGGGGGGGGGGGGGGGTTTCAGAAATTTCATTGGATATTACATAGTAGTTTTTATTTTTCCTCTCAAAATACGATTCTGTCTAGTATCAAGCCATTTCATTGTGGGGGGGGGGGGGTTGAACCCGCCCTTGGCTACGGCCTTGGAGACGGTGACCAATGTTCGACTTCCGGAAAACTTGTCATGTCATGACCACCCTCCGTTCGTTATCCGATTTTGATTAGACTAGATTATACAAATATCTGATCAAGTTTGAATCCAGATAAATCCACCATTTTGTTTTAAGATCAATCTGCGTTAATATTGGTCGTAGAGGGATGAAATAAAATGTGACTGAAAGCCCGTGTTATAGTATTATCTACGATAATGGTAATCGGCACTTTTTGCGACAAATCAACGATTTCAATACGGCGTCCAGTAGAAGTGAAAATAATGTAATACTTGAGCAAAAGTTCATAGTCATCTACATTATGGTTCGAAATTTGGAACACAGGAGTGATTTGTTTGTTAATGTTGAGGTCGGGATAAGAATGAAGTCAATAGGGGTAATAGAGAGCGTAATTTTCCTTTAGAATTTTTATTTATTTTGAATTACATACGCGTAGCAAGGTAGCATATATTAAAAGCGGGGTCAGCGGTAGTGTTCTACAATATCATATCATTTACAGGGAAGAAGAAACCACCGCCGTCTGGGCTTCCAAATCTCTCTACACCTGGTCAGCCAAAGCCGAAAGGGATTTTTGATTCTTTAATAAACAAAATAAAATAACCAAGGCAAAACCACTGATCATAGCACCAGCGTACACTTGGTTGAGGTTGTTCTCTCCTGCGCACCATCAAGAATTTCAACATTAAACATAGTGTTTTCTCATCCTATTAATCAATAAAAATGCCAGAAGTACTTGTTCTATTTCGGCTGGAAGACATTTTTATGGTATAAAAGTAGAGATGGAACTATAATAAAGATGAAAAATTAAAGAAGTGTCCAGTTTCTCATCATATCTAAACGTCTGTAAAATTAATCTGAAAACTAGCTATGAAATTTGGCTCGCAGCTATTTATATCAGGTAATTGGATAGAGCAGCACTGAATACAAGTTGGAAAAGAAATTATATTAAATTTCTGATTAAATTAATTTCCCTCCTTTTTCTATACAGTAAATCCTTTAGTTAAGTTGGCTCTAATGGATCTTCAAGAGCTATTGTTTACCTTATTACTATAAAGGTTTATGAACTGCCAAAACCGTTAAACTAAACACGGACTTTTTGTAATATCCAAAAGGAAGTAAGTAACAAAGCTTTTTGATTTGTTTTTTTGTGGAAAATCTGCAATCAGACTTTCTTACCTATAGTTATTGAATATATAGCACATGTATATTCACAGGGTGCTGAATGGCCTATCAAGCAGACAAGCAGTCTTATTCTTATTCTTATGTACTTATATTGTATTGTATTGTCGTTGCATTGAAAATTGGTATCGATGAAAATATTCTGTAAAGGTTTGGATCTAATGTAATCCCATCACAAAAACACTAGAATTCATCAAAAAGACTGGTGTTATAAGATGGGCGTAGACGGCAAACGTGGAAGCAAAGGACCTTCTAGGTCGACGCTTATAGGAACTCAAACGAGTAGACCCCACGAAGGAAAAACAAAAAAAAAGGTTTGGAGGAATACATTTTTACTTTACTTTACTTTAGTAGTGTTATATATCTTAGTTATGTTATATATTCTTAGACCTCACCATCATCAAAAATATTAGTACCCTAGACTTCAAGATATTTCGTAAATAAGAAACCCATAGCGATAATATAATCCCTGTTGATTCTTCTCACCCATTCCAGCACAAACACGCAGCATTCCATAGTATGATTTTTCGACTCCTTAACATCCCTATGAATGAAACCAACTATAATAATGAATTAAATACAATAAAACAAATTGCCCAAAATAACAATTTCAATCTCAACCTAATAGACAGAATCCTACGACATCACAAAATCAAACACAACCTCAAACTAATTTACCCCCCAGAGAGCTTAAACCCGGTAACCAATAAATCATATTTCAGGATACAATACATAGAAAAAATCACAGAAAAAATAAGTAACCTCATTTCTTCTACAACAGACAAAACACCGCAACAATTTGGCCAATAAACTCATGAACTGCAAAACCAAACCAGAAAAGGAAAAAGGCAATGGAGTTTATCGTCTAAATTGTAACGATTGTAACACAATTTACATAGGCCAAACAGGCAGAAGCTTTAAAACTAGGGTCAGAGAACATATAACAGGTATAGGAGACACCAACACCAACAGCACATTCGCGAAACACCTTAACTCGGAAAATCACACATTGGATCCTCACAATTGGACAGCCCTACACAAAATAAAGAAAAGTTACACTTTAAATTTTTTTGAAAATGTTGAAATCAGAAGAGCTTTACACAATAGGGAAAAATTAACAAACGACATAACATTCACACAATCATCCCCTCTAATAGATCTAGCTAGTAGGTTAGGAATAGGTAACCAGCCACGCCCCCTCCCACCCCCTCCTCCCCCCGCTCCCAGTCCTATATAAACCAAGGTTTCCTCTCCCTAGTCACATTTGCATCTTCTCCTCGATTTGAGCAAGTCTCAAATCGCAGATAAGGTGTAACTGTGCTAGTGGGTTTCCCTCTGTAGATGGCAGTTCTTGCCGAAAGCGCTCAGGGTTTTATACTAACACAAGTGGGTTTCTTAGACAAAGTTAATTTCTTAACGATTATTTGGGTTTTACTAATTCGGGTTGTTATAACAAGTTTTTCTAAAATTCTAAGTTTTTGTTATTTTTTGTTTATTTCAATTTTATAGTATAACCATAACACATCGCTGCTAGAACACGTTGTGGTCAGTTAAAATTGCTCATGTTCATGAAAATGATCTAAACTAATAGGCCCAAGTCTTAGTTCTAACACTCATTTATAAAGTGCATTGTACCATTTCTTATATTGTCTACTAAGTACTATACACTATATACTGTATACATTGTAATTATTTATTTGTTAAATAGTTTCCGAGGCGTGTTGCCCCAATGCAGCTGCATTTCCTAGAATCCCAGTAAAAACAACAACCTAACTTAATAATTGTTATTATAATCTCTGAAATGGAACTTTTACGAATTAACAAAATGCTTAAAATACGTATATAATTGGGTAAAAATAGGTTGTGGAAAGTACTACAAAACAAAGACACACACATCCGTTCCGGGCAATTCCAGGTTCCCACCAACCAAACACATGATAACATATTATATGAATATGTGTGGCCGGAAATAAGGTAGTAGGTACGCACGAGTCGCTAGTCCCGGGCCCATAGTCCAAGCAAGGAGTCCTTCACGTCTTCAGGTAGAGAGGCGGGGCCTACTAATTCTAATTAACCACATGAGTGACTTTAGCAAGATGGATGCCAGCACTGTTGCCAACCCTACAGGAGCAATTTTCTACAGATTAGAAATGGGCCCCCACCTTTTATTCTCTGTCCAAAGCCAAATTTCCCATGAAAAATCGATCGCTGAGCTGTCAAATAACCAGTAATGGTATGTGGCCGTCACTAATCCACTCAATAATAAGCTACAGTTTTGGAACTCAAAGTAACTAGTATGTCATGTTCTCTCCGCAAGCACAATCCCCCGGGAAAAGTTGGGGAAGGGGATGATAATTCTCTCTGTAATAAAGTATGAAGGAGAAAATATATTTGATTTTGATTATTATTTTTTGTTTATTCCAAAACAAACATATTGTATTAGGCCTACTTATACAGTTCATTGTTGAAATCCAAGTACTAGTATAACACTGTGTTCATGGCTTTTAATTGGTGGTCAGGCTGTAAACTACAAAATATAGGGGGACTGCTAGATTGTGAACCCGGATGGCTAATTTTCTTTAGTGTTAGGTTTCATCCTATCATAAAGCATCATAAATCCATAGGAAATTATAATCGATAAGATTCCCAACCGGACAACATGGGCGTAAGTAATTTCAGTTCATTAGTTGGGGTAATAAAATCAGGAAGAATAAAATTAATCTAGACATTTTTTGGGCTTATAAAAAGAATCATGGAAATGGGAGTGTACTCTGTTACAGTGAGTCAAGTTGTGGCCTCACTGACGTTGCCTTCTGATGGTAATTAGCCATGACTGATTGGAAGGCTGTATAGAACCAG
Source organism: Psococerastis gibbosa (assembly GCA_963971405.1). Taxonomy (NCBI): domain Eukaryota; kingdom Metazoa; phylum Arthropoda; class Insecta; order Psocodea; family Psocidae; genus Psococerastis; species Psococerastis gibbosa. The sequence goes on along the minus strand of OZ020487.1, from coordinate 737,973 downwards.
GCCCAGCCTAAGAGATTAACTGCTGTTGAAACAACTCTGTCCCCCGCCCCCCACTTTTTACTATACATCTCGGATGTAAAGTATCCATCAAGGGGCAAAAAATGTTTACATCCAGTTTTTTTATTCATTCCCTGCGTTGACTGTAAATGATTTGTCTGCAGTCTACGAGATATTTTTTTGCTGAGATATGTATATAGAGAGAACAATTTCTGATTCTTAAAGGACTGTTAAATATTTTTGGGATTCAAAAGTTTATAATTTTATTATTTTGTACTTTTTTTGGTAAATGTGATAATTATCAATTAACAATTGTTATCAATTATAGTTCCCGTCTCCCGAATTACCCAGTTCCGTTACGTGTTAAATAGAGTAACAAAACCGAACAGGTTGCATTCCCAAAAAAAATTGATTTTGTACAAAAATTATTTTTTGAAGAAATTATGGAAAATTCACGCTCCAATCTCCATTTTACTATGGGAAAATTACTCATAATGAAATTACTCATATTATCTATCTACTAATTGATAAATTGGAAAGCATGTTCGAGTAAACTCGGACCCGTTCTTAAATTAGGAATGAACGGATTAAACCAGGTATTAAAAACCATAAAAAGCATTCGAAAACAAGCATATGTAGTACTTGTATGCAGGAGTACTGTACCTACATTGTTACATAGAAGAAACAGTGGTTTTACAATTCCTGTTTAGAACGCAGCCTACAAACTCAGTGGCTTACTTAACTGGTTAATTCTTCGCTTCACATCTTCATGAACAAATTTTAAGGTATAAAATTCGCCAATGGAAAATAAAGACACTTTTCTTTCTTTCATTCTTTCCTCCTGACATCCTTCGTTGTTTGACCCTATATACCTGTGTCTTACATACTGCAAATGCTACAAATATACCTACTATGTTATAGAATGGAGTGACTTTCTTAACCAAATTCGTTATTTCCCATTACCGAACTGCCTCCTTGCTCTGGGGACCACTTGAGTAGTACATTAATCTCTTCACGCCTGGGGATATTTTTTTTTAAAGGGACCCAAAATCCAGCAGCATATGTACAAACTCCAGTCGGCTGCAGTTGGAAGCAGCCCGGGTTAATCCCCGGGGAACACTCGGGGATTTTTATACTCCCTTACAGCTAATCCCGTTTCTCTCTCTGCCAGGGTCTCCTGCTTTAAGCTCTTATCAACCTCTTTAAGTCAATTCCAGTCTGGTGTTCTCGAGACTTCAATAGCTCTTTTACAGAAATGAGAGAATCATGAAAAATCTGAATTCGAACCCACGATCATTATAATATATTTATGGAAAAATATTTACCAGAGAAACAAAGAAATCATTATTATTATTACTTACACCACAAGCCCGTCACGAACAGAGTTCACTTGAACCTCGAGTGAAGTGGTTCCCAAACTTTTAACTTTTAAAGAAGACAATTTTCCCCCTACCTAGTTTACAAGGAAAAGAAATAAATATAAAAAAACATTGGTTATTCTGTCTGGTAATGTTAAAAAGGTTTGAAATCCAACTATACAATTGATATTAGTCTTTGGTGGTATTTGTTGTAGTTGGTTGGTTGCTTGTACCCCCGTCGTAACTCAATACATGTATTATATAAAGAGCTGACTGAGGAGGTTATTCCGGATACACTGGTTCCTAGAATTGGATTAAACTTTTAAAAAAAGAGTGACTGTTCGCAATGGAATAGTGAATTAATTGATTGTGGACGTAAAGTGGTCGGGACCGAGCTAATTGGCACCCCTGAGCATTGCCTACAGATTCATAATTAGGCAACCATGTGTGCTTTCCACAATACCATTTGAAAGATCAAAAATGCTTGCTTACCCTTACGTCGCGTCGACAGGATCAACAGTTGGTGCTCATTGGATTATTTGGATTACACAAATTTTACAACAATTAGATAATTTATTATTGACATTTAGCCTAATAGAAATGGGGCATGTTAAAACCCAGAAATTTTGAGGTAAGGGGGGAGGGGGTTCAGTCGAAATGATTTTTAGTTGAGTGATGAGTGCTACTTTCGCATGACGCAGTTTTGACCAAACTCACGACTATTCACGTTATTTTCATTTAGCCATTTTTCCAGGTTTCGTCTGTTTTAACTTATTTGTTTATAATTTTTAATTTATTACAATATTATTATTTTAATACTTTATTGGTCAATAAATATTTTCCAAAAACCATGTACATTACAATACAATAAAGAAGCAGTATCAATGTTATTAGGTGCATTCATACACTGAAAGAATTAAACTAAGGAATTGTCTCTAACATGAAAACAAGATCCTAACCCTTTAGTAGTAACGACACAGGGACTCGGAACCGAACCTGCCTACTACCGGTACTAGTAATATTCAAAATGTAAAACATTAGTAACAATCGTCATGTTAAATACTTGGCATTGACCTAAGTCCCATGCCCAAGTCACGTACCTCGAACAAGCCTGGTCCTGGACATGGAATTAGTTGTTGTCAGAAAATATCTTCCGGATGGGCCCGTGGAGGGTTCGACAGGGCCTGCCCACCTCGCGTTTGGGTAATCAGGTACCGACGGGTTCAGGTGTGGCCGCAGACCACCATCGTATACCTAACTATCGCACCATCCTAAAATAGAATTGGAGCCCACATTTAGTAACTACATTTTTTTTCTCCTACTGTTTCGTCCGTTCACCAGGACATACTGTGTGTTAATGAGCTACGGTCAATTGACATGTATTCTAAATAAAACTATCTATCCGACTTCGGTGGCTAGGTGGTAGCGTGCTTGTGCTTGTGCGAGTACCCGACACACCTTGCGGTCAGAGACGTTTCGCAACTCGACACAAGTACGTATTGGGTGACTTAGTGAGGCGATTGAAGAGGTTAATCGGACGCATTCATTAAATTGTTTGTACACGATTTAACTTTTTATATTAAAAAAAAAAAATCGTAGAAAAAATTGAAACAAGGTTAATCAATCAATCAGAAACGCTAAGCTCCGGCAAGCTTATGCCATGTCTTCCCTTCCCAACAAAAAGCTATGGGGGAGCCTAAACAAGCTTGGAGTCGGTAAGAAGCCCAACCCAAACTTATCACATACTGAATCAATCAACATTTTGCATCCATGATTCCACTCCCTGATGCTCAAATAATTATAAACAGAACAATCAATAGTATTATGGCCTTACCCAGGCCGCCATGTCAGCAATTCTCATTCACAGCTGTGTCTAATGACGACACCGCTAAGGCCATTGCATCGATTAAATCTAATGTCACAGGTGCAGATGGAATCAGACTAACCATGATCAACTTTCTGCTAAAAGATATTTTACCGGCTATAGTCCACATTTTGAATCACTAGCTGACGTCCGCTACCTACCCCAGTGCGTGGAAATTGTCTGCTGTCCAACCCTTACCCAAAGTCGGTAAACCAACTGATGTCAGCCACCGATGCGCCCAATCAGTACTGTACTTTCCAAAGCGTTAGAAAAAATCGTTCACTCACAAATTAGCCTGTTCTTAGCCACAAATAGGCTATCTGACAATCTGCAATCTGGTTTCCGGGCGAACTGTAGCACAACTACAGCGCTCTTAAATGTAACTGATGACGTCGCAAAAGCAATGGATGAAGGCCAGGCATCAGTTTTGGTCCTATTGGATAAAAGTAAAGCATTTGACAGTGTTATACATGAGATTCTAGCAGCACGACTATCGTCCCTGAACTTTGGGCCCACCTCAATAGCGTGGTTGAAGTCGTATCTCAGTAACAGGGCTCAGTTTGTGAGGGTGAAAAATAACTGTTCGCGGACTCTCCCCCTTCACTCAGGTGTCCCACAGGGGTCGGTTTTAGGCCCCTTTCTCTTCTCTATCTATGTTCGCAGTTTACCCTCCTCCCTAATATGCTGCAAATACCACTTTTACGCTGACGACCTGCAATTACATCTCCACGTCCACCCTGACTCTCTCGGTGACGCTGTGGCCAAAATTAACTCAGATATAGGGAGAATTGAGGCCTGGTGTAGGGAAACTTTCCACCTTATAAACCCACAAAAATGCCAAACAATTGTTATAGGTACTCAGAGGGCTACGACCACCATCTTTTCCGCCGACCCGCCACCCATTCAAATCCTAGGCAGCTGGCAGAGATATCCCATATGAGCAAGAGACGGTTAAGAACCTTGGTGTAATGCTGGACACTGATCTCACCTGGCACCACCACTCCTAACAAGTGTGTAAAAAATCTCTCTTTGCCCTTCACTCACTGCAGCGCTTAAAGCACATCCTACCTCAGAACATAAAAAAAACTTTAGTCCAAGCCCTAGTCGTTCCTATCTTTGAGTACGCTGACACCGTCTACTCAAGCTGCAAGGATGCCCATCGCCTGCAGTGTGCCCAAAATGTACAAGATACAAACTACTACGGTGCCCTCATACCTGTTTAATCGGTTAGCTCTCTTAAACACGACTAGGAATGGTAAAATTTTAAAATTGCTGGACATAAGACTAGCCTATATGGCGAAGCTTTTCTCGTCCAAACTACAAGGGAGTGGAATAAACTCCCCTGTAGCATAAGGCCCCAGCCATCCCTTGCCACTTTCAAAAAAAGCCTCAGGTCTCACCTGCTAGCCCGGCAAAGGTCGGTATCCCAGTATTAGGCGTTGACACAGTCCATGCTGTTTTAATTTCTTTTAGGGCAGTTAGGCCAGCACTTATTGTTGTTTTTCTCGTTTCTGTTTCGTTTTTTGTTGTGTTTTTATTGAGTTAGGGAAATATTAGGACAATACTAACAACACTAGTCTTAAGAATCTTGATTGTTGTAATACTAACCATTCCTTGCCTTACCTGGGTTAGCCCATAGAAGACTTTCTAGTCTTATGGTTCACCCAGGTAAAAATAAAGTCGTTATGAATTTATTCATTTAGCACGCGGCTTGCGCGGCTTGCAGACACGACAAGATTTGCTATTATTTTTCGATGTGTGCAAGGACCGGGCGGCACCAAAAATTTCAAAAATATACTTAGCAGGAACGAATGTCCCATATATAGATCTCTAATCTCGCCTGTGCAGGGCTGTACTGTAGTAGTCGCTAAGTGTGGCGGAGCAGAGAGTCATGTCGGGGTCAAGCTCCATCAGTCGGTACACAATAGACTGGTCTTTTTATTGGGCAGTTCCAATACGTAGAAGGAGGGGACCTGTCGAATTATTAGGAAATTATTTTGACGCATATGAACAGGGGCTCAGGAGCGCAACTAGGAGGACGCTTTGGGGGCCACACGGTATGGACCGCAATGAATTCTAAATGGGAAACAAGATTTGAATTAGTTAAATACTTACACTTTAACGACACATAGTTGGGTCACGCTAGAAGTCCTCTAGTAACTGAGGTTCTTTACTAATATTGTTCTTTGGTGCATCATCAACCACCTCCTACTTAAAATCAATAGTTCTAGGTTTTCCCTCCACGCGCAAGTCAATGATTACCTACTTCTCAATTTACCCCTGAAATATAAAAAAATACTTTTGTAACCGAGATGGTGTTATTTTTAAATTAATGGCACCTTATGGCCAATCGAAAAATCTGTTTTTAACATCTGAGCTCCTCCGCTATACGAGTCTTTACTCTCCTAGTTCTGTTGTGCTAGATAACTTAGTAGAATACGTCAAGAAGCATAGAAGTTAATTTAAACCTGTTATATAGAGGGAGCATAGGACACAGAAGAAAACTCTTTAGAGAGCGGCAAGCACAGACGGTACTTTTGCAAGAACGAACTCTTAAACTTTGCCTGCACATAAGTTGTTCCAAAATGGAAAATTGTATTGGGCATGACTTTATGGAATTCTTTAAGTAAATAAACGTCCATGCGCATGCTGATATGTTTTTTTAATGTCATACAGATCTTCCGGGTTTAAGTACCTATGAGAGGTTGTTATCATCATTTAAAAAGTATCCGATGGACGGCACTGCTATCTACTTATGAATGACAGTGCCGACTGCCGCCCAGGATTCCTTACCGAGACAGTTAGTGCAAAGGAAAACTTAAAAAATCATATTCTGCTGCTCATGCGCGAAAATACAGCTAATTAAATGTACGGTATGGTATGTTCATTGTATTTTAGCATATTTATCCTTTCTTAACGAAAGATACGTAAACTCTGCACCACCACAATACTTGTGACAGCATAAATTTTGTCGCCAAAGGGTTTACTCTGTCCATGATCCCCGAGCATAATTTAAAAAACAATTTGCGTAATATCCTTAAAGAGTAAACTAATAAATTAGCGATATTGCCGATATAATTACAGTAAGTCGATTTACATGCAAATGAACTTTATTATAAGGCAGTTTCCCCGGCCCCCAGCTAAAATTCCTACGGTAAATTGTAAAAATTCAATATGCATATTTACTAGCATAATTCCTATTTCTTGGAGTCATAAGGCAATAATGCAACCCATGTGGGAGTTTTAGCCTTTTAGACTTTTAGAGTAGAGTTTTAGACTAGAGTTTTAGACTTTTCAGCTGGATTCTTTAATCCTGATTACAGTTTAAACAATAATTGTGTCCAAGACTTCTTTCAAATAGCCTTGTGCAATGTGCCTTTGTGGGTAGGTAGCTTTAGTAACGAAAAATAAGACTTGGTTTTTTAGATTTACTTCAGGTACTATTGCATGTTTAACTGGTAAGTATCGCTACTGTGATTAGCAAATGTAACTACGGTACCTACAGTGAAAAATGTAAGCACATCCCCATCCGACACATACACCTGCTCAATTTTTTCAGATAGATATATTGGGCTGCCTTTTGAAAGGCTTAGAGGTGAGGTATTATATTAGGATGCCAAAGCACCAGTACCACGAAGGAAACGAATAGCAAACGAAGACAAGATGCCTCAATCCGGGGGGGGCCCTGATGGAGCATGAAGGGCTTCCTTCCTAAAACCAAAATAGAAGGCACCATTGAAGGGACCGACTAAGGAAGGCGTACGCAGAAGACCTCAAACAGAATATGAGTGCGTTTCCTACCCTGAACTCAAAAGAACGACCCAGAATTGAAATTAATGGAGAAGAAGATGTAAAAATTTGCTCCAAACCAACATATATTCGTAACAGCAAATAAATCCATCTAACAATACCATGTACCGGCACGTATCCAGGGAGGGGGCTTTGGGGGCTGAAGCCCTCCCCGAAATGTTAAAAAATAGAAAAAATCTTTGCATTGTTCAGTTTGATGTTTCACCTGTAATTTTTTTTCTCCCTCTAAAAACACTGAAACTGTGTGTTTTTGCATGTAAATTCTTAAAAGTATCTAGGGGGGGGGGGGTCCCGCTGTTTACTGGGGTATTCCACCCCCACCCCCGGCCCCCTGGTAGTTGCCCCCCTCCCCCGAAATAAAATCCTGGCTACGTGCTTGGCCATGTACGAGTAAGTAGATGAGTTACTAGCTTCTCTACGATTCCATCTTATTACCGCCGAAAAACTAAAATCCGTAGAAATGTCGGAAATGTACGCAGATGTGGGCACGTAGATTGTCTCGCGGCGATGTAAACTCCGATAATATTTTAAACACGTACGAGCGCCTGAAATGACAAGATGCTACATGGAGATCCCAGCCCGCCTTTGCAACAATAGGGATACTCGCTGTCCATTGGTAAAGTGGTAAAAAGTTAAAATATGAAAAAACCAGTGCGGGGATCGTCAATAGTGGGGCACTGGCAAATCATGCGAAGGGAAATATGCACGTTGCTCTATTTCCATGATTGCTAGGAGTTCAGAGCAGAAAACAAAAAAAAATTTTCCATTCTACCTGAGGTTTCCCACTTTCCCACAGGCAAGATATTGTCTCTATTATATTGCAGAAGAAGAATAGTATCTTAATAGAATACATTTTAATTCTGCGCGGATGCTTCACCGCGTACTCATTTAATATTTCCTCCGCCGTCTCTTCGATATCTCTAACGCTAGGCAGTTCAAACGTATTGTGCCTCAAATTTTTTGAAAGTGACCTTTATCTAGTGTGAGTTAGGTTAGAGAAGGGAGGGGGGGGGGGGTGTTACCTCCATTAGCTCATAGCTGGATTCGGTAGTGAGGTTGCTTATCACATTTTCAATGCCCTACCATAAAAATGTCCCTTCAATAATTTCGTTGAGAGTGGTAATGGCGCTGAAAATCATATGTATCGACATGTTCTATTTTTTCTCTATGGTTTTTTAGTTTACGAAACGCCAGGAAAGTTTATAACTCTGCCTATCAATCAATCAACCAATCAGGTTCATTTTGTGGACAATGAACTAAGCCAGTATGTCGGGGTTCAAGACACAACATGAAATGAACATTTTGAGCGGACATGTTTCTGACCACGACGAACAGGGGTCGACGAATAGATTCCTTCTCCCGTCTTCAACAGTAATTCCTCATGTGTTGTCGTTTTTTGTGCAGACCATCAGTTAGTTTGAGTTAAATATTGTATAATTCCGTAGTGTTACATCAATCTGAGAGCCATCTTCTGGGTCTACGTAGAGTAATCATAATTTGTTGGTTGAGCCGCGCGGGACCGGCGTTTTCTGTCATAACCTCTATAATGCGTTAGTGTCATCCAGCCTAATGGCACCTTCGCGTGCACTAATATTCCCTTTTTTGTACCCATAAATGGTACCTGCGTCCATTAATTTGTCGGGGCACTCCGCGGTTATGCTCCCCTTTTTGACTTCTCCATGCTGACAGAGATCGCCTGTTGGTGTAAGAATGACCCTACGAGGAAGATGTCCTGATGAACTTATCTCGGGTAGTAATTATTTATTTGTTTAGCCGTGTTTCACTAATGATATTTCTCATACAACAGTGACGATCCGTAATTGTTGTCAAGGCTGCGTCATACTTAGTTTCCATAGTCACATAATATATACGGTATTGTGTATGCCTTCCACCCCAAATGATTGTGAAAAGGTGCAGTTCCAGGCAAATCCATAGGCGAATGGACCGCAGTAGATGGAAAAGCGTACTTCGTCACTGTCTTCCGTCGACGTCTTCATTGGCGCAACGTAAAATCAGGACATGTGGAGTAGTGGTACAGACTCCGACATTCACCCGAAAGGTAGTTGGTTCGAGTCCCACAATTGCTACATTTTCTGGCCATGCTTCAGAGAGCATTTAAAGCAGGTGGTCCCGGGTCTTCCTATAGTTGAGTGTAAGAGGGCTTTATAGCCCTAACTCCGCTAGGTTGGCTAAGCAATAGAACAAAAAAGTCAATATTTATTTATTTACATTTGTAGGATTTCCCTATCCCATGTTGGAATGTTTCACAGACATTGTCAGTGTAAATAAATGTGAAAATAATTAATACTACTAGTATTTATAATATGCACTACACACTTTTCCTATTTCATCTTAAAGAAACACTTGTAAAGCCTTATTGTGCGAGGCCCTGGTGAGTGATTCAGGATTCTGTACAAGCATGTACGCAAATACTTGTTTATAAATATATTTCCCGGGGCAGGGGAGTACTGGCCGAAGGAGAACATGATATTGAATGTATAGATATATGGGCCCCAAAAATAAGTCAGATTTTTATTTAATTTGTTCCATTTATTAGATATTAATTCTATCTAAGTTGTTGAGGACTATTGCATACGTCCTAATATGACAGGATATTAGTTTTTTCCATGAATTTTACATTGTAAAAAACATTTCAGTTTTCCAAAAATAATTACGAAAATTAAAAATTCCTTATGATTATTATTTAATTATTGAAGGGTGTTTTATGGATGTAGTTATAAGATACTTGCAGTGGCCAACTGGCCCGTATTTCCTGTTGCCATTATTGACAATCCTCGTAACTGCTGCTGATTGCTGGAATGTTCTCTGAAGCGAGTCCTATGATTGGTCCAAAGTTACTATGGTGGTCATAGTACTTGTCTATTGGCTCCACTAAAATTTGAAATACCTACATGTCACTCCTATACATGGGGCTATCTATGTAAGTTACTATTAATTAATTAAGGCGCCCATCAGTAAAGTCGGGTGCAGGCACAGCTCATGGGGGTGCCCCATTGACGGCGGATTTGCATAGGTCTGTGTTGTAATGAGGGCCAGCCTGGTTAGCAGCAGGCTCACGTAGGCAGGTACCCTTTGTGCCTACTGCCACATACCGCTCTAATAAACCATAAGCGTCGCTCTATATGCCCAAGCCAATAAGGCTATTGTATATTACGCTATTAGGCTGTGTATTGTGTATAACCTAATAGCTGTCAGGTATCGCTGATAAACAGTAAAGTAGGTAATGCTATTTATTTATTTATTTACCATTAGCAATACTACATAGATCCAATATGCATGCTACTCAACATGCCAGTTTACTGTGTACTAACTAATAAAGTTTGAGTTGCATACTATAGTATGATCATGCCAATGAACATATTATTTGTATATTAGGCTATGTAGCCTATTATATTGCTCAACAACACTACTCCAATCATCTCGGTTTTGTACCAGGCTCCAACATCTACGGAATCCCAACTTGCTAAGGTCGGTTTCTAGTTCGTCCTTGCAGCGGTTTCGTGGACGTACCCGTAGTCTTCTTCCCGTCATGTTTGTTTTGTACATTTTGTCCCGAATTCAGACATTCTGACGACTAGCCTTTGCAATTCCAAGTATATTATTATCCCCCCGAAATTTCTTCTTCTTTTTCCCCCGTTAATGCCGCGCGCGCAGCGTGGGGGAGGGGGGGGGTCGCCCAGGTAGGACGCTAACGCCTTGAGCTCGGCCATTGTTTTCCCTCTTGCTCCGGTGAGTTGTTCAATCCTTTCCTCGAGGGTTGTCCTCGGTCTGCCGATGGGTCTTCTTCCTTGAGGCCTTGCTTCCGCCAACCTCCGGGTGGTCCTGTTCTCGTCCATCCTTTGGACGTGGCCGAACCATTACAGCTGCTTGTTCTCCATTCTTCTTGGCCTTACACTAGATAGAATTGAACTTTCCAGACGTTGGCCCTGTTACTGCATACTATGGACATACTGTACCATCGCACCCCCCCCCCCCTCCCTCGCGTGGACAATAATACTGGATACGGGCGCATGTAATGCAGTATTTGTAACACTACGCTGCCCCTCCATGTTAAATATACGTAAGCCATAAGCGTACACGGTACACATTAAAAACAGCGGTTCGTAACGGGCTAAAAATTGCATTTCCATGGTGTTAGAATGATGTTTATAGCCAAACGTTGAGTAGCACGGAGGTTCTATGAATGGAATTAAAGTCGTAGGCAGAAAAAAATACCGCAGGCCGCTTACACATTAAAAACAACAATTAATGGCCGTCCAAGGCACAGGTCCATTCAGGTGCCTACGGTACTCAATGAATTGATAGCAATCTTTGGGAAATACTATTGCAAAATTACTAGGTAGGTACAAATAAAATCGACGCCGATAAAATTGTCTTTTAATATGTCTCTCTGTATTCATGAATGGTAGTAGGCCTGAGCGTTTCAATTATATAAATATCCTAAGGGGAAACTAATTGCTGCTGCTTGCTTCGATTTCCAATTTAATATTAGTTCTAATGTTAAATTTTAACTTTGTCTCTTATTTTAATTTTCAATAAGAACAGGCATCATAACAAAATGTTTATGCAGCACACTGTTAGAGAAGAATGAGCAACTACAGTGCACCAATGGTCGACTAGTATAGAACATAGCTACTGTTAACTGACAACCCAATGGTGGCCTGAGGACGTTCTCCCTGTTGACTACTGCTGTTAGGGATGCTGTGGTCAGGGACATGTCCGGCAGCCGTGGTTTCCCCTAACGATTAACGTAAGGTACCCGTTCGGGTTGGGGGAAAGTTGTTCCTTTCGTGTCGAGTCTCGAACCGTTTCATACGCTAGTTCTCAACCAACTGGACTACTCTCGAAATTGTTTAATGATCGTTTCTTTGAGAGAGCTCTCTATATTGTCAGTGACCCAATGAAATAACTACAGTACCAAATCTGGTCATTTGCACATTTTTACTTTATTTCATATTTACACAAGGCCGTGTTCCGGTTTTGATTTCGGGGGAGGGGTCCAAATTTTTTTTTTACGTAATTTGTTCATGAATTAACGGATAAATTCTTCAAACCATACAGGTTTAAATACAAAAAATTATTTCGGGGGGGGGGGGGGTCCGGACCCCAAGGACCACCCCCCTGGGCACGGCTCTGTATTTGCATATTGATTGTCTAATCCTAATGTAAAAAAGAAATATATTTAAATTTATTACTGGATGATCAATATTAATTGAGACTGAGATTAAATGCTATCAGGAAGTACACTCGATTTAAAGCTGACGTCCTAGACAGCGTAATTAATTTTTCACATAGCAATCGTGAGAAAAACTCATGTGAAATGTCAAACGAAAACCCGTAATTTCCAATTATGCCTAAAACAATTTGTGCGCCACCCTAAACAATAAATGCCCTCCCCATAGATTGAGGCACTCCCTCATAACTATCAAACGACATCTAGATTATTGTAGTCTGAATAGCAATCAGGCCATGTAGGGGTGATGTATACCTATTCATATTTGTATGCTTAAACGCGCGTCCTTCCCATACCTGACTCCAATTTAAAATTTCTTTCATAGTAATTGAGCCCATATTTTCTTTTTGTTGGGAGAACCGCTCTGAATGGGCATATTTAAATTTCACGATGCGACTGTAAGGGTCATGACATATCTAAAACGCTGCCTGAATATATTTCGTTAGTAAATGTGACTCGACGACTGTACCATTGTAGAAATTGATCGGTACTGTCAATAGGCGTACTCAGTACTCAGAGAACAAGCAACAGTGGACAAGCTCAGACATGCTTACCGTGAACACATTGCAACAGGCGTCAGCCCAACTTGACCTAGGTCGAGTACCAGTATTCCGCGTTTTAGAGTACCGTATATACTCGTAGGATAGATGGGACATTCGCTAAAAAGATTTTTAGTTTTCTAATCCCTCTTGTGACGTTTTCTTTCAGCGATGAGTGGGCATAAAATAAGTAGCAGGTGGCACCATTGTATTCAGACAGCGAACGTCCCATTCCTCCAATTTGGGACTCTACAGTATACTAGTGCAAGACATCAAATCACTCGAGTATTCTATGTTGTCATTTTCTACGTAACGCAATTATTCAGGACTCAGGACATAACTACCGTCCCGATATATTGTATATATATGTTTCTGATGAATTTTAAGAGTGTTAAATATTTTGAGGTTACCTCACCGTCAGATGGACCCCCTCCCCGGAAAACGTTTCTTGCTACTGCCCTGGGTACGTCATATTGATAAGTTAACTATACTACAAAAGCACTGTTCGACAGCAATGAGCAGTTCCGGCAGAAATGCGAAAAAAATCAGCCACAAGCCATTTTTTGAGAATTCATGCAACAGCAAGCACTTACCAAATTGAATTGACGCTCGATTTATCGCAATTCGGGCAGTAGGCCATTAGTGCTCGAAATCAACATAATTATCTCTATTTTTCTGAATTACTAGCCAAGTCGAGATATCACGCGTTCGGTCCATCAATTTCTCGCCGCACTCAATTGATCTGTCATTTCCATCGCACGACTTTCCCAAAACCGTTACCCCGACAACGCAAAAAATGCTGGCATTGGCCACGAAGCGTAATATTGGCCGGCTGGGGGGCGGTGCCCCATGATAACAAATTAGTTTACATGGCCATTTAATACGAGTTTGAAGCAATTTGAGCTGGTGCACGTACAGTATACACCTTTTAATTCCGATTTCTTTGTTTTTAGCTTAATTGACGCTTTATTGGGGCCTGAGAAATCCGCGGCAATAAAATGTAATTGGAATTTGCAATGATTATGATGCGCTTTCGATTAGATGCGCTACAATCACTGCTAATCAATCTTCTTCTTCTTCTTTTTCTTCGCTGTCGTCCCCTCCTTCTTAATCGTCATCATCTACTTCTCCTTCCTTCTTCACTTCTTCAACGACTACTTCTTTTCGTTGTCTTTTCCTTCTCTAACTTATTTTCGTCGTCTTTTCCTTCTGCTTCTTCTTCTCTTCGTCTTTTCCTTCTCCTATTCGTCTTTTCCTTCTCCTACTTATTCTCGTCGTCTTTTTCTTCTCCTACTTATTCTCTTCGTCTTTTCCTCCTCCTACTTGTTTTCCTTGCTGCGCTTCCCCTTCGTCTGCTATTTAAAATTTGTTTACGGGGCTTTATGAACTGACGATTGCTTATTAACGCTTATCTAGCCTGATTACCCTTAATTATAATTGTTAAATATTTGTGTTGTAAATTGCTAATTGCTAAGTTGTTATTGTAAATGCCTTCGTTATTGGATGCATTTCTTTCTGTTGTTGGCATATAATAAATATTCTATTTCTTCTCCACTGTTTCGTCATCTCCTTCCTCTTCTTCTTCATGTACCGGTAAGTAATCCACATCGCCATTTTGTTGTACCAGCACTACGGCTGTATTTGTAATAGTTTAATCGTTTCAATGGGCCTAAGGAATATTGACAAATAACTAAAGCGAAGAGCTGGCTGAGGGCTATTTTTCTACTCAACTACTGAGTGCTACAATAAAACATTCTTCATTTCCCCCGTGAAAACCGGCACTGTTCCGCCAGTAATTCCAAAAAAACGAATCAGCTACTACAGGAATATATAAATACTGTGCTGTATATACATACAGTAGTATGTATTGTAATAATTGCAGTGATTGGCCGGCTTTAATAATTGTTGGTCGAACAGTACAGTTTGCGGGCATAGACAATATTGTGTTTCTGACGGTGGCTGACGGAGCTCTCCTAAATTATTTCATTCATTTCTCAGGTCTCTGTTTTCGTATGCACAGTCTTAATATTATAAAATCGTGTAAATTTCGTATTTTTTGTAGAAGAAAGTAATGTTTCATTCAAATACATTGAAAGAGGGATAGTCTGAAGTGAAGGAATGCTCTTGAAGCATTACATTCTATGTTTATCTTATGGGAGAAGCCTCATTAACCCACATATTATTAGAAAAAACAAACATAGTCGAGTTGGGTTTTGATTAATTTCAATTATTTGGGGTTCCAACAAAGAGCATCTCATTTGCGCATTTACGAAATATAGCTACATCAGCCCAACTGTAGCTTCTCAGCATGGATGGATACAGGGGGTGGGGGGGGGGGAGG
The DNA here is from genome assembly GCA_963971405.1 of Psococerastis gibbosa. Taxonomy (NCBI): domain Eukaryota; kingdom Metazoa; phylum Arthropoda; class Insecta; order Psocodea; family Psocidae; genus Psococerastis; species Psococerastis gibbosa. The sequence goes on along the minus strand of OZ020487.1, from coordinate 722,810 downwards.
CAGGGGGGTTGTATAGTAAATCTATTGTAAGTTAATTTATTACGCTTTAATATTTAATCGATACTACACATGTTTTTATTTTATTTTGACTCACAACTACCCCCCCCCCCCCATCCAGAATTATTAACCGATACATTTAAAGCTGTAGTGGGAACGGCCGTAAAAGGTGTACCGTGTGGTCTAGTAAACAGGGTAAGTGCTATATGCTAGCCGAAATAATTGTTTAAATAGTTTTATTTTTAATTATTGAAATTAATAAAATGTTCAGCCCCTTCCAATGGCAAAAACTATACCCTTTGTAATGATGGGATGGTAAACCGGCAAAACAGCACATCACATGAATGAGAACTTTCAACGATCAGCTAAATTTTTTTGGAAAATGAGGTCTTGAACTCTCGACCTGCCGGCCTGGAGTGGTTAAATAACTAGGGAATCTATTCAGACAGTGAATACCTTGGGACGGAATTTGTGATTTGGTGGAAGCACAGTGCCCTTATTTACACAAGACTTGGCCCCGAGAGAGTTGGCTCCGTCAGAGGAAACATTACGTTAATTAATTTCATTTGCAAATTAAAGGGGACATAGTACAATATACGCGTGCTCCATTTATTTCGAGTTGTGTACCACCGCTGGCGCAGCTTATTTTGCAAAGGTGTACTTAATTAAGCGAGGTTAATTAGGTGGGAATACTCTGAATTGTTTATGGTTGTCAGTTGACATTTAACTGAGAAATGCTTAAGAGTGTACAGCCCGTAGAAAATTGGCAGCCCAAAATTCAATACTTTTTATTTTTTATTTAATTAACTAAGTAACTTATGTTATTAAAGATTTGGCTCATCAAAGTTGTAGAAGACTACTTCATCCATCATATTATAAGATATTTTTAATTTCGAAATTGTAGTTTTTTCAGAAACATGCAAATATAGTATTTTATAAACAATAATTTTTCACGTACAAACGATTTTATAAAAATACTACAATTTCGAAAACTAAAAATACCTTATTATATGATGCGTGAAGTAGTTTTCTACAACTTTGATGAGCCAAATTAATAACATGCTTAGTTAATGAAATAAAAAATAAAAAGTAAAAAAATTTCGGGATGCCACTTTCCTACGGGCTGTACACTCTTAATAGGTAGGTAGTTGGGACGTTGAGTTTAGTTGGATCGGATCCCACCTCACCTCTTGTTATCAAGGTAACAACAGATTTCACAATATTTTGTAAACAAATGGCGACATGTTTAATTTAATAAACTTCCTCGTTTTCTGCAGCTGCAAAAATATGAAAATAGCCAGAGGAAAAATTCATATGGAATACCGTACAAGCTTTCATTCAGGGTTTCATACATTTTTTGAAGCCACGGACCACTTTCACAATTTAAACAACTCCACGTACCCCCCGTACAAAAATATATTTGCAAATGAAAAAACCCTCATTTATATAGATAAAAATAATTGTATCGGTACTTTCTTTACACTTACTATCAAGTTAATGAGAACGAGAAGGGTGTTCCTGATTGACTTCAATGAGAACGTTAAATTGTGGGATTGTCTTGTCGCGTTCAATGCACAATAAACTAATAATTATGCTTACAGAAGGAACAACTACTCACCCCAATCTAACAACCCTGCTGTAGTCTACAGGTTTTCTATAAAGGTAAATAGGTAGGTACTCTGCACACCTAATTTCTGTTATAAAATAACATACAATATTGCAATCCAAAGAAATTTGTTTAGTTAAGAAAAACAACCCTTAGCTCTGAATTGATTTTGTAAATGATAAAATAATTATTAATAAAATTGAAATGCGGAGTGTCAGGTTTGTTGTTAAGCCAAAGCGCGCAAATGGCCCATCTCCAACGAAAACCCGTATAATTTGCGTTGGGCTGAAGCGCACTCAAACTTAAAAACATTATTATTTTTCTTTATGTAAATTTGGGACAGTGCTCTTCAACCATATTTTTTCCATCCTTCCAATTTGAAGTTCCCCATTTTGATAAATGGGCCCTCTCAATGTTTTGATTGTTTTAATTTGTTCATTTCAACAGAGTTTTTCGTCTGTGGCCATGATTTGATAATTTACTCGTGGGATATTTAAGAGGGCCATTGCTTTACTTGAAGAGTTTCTTTAAATAACAGTTGGCAAACACTTGCCAGTCTCTCATTGGTCCTTCAATAGTTAATGTCTATATTTTGTGACCCTGACTTAGTGTAAGTACCGGCACCCGAACTTGGTTAAATGATGCTCACACCTAGCTGCTAGCCTTGTCAACGGTAAGCATGTCTCAGCTTGCCCATATTCGCTCGTGCAGGTGTAGGTGGACATCGAGTGCGTGTACCAGCCAAAATGCATGAGGGAACAATCATCTCCAAAATTCCATTGGGTCGTTGGCATCATCAATGCATACGTCCATGAAAAACTCCTCAAATAACAATGAGAACGGCACCAACATGTTATAACGAGTTACAACATGTGACAATTACCTCTGTGGACTGTGGTAATGTACCGGTAATAACGTTTTCTACAATAAATCATATTCCAGTATAGGGCCAGTTTCGTTTAATACTATACAATATAATTTGCTTTTAATGCTCACAAAGGAAACGTCACAAGAAGGTACAATACAATACAATACAAGTAAAGTATAAGATAAAATCGTCAGGTCGTGGTAGATATGGACAAATCCGAGTAACGTGAAACCTTGTAAATACATAGTGCAGATCAGAAAAGGCCAATAAAAGCGGAAGCGCTATTGATAGGTGGCCAACATGAAAACGTGATGGATGTAGTGCAGACCGCACTGTATCATTAACGTGAAAATTACCATACAAACTTGAGAGCCTATCTTTGGATAATGATTATTAAGGCGACAAAAATCCATTGGCGTAAATTTTCCAAAATTTCTGGGGGGGGGGGGGGCTTCAGAACCGCAAGACTTTGATCCCCGGAGAAAAAAAATTGATAAATAGGCCCAAATTAGTGATATTTTACGAATATTACACCTTGTAGGTAGGGGGTCCGGGGGTCTCCGCCGGAGAAAAACAAATTGATGAATAAGCCCAAATTAGTGAGGTTTTACGCATTTTGCAAGCAGCTAGTACAGTTGAGATTTTATAGACGAATAAACCTACCACTGAGGGGGGCCCGGGGGTCTCCCCCGAAGAAAAATTTTGAAAAAATAGCTCTGAAATAAATATTGGGGTTTCAAGCGTTTTGAGTAATATATTTTTGTGAAAGTAGGCCTACTTGGTCAATATGTTGATTTTTTTCATGATGTCTTTCATGGGAAATAAGCATTCTCACCAAGAATTAATTTCCCTTTCGTTATTGTGGATATTATGCCTTTCGCCTCCATAACGTCTTTGTCACCAGATATCCTGGGCGGGGGTGCTTCTGGGAGGGGCCTCGCCCCCTATTTACACCAATGTTTGCAAGCAGTACAATTCACATATGATAACGACGAATAAACCTGCCATTGAGGTATTGGGGTCTCCCCCGGAGAAAAAATTGGAAAAAACAGCTCTGAAGTATTGGGGTTTTAAGCATTTTGAGTAATATATTTTTTGTGAAAGTACTTGGTCAATATGATAAATTTTTTCATGTAAAATATGCATGCTTAGAATTAATTTCGCTTTCGTTATTATGGATACTATGCATTTAGCCCCCAAACGCCTTTGTCACCAGAAATCCTGGGGCGGGGGGGTCAATGGTGGAAGCCCCCCCCCCCCAGGACCCCCTATTTACGCCAAAGCAAAAACCATAAGCTTGATGTTTCGCGCTGTGTTTGTATAAGGTGTAAAGGTGAAGTGCTTTCTTCTTAGAATGGTGTAAAAATTCTCTTAAAAAGAAAACATACAATATTATAAAATATTGAAACATACAATAGAATACAAGTACCTAGTAGGCTATTGCTATACAAGTAGTAAGTAAACGATGAACGAAATAAAGACTAGGATACAATGTAATGTTTTAGTTACTCAAAATTCACAAGTTACAGACCAGTAAATTGGCGTTAGTTGTAGAGGAAAAACAATAGTATTCCAGAAATATACGCAAATAATTTCATCAAAACCTTCGCATAACCAAAATTTTTATGAAATTCGTGTAGGCCACACCATTGGCCCACATTTAATTAAATTAATCGGTAATCTAATAATATTATAAACCAATATAGCATTCCAGATAAGTTTTTGTCGAAATGTAAAGCTTGCTACAGTAAGAGTTGCACGTCCTCACCTCGCAAGCCATAATGGCAAAAAACGGTGGATTGCACGAGCACGCTATAAATTCTTACGACATAATGGTAAATTACAGCTACTGTACAATATCTAGCAATGTACATAACCTTGGCAAACTGATCCATAGCAGTTATAAAATTATACTATCTGGCTCGGCGTTCATCTCTATTAACCTGTCTTTCCGCGCCGCCTTCCTAATGACTTCAATTATGTATACTGCAGCCGCCATGTGACGTGTCGTCACAGAGGTGTCCCCCAGGGAGCTCTGCTTAGTTCTCGGCTATTTTTAATATTCAGCACATATGGTTTATGTAATGACGATCTAATGCCGGTGATTGCTCCACCTTCTCACTGTAATCTTTCGAATTGATATTGTTTAATAGCTGGTTATGATCTATCAGGTTCACGGTACACCTGTGAATGACCCCTGTTGAAGGTCGTACCTTTTTATACCATATAATAAAATGTTGTATAACTAACACCAGTTTCAGGTTGAATTTGTTTCTGGAGGTGATTGCGGGATTTTGAGCAGAGAGGACCTGGCTCGCACGCTATACTTCACAACATCCGGGGATTTTCTAGTTTCAAATAAACTTGTGGGGAATATCGAAATCCAAGCCTACATTCAGGATCCTATTTTATGCTTAACGCAGTCCAGTTGGTATTGGAAGTTGAAGACATTTTCTGCCGCGACTGGGTTTCCCCGCCCTGTCTTATCTTCAACAACTCATCAACTGGCTTGTTTCTGATGTCAGCAACATCTAAAAAGCAGCAGTGGTAATGAAAGAGGGTTTTCTGCCAGCCCTCTGGTCTGAACAGGACCTCTTGATGGGCTGCTGACAATAAAATAATATTATCCATTAACTAAGGGTTATTTCAAAGAGTGTATATACCGTATATACAGCCGACATTGCTTTCAGATTATAGTGCAACTGGACATGGTTGCTAGGGTAACTCATGCAGTGGTACATGGGTAGCACAAACTACATTATGCCGAATACTTTCGCGATGATTAATAGATAACACTCAACCGTATGGTGAACAAGGCAAAAATTGTAAACATTTTTATCAGTGTTGTAAATAGAAAATACGGAATTAAAAGTTATGCTATAATGCAATAAGCTAAAGTATTTTCGAAAATCAATGCATGTAATTTTTAACAGAAGACCAGCTCGCACGTAGGTAGCACACAAATTTGGCCAGTCATGGTGCGCTGGGCTCAGTACAACCCAATTAAATATAAACCGTACCTGCAGGTACAGTATAACAATACTACATATCACTGATCACGTCCAAGATGGCCACTTTAAATTATTTTTGCATTCTATACATGGCCCCGGACATTAAATTACAGCTTCTAATGAAAATATTGGGCCTTTGTCTTAGATTTCTATATAACTACGCTCGGAGTACAATGTCATTAATGATCATTTGGCCACAATGACACGACACAATTCGATTGAGTGATTGTCTGTGCGATAAAAAACCTTTCTGTATCTGGAAAAGAAAGGTAATGCCTGCACCGGGCTGGGGACTTACTGGGCGTTCGCGATGCGTCCAATAATTTTATTTTAATTATAGACATGGCAAGATGGCGGCGCGGCGGTTGCCTGGCGACCCAGTTAAGATCAGATTGTACCGAATTTTACATGACGAGCAGTCTGTCAAACGAGGTGGACTGATTTTCAACTAGCCTAGTTTGTTTTCGTTAGTACCGTAAGTTCTGCTCTAAAATAAACCAGTAAGTAAAAACTATATGCTATATGCCTGAGTTGTGGGAGAAATAGGGACAATATAGAAACAAAATAGGGACAATATAGAAACAAAACAGGGACAATATAGGAACAAAATAGGGACATCCACACCTATTACAAATTACAATATACAAACTGTTCCACAACGCGTTGGATTCGCCGTATTTTCAATCCTGGCATAAATGTGACCAAGCGTTATTAGTACTGGATATACAAACGTTGACGATTTCCCCCCCCCCAAATTTGTGACATTTGACTGATGGCTGTAAGATGTACATTACCTATGAAATTGGATTTTGTGACAAATCGGACAGTGGCCTGGTCGAGTGAGCCTCTGAAAATAAATATCTTACGTGCACGGCCGCGACAAATTTTTCTTAATTTCGCTAACACTATTATAATGTTTTCGTTTTTACATTGGGCGATGGCAAGCCCCTTAACATGCGATAGGTACAAGGCACACAATATGTAATAATTATTGGTGTGCCTCGTACAGTTTTGATAACTCAATCATGGCCCGCAGTCCAAACAACCTGCGATGGCTATCGGACATGCCAAACTTCCGCCCACGGAAACAATGTCCGCATTAACAATGGCCGCGATGACCAGGCGTCTTCTGCCACTTGTCTACTGCCACTTTCTTTCAAACTGTTTACCCGCCATTCATTTGCGGATGGATCGATCGTTTATGAGTGGAGAAGGGCAAAGTCAATGGTAAATAGCGACTTGCTTCTTTGATTTCGCAGTTGCAGCTAGTAAAACAGGTCATTCACGGTCATTCAAATTTTAATAACGATCCCACGCCACTCACACAATATTCGACACCACTATTTTAGCCACGTCACATTTGAAAATATTGATGAAAAGTATGAGAATGAAATATTCTAATAAGTGGGAATTTGCACCAGTTGCCACTGCAAAAATATGGTTATACATTTTTTAATGATTTAAATTAAATTCAATATTTGATCTACAAGTTATAGTTATACAAGTTATATATATATAGTGATATATGAGTTATATTTTTGTTGACCCGGTAATGATCGGCCACAGCCACGGTCGTGTATAATATATAACACGATGAGACTGTTGGAATGCATGTACCGTACGTACCTTTTACAACAATTATTAAAATTATGATTAATTAATAACAATGTTGATTCAACTTCAATTTAAAATAATGATACGTGTAATATTGAGACTTGAGACATGGTTTTGTACGCAACCTTGACCACAAATTGCTTGCAACTTCGTCACATCTTTCATTATTAAATGTTGCTTTATGAAAAGTAGACTTGACTTTCACTCAGAATATTTTACATTAATATTAAAAATTGTTACCTGGCCCACAAGTCGGAAAGACTCGACTGATTACGACTGCCTTCAGGTCAAGATAAATGTACTCGCCTATGTGTGGTCTACAGGGGAAATACAAAATAGGCAACAAAAGTTAACACACAATAATAATAACAATTCGTCTTTATTGAACTACCTGGCTAAACATGACTTGACGATTTTATACTATTCTTTCTTTCTATGTTTTAGCTTAGAGGTAAATTGTTTGTAAAGTATAAAAAGAAAGAAATTTTTTCGTATTCTTTATTTATTATTTAGCTCCGCGCCAATTGTCTCAGTCACTGTTGTCCAACAGTTTAAAACAATTTATTACAAAATGTAGAGGAACATTACTTTTTATTCTTTAAACATACTAAAGGTTTATTTCGACCATCTATAGTTTCGTGGGATTATGTAGATGCGGATATCCCCACGAAAATCGGTTCTGTCACTTAAGAATACCACGGAGCTGTTGAGGACCAGTGGTGAAGACATTATCCCTGGGGTGGGCAGCAAATTATAAAAAGGCGGGTTTCATGATTTAGATAAATACGGCGAGTGTTTTGAGAAAGCCGAAAACCTCGTCTGATGAAAATGAATGATAAACAGGCCCCGGGAAATATAGGAGCCAGACGCTCCAATTGGAAACTATTTTAAATAGAACTCACGCTCTAATAATTCATAACTTGGGCTAAACAAATAATAATTCCTAAAAACCCATTACAGAAAAGAACGCGTACCGATAAAAAACCTAATAGGAGTCTAATGAACGTAGAATAAGCATAAAACAAATAAATTAAAACTTGTGCACCACCCTATAGCCCATCACTCCAACTGCGACGGTTCGTAGCGGGCCAGTTCCCTGCGATCAATCCATCACTTCCTAAATGCATGCCATCAACATAGTTTCATTATTATTCATGTAAATTGTAATAAACACACCAGAAAATCCACGGTATAATTTGACTAAGAAAACAGTCATCTTACAAATGATATATTGCGATGCAAGCTTTCGTGTTCTTACCATTGTTGAAGCGTATACAATTTAACCTATTTAATTGATGAACTGATTGTTTTCAAATGCGTTTTATTCAGGAACTGAGTATGCTACAGTTATACTGATTGGATTGGCCTCTAGAATAGATAAGTGGATCAGGAAGACCAAACTTAAAAAATTGCAGTCACATGCTTTTATGGCTTTAATACGTCATTATTTAATTATATAATAATATTTCACCTATACCGTCCATGAGTATTGAAATTTTAGTGGGGATTGATGGCTGATTCTGAGGAAACATGGCTCGTTGACCGTTATTAAAAGTTGAACGTCTGGGGGCGGGGGAGTGTGGGTCAAAATAGGAAAAACATATATGTAGGATCAATTGTATCAGTGCGTAATAAATTAACTTACAATATATTTACTAAATTTGTTGGGGGAGGGGGTATAACTGTACGATGAACAGACCATTGCACTCAAACAACCGCCTAGGCTATGAACCGTGGTATATACACGTTGCATCCATAGCGAATAGCCAATGGCGGAATATGTATTAATAACATATATGACGACCTTGACGTATAGGAATATTATTCCCTAATTCTTTAAAATGTTAATTTATTAATGTTTTCTTGTAATTTATGGAGGTATCCTTGCAGGGCCTTTGGGTGGTTGTTGTTGGGCGCTCTGGCGTCTGTAATTGATTTTGTGGATCATTGTTGTTGGTGATGAAGACGTTACAGCTTACAACAGATTGTGCTCGTCCATACGATACTAACGATTTAGGGTACATGTAGCCTACCGGTCAGGTGCCTATTTAATTCTTCGTTATTCCCTTTTTGCTTTCCAATTGATACGTAGTATAAGGAAAGCTTTGTGACGGTCCAAATTTTCGATTCCGAGATTTCAACGGATTTGCACGTTGTAAGGTCCCAGGAACCCAAAAAGTGGTTTTTACGAAATGTCTGTCTGTCTGTCTGTCTGTCTGTTCATCAATTTCTGGGCAAAGTACTCGGTCAATTATGATGAAATTTGCCATGTAGGTTCACAAAAATCATTTTTTTTATTTGGGGCTAACTCAATTTGGGGGGTTTTATTCTCAAAAAACTCCAAAAAAACGCCTAAAAAAATATTTCCCAAAAACGGCTCCTACCATTTCTTTTAAACTCACATATATTGTAGTTGTTATTAATGGTGATAAAATGCGGGGGTCGCTTGCCCATTGATAGTTTGCTTCTGGGGGTAAAAAAATTAAAATAACTAAATTTAATAAAAAATGACTAAAAAAGAATTTTTCTGCGAAACCTTTCTATCGATGATTTCTACCTTCAGTAATGTTTTAGGTGTTAAATAACTTTCCCAGGAAAGTTTTTGGTTTTGTACAAAAAAATGAGTTTTTTTTTTTTTTTTTTAATGATAGAAAATTCACGCTCAAATGCATTGCGTGCCCTGCCAGTATTGTAATGACATTACCACATTATTAACACATTGTGTTGGTCTGACCTATCTAGAATTTACCTCACCTCCAGTGACGTCAGGTGGACATATTTTGGACGCCTATGGATTCCTGTCGTCAGACATGCTTATCAGTCCACCCATCTCTGTAATGGGTACCCTTTACAGGTACCTAAGGAAAAACATGGCTGGTGACCACAAAATCTTAAATAGACGAGAGATCAATAAGAAAGAACCTCTAACAGTTCTTCAAACTTTCTGTACGTTGTCATGTCAGGTTCAAATGGAGTCCTAAATAGTTAGGTAGACCTACTAAGGATGTTGCAATATTGTATATATACAATACTACACAACATTATTTATAAATACACTCTTTGCTTGACTTAGCTCAATGAAGCATTTACGAATGATTGCAATTTTCAATTTTAAAATGTCAACAAACTTAGCCTATGTTCCCAAAGTTGTTTCGTTCTATGAATTGTATGGATATTGGGGTTACACGTTTAGAATCCGCCTTACTGTAGTAATTGAACACCAATGAGGGTATACTAGGTAGGCCTAGTCTATAAAAATTAGTTACGAGTAATTTAATTATTTTATTTTTGACAAAAGTCACCTTGTTAGGTTAGGTTAAAAAAGAACCTCAGCAGTGTTCCTGAACCTTATTCCATGGCATTGAAAACTTTCGGGGGAATCTGTCCTATGCTTTACTTACGGGCTGAGCCCACTTTCAATAGTCAGTGGACAATTGCGTTACGGCGTTGCAATGTATACACTGCACTGCTGCTAAATTGCATTTGTTAATAGAGTTGCAGCGGCACAATGGTACCCGGGTGGCCTCATGGATTTGTCCATGCCGTATGTTATTTCGCGTACAATCACTATCGGCGACTACTGCAGCATGCCTTTAATACCTGTAATAGTCTACACTCTAGACAGCCACCTTACCGCTTCGGCTTTACTTTTCGGGCAGAAAGGTTCGAGTTACATATCAAGTTCAGGTCAGCTTCTGACTTTCCACCAAGTGCCGAAACTACGTGATTCTCACTATGGAGTTAATTTAAGTCTCCAAGTATTGTTGCTTTCCTATTTATAAGTTAGTACAAGAAAAGCTTTCTGATGGTTGAAAATTTAGATTTCGAGATTTCTCCTGAATTACACGCTTTCAGCTACCAGGAACCTAAAAAGTGTTTTTTACGAAATAAGTCCGTCTGTCAGTCACACGATCGGTCTGTCTCTCTGTCTGTCTGTGCATCGAGTTGTGGACTAAGTACATGGCCCGTTTGTTTATAAAAATCATATACGTTGGAACAATTTCGTTTTGAGTAACTCAATTTTTGAGGGTTTACTCCCCAAAAACGGTCCACTAAGGTTTTTCTAAAAAACTGCCCCAACAATATTTTCTTTAATTGGAATATAGGCCTACAATAATTTCAATATAGACACACCCCACTTTCCTAAGGAAAGTTGTGGTTTTGTATTTAAATGACGTGGATAGTAATTGATTTTCGTTTGTAGCATCGAAAGGAAAATCGGTGGAACCGCAGAAAACAGATAACAATAGTCTTATCAAACCCCCAGCCCAATCAATCCCACAAAACACATTAGAACAAAGAAAAATTCAAACTATTTCGCCGCGAACATAATTTACATGGATGAGGGGCCCGCCTCAAAGATGCTTGTGCCCTTTTTGCACAGCGAAACGCATATCTCCGACAATTATAAAGCTATTTGTCACAGACACGGTAGTTCGTGTAAAAAGGAAGTTAGCTCACCCGTATTCTTTTTAGAATAAAATACCAAAGCTACACGAGGTATTGGCTGGCTAGTTCGGAATTTACTTAATCTAATTTATAAATTTGTATTTGTTTTCCGTTGAATGGATGGGTGTGGGTACAAAATCGGTCAGAGATTAGAATAATCGTTTATTGAAAGTTCATGGTGCGTTAGTGGGTTCTGCTTCACTGTCTAACAAGAATTGTTGCTGTAAATTAAAACGTGGTAATTCCCATCACATGAGAGCTTCATAACAATTTACAAATTTAACCATTGTAATGCCACACGAATACCATGGCTAAAGGACCCCATTCTCATCCACTCCAATCATCTGAGACACGCCAAATTGTGAACTGCACCTTGGTTTGTATGAAAAAAATGGAAATCCATTTTTTTAGTTCGGAATGGAACGTCGGATTGGTACGGTACTGAATGGGAGTAGTGCTGGTAGCTCTCTTCTTTGATGAAACAATTACTTTACGATTACACGTACTGTCGTACTATTGAAAACACAATCTCCTACAAAAATTGGGCTATGCCATATAATATATAATATATAATATTTAGCAGCCTGAAAGCAACGTTTAACCAAAACTGAGACTCCGATGCTGTGGGCATGCGAGCCGCATGGCAGAACAGTGCACCTACTCTTACGAGTGTTTAGATGCTTCACAGAATGGAGTTGACTGCCATAGGTCAAAATATACAAATAAAAGAAGCCATTAACAGGAATAAACCCATATTCAATTACCATATAACATTTGTCTGCAATTCACCCTTTTTCGATTTAGCTGCAGTATTGCAATGTAGTGTAATGTTTATATTGACTAATGTGGCCTGTAAAATAAATTTAATTTTTAATTTATTATGTCTGTTTTACTTAAGAACTCAATAAAATCAGAACCGCAATTTCATGGCAGTGTTAAGTTAGGGCCATTATCACCAAGTCCCAGTAAATTTTTCAGAGGGTTGACAATGGCCGCAGGTAAGCTGGTTCCCACAACTAAAGTCCAACAACAGTTATTAGAAACCGAATGCAACTGTTACCTCCAGGAACCTTTACCGAACCCAGGTGGAAACTGACGTAAGCCGAACTGTATACATATACAATACTATACTGTACATGATGTACGTTTATACAGTGCACAGCAATACCCTAAATTGCGGTAACACTAGCAGCGCAACTGCGCAGGATTCGGTGAAAAGAATTCTTAGCAAAAAACTTTCTTGAAAACCACTTTGGTAAGCAAACAGCTTTCAAAAAATCAGAGAAAAACGGCAGGAGATCAAAATTAATTGAAATACTTTTTGAGAGTTTCAACTTTAATCCTTTCGGGGGAGACGTGACTTCAATGATTAACTGTGATGTTACAGAGAAAGGAAAACTCGCCCTGAATTCGTAAAGAATCTCTTAAGAACTGACGGATGGAAATAAGAAAGTTGCTCGGGAAAATAGCAGAGATTACAAGTTTTCGTGGAGATATAAAAAGGAGCCGTGAAAGAGTCGGCTGATGCGGAGATTTATGAGCTGGAAGCCTTATTGCTTAGCTTTTCTAACGCTTGATCCTCGATAATATATATACTTATACCCTTTTTTGATTCAGGAAAGCTTTGTCAACATTTTCTATGGCTGATATTAAATTATGCTGTATTTCTTATATTTTTATTTTATTTCGAACAGCTTCTTTTAACTTTGGCACGGAAATATTGGCGACCCTATAAACTCTTCTCCCACCCCGCAGCAGGTTTTGAGCATGTACCTGGAAAACTACAAAACATAGTTAATTGGTGTGGTCCTGGTGGCCGGAGGATCCTGTCACAAACGGGCAAAAGTAGCGGAAGTAAATGTGTACAAAAAAATCCCCAAAACAGGTTCAAGCTGAAAAATTAAATTAGTTATCTTACCGCTGGCTTAGTAAACCTACATCTACTGCTACTGCTTCAAACACGTAGTAGCCTCAACATTACATAGCCGCATGCATAAAACCACTCAGACTTAAAAAAAGGTACATGGGTTGAGCGAAGCTTTTGACAGTTTTTGTTGTATGCTGAGTTTTTTGCCTCAGTGGCAGGCAGGTAATCAATTACATCCAGATTGGTTCCAGTGGAGAGTTTCCAGTAAAAACAGCTGGAGCCAACCGCGGAACGGTGACAGCTCACTGTTCGCTTCTTATTTCTCGCCTGGACTCTTTACAAAATGAATAGACAAACAACAATACAAGTGCTGTGTTGTTTCGATTGATGCCTTCAAAGTATATATTATGTTGTTTTGTGGTATTCTCGAGCAGAAGCACATGTCTGACTGACGACACCTCCATAGTTGTTGTTACTTATAGCTTTAATCGTTGTACTTATAGCTAAGAGTAAATAGGATAAAATAATATAAACGAGTCAATATAAAAATGTTCAATGAAACAACTTAGGTTTATTCTACCGTACTATAATGAAAGCGATGCGAGTAGGATAGTAAATTTTATGCTGGTGAAGAAGGGCGTATGTATTGGGGAGTGCAATACACTCATTGCCCTCAAGTTACGACCTCACCACCCAAACCCAATGTCCGAGGGCTTGTCAGAAACCTCTCGCTAAACTAACACTTTTCGATTGGTCAACTCTGCAATTATCTGGTTATGCTACCTGGCAGACGGGGTCTTCAGAGTGTTCGTGTTATACCTAGTTAAGTGTGTTAAATCAAGTTAAGTTAACACACCGATAGCCAAGCTAACCAGCGTGCTATCCTAAACGCACTTCCAAGTTAGATAAGTTTGCTATTTAGCTTGCGCTGCGATCGATAGCTCATCAGGTTTGACCTGCGCATCTTTGTTTTTGTTTAAAATTTGTAGTATTTAAATTTATTTGTATAATCTATTATCACAAGCAATTACCGTAAATACTTAAACTTATAATAACCAAAATGAACAAAAAATATAAAGAAATGTGGCATTAGAATAGAGTTCTGCCACTTTCTTTAAAACCGTGGCACGACCGTCTGACTACTACCACGTTGTTTACCCTGTTAAATGTTTTCGATATAGCATGATAACTCACTCCCGAGGTCCACTCACGATTGTGTGTTAACTTGGATAGCACATCTAACTCGATAACACCAACACTGTGAAGACCCCTAATACGTCATTGAGGCAAGTCATGCTACTACCTGATGATTTTAATGAGAATTGAACGCTAATAACGCCCCCCCCCCCTTAACAATAATGTTCAGGTTATATAGACTTCGATTTCCGTGATCTCTGCAAAAACCTGGCTATGCCGCAATGCCAGCTTATTTACTTAGCGATTCCCAGCTTCAGAAGCCTCGGAAGGAATACTGCACGGCACTGCCATGCATAGGTAGATGACGGCATTCCTTAATTAATAATTACCGAAACTTTTCAAGCCCTTGACATAACTATCTAAACATTGTCATCAAACCAAATGAAAAGTAAATAAATACGTAGTATAAGTATGAGTAGTAACAAGTATATATACCCTACCGGCCCACCCAAATTACCTAAGACTGCCGTTCATGTCTGGACCGTACCTAGTGGATTGCAATACGTTTTGTGTAAAACTAATTGAAGCTGATAAAGTTACCTACCGAATGTACAAATGGTACCTGTATAAAAGTAAACTAAGTTATGGATGATACCTTGTAAATTTGGCAGGGTTTGGCCCACTCGCGATGAGCGAAATCTACGACCAAACACTAACAGGTCATTAAATGAAACCTAATTCATATATATGATGTCGTAGGCTGCAATTAATACTTATCTGTTATTGATTTATGGTACAGAGTCACCACACAATTGAAGTTTGGGCACCATGTGGCCCCCGCAATGAAATATGAGTCGCTGGTAATTATAGGTAGCACACTACACCTCCCAATTCACTAGCTCAGCTGGTCCTTGTCAGGCAAGATTTACGTGTCTGTGCCTAAACGTTGCGACAACAAATCAATAACAACAAAACAATGCAATGGTCCGATGTTACATCTCTCCACCCAAAAGAACATGATTATGGAAACTGTTCGTACTGCTAATTCAACAACATAAATTACCGCCACTTGATTTGCCAACTGTTTAAACTACAAAAAGTATTTTTTTTATTACATAAAAAAAAAAATTCCCTCTTTTTTACAGCCAAAGCGGGGTTTTGTTCAATTAATGTCTGTATTAGTAGTTATGCATACTGCATCAGGTACAATTGAAACAAATAACACCGCGGACAACAGCCATGTTTTACTCGCAGCATGGATTCGTTTCTTTCACTGCTGCATAATCAAGTTTTTTAAGGAGTAACACATGAAAAGCACCCGGGAAGTCTATTGGTCCATTGTAGGCCAAACGTTATCATTTTATGCGAATAGTCAGATTGAAAATAATCTGAACGAAAAATGGCCCAGCTGTAATTTTTTGATAAAGAAAATTGCAAAATAGCAGCACAAGAGATTAAAAAAAGGGACCTATTCCATAGAAATCATCGCAGAAAGTTCTATAGCAGTAAACTATAACGATATGGGGCGTATGGCAATAGTTATTAGTCCATGCACTGTCTGCATGACAGAGTCGCACACCGGCGCTTAAGGCCAAGCCGGAGACTTGTCACCTTGAGCGTCCAAAACAACAACTATACTGTACCCTATGAAATGTAAAATGTAGCAAATGCAAAATTAAATTATAGGCAATAATAACAGGGCAACAAAAAGGCATTTTCTCTTAGTTTTTAAATAAAATACAGAATACCCTCTGCTGTGAGCCCAAAAATGGCGGAAATCAAATGACCATTCGACACTAGCGCCAATGGTACTTCTAGTATATTACGATATATTAGAAGTTCTTTGCCAGGCACGGGATGGTTGAATATCCATTTTATAAACAAAGCCCCGTGTCACGTACCTGTTCCTTATTTCACCTGTATTATTTCAAATAATTGCAATTTTACCTATTGTTAGCGCTTTACAGTCAAATTAAGTGTTCATATTTCCAGGCATATGCATTTAATTACAAAAGTTGGAGGTTTTCTTCCCTGTGGGGCACGTAAAAATGTTCTAAGAGGTATGTTTTTAAATGCTTCATGCACGAATTTGAGACCTATAGTAATAGTAACTTTAGTTTGGCTGGATAGCTTGAGCATGTCTACGCGTATACTAGTCCTTCCTATCGATTATTACTATGCCCTTGCGGTTTAAAACGTGCATTAGGAACCCCCGGCAAAGTCATTTCCAGGCCAGTCACGTGACCCCCTCCGGTTTGGCCTTAACAAAATGCAGAAATACTCGTACGAACTACCACAAAACAATATTGCAATGGAAGGTGAGTAGTAAGCATTTCCAAGCTGTTATCAGTGATGGGCGATTTCCGAAAATGCTGGAAATATAGGGTATAATTAATTACCATGCATTGATGGATAGGACCACGTTTCTATCATATTACATTTCTTAATAGAATACGAGTCCTTGATGCCTGATAACTCACAAACTTCTTAAAATGTTGCTGATAACAGTAAGCGACTGCTTCATCTCATGCTGTCCTATAGAACCAACCCTAACATTTGTAATCTAGATTTCATGGGCCTTAAAAAGCATTCATTCATGCAGCTATCAAACACGCTCACTTTAAAACGTGAAACGTGTTCATAAATTTTTCTCTGCTCAGAAGTAACAGTCAAGGCTAGATTTTTGAAATTAGCTGGAGATTTAAATTCACATTGTAATGGAAAATAACTACACAGAAAATACAATTTTAAAATTTAAAATTACATGCAAAAAAAAATATTTAAAAAAATTATTTTTATTAAAACAATTGAATTTTGTTCCGGAAATTTCCGGGAGGGCCGTTGGAATTTACCAAAATTTCCACGGAATTTTCAAGGCCTCCCATCACTGGTGATGAACGGTCCCGGACTGAGAATTTCAAGTATTTTCGGTCCCTTCTGTCCTCGGCTCGGTCTGACCGAAGCCCCGAACCGAATCAATAACAAGTGAATATTAATATTTTCGTTCCTCTTCCACATTAAGCCTATTACAATGTCTGTTTCTGGCGACCAAACCCCCTAGGAACACACCGAAGGACCATGACCATCCGAGAAATGTCAAGAAATTGTGGTCACAATTTAAATATTGGCGCCTAACTTGCGACTCGTGCGCCACCTATGTTTAAACTATCACACTTGTAACTTTCAAGTCCGTACAGACCTGACTTCATTATATCTGCAAAATATTTTCCCATTTATCAATTTTGAATTGTCAAATAATACTGTACATTCAAGCCTCCTATTCAAGACCGAAGGAAAGCGACCAGTAGCGAGCTCGGGAACGGCTGCACCGTCAAAGCCAAGAGAATCATCTGTAAGTACATTAAAAATCATCTTCCACAACCTTACTTAATTAATTAACTATCTAAATTGACAAAAGACATGAGCAAAAATTTAACAATGTTGTATTGCACAAATTGTATCAGATTTTATCAAGTAGCCTACTTACTGTATACAAACATCCGAAACAGAAAATAAAGTAACAATTTACATGAGTCAATTTACTTGAGCGGGCCTGTCATATCGTTTATTAATAACTTAAGCTTGATGTTAAAAAAGAACAAAGAAATTACCATTTTGCATTCTAAAATAGTTTCTTTAAATATTTAACCACAGCATAAGCTATTCCTTAAAAGCCATCGTAGGCCCGCTGGTGTGTGATGCAAACAGTAAAATTTTGAGATAAATTATGTCGAAACAACGGTTACTAATCTACTAAATAAATGAGTCAGTATACTTAGCATAGCAAAAAATACAACAAGTTATCAACTACAAATAACAGTTTACTCAACTTAAATGACAATGTTTGATACAATGCAGCAGTAAAATAAAACTATTTAATTTTAAGTACTTATTAATAATACATTTTTTTAGGGTTAGCATGAAAACAAGACATTTGTAGTCTTATTGTTTGCCTTTTGGTATTTCATTAAAGTAGTTTCAATTCAATTCAAGTCAAAGGCAAATTATTATTGGTCAGTTGTTAACACTGTATATAACCCACATAATTTTGGAATTATGCAACTTGTGTGATACAAGGACAATAAGATTTAACACCTATACACGATCATAACAGCAAATTTTATAAGTGCAGTCAGTAGTCAGTGGAAAGCCCATGCTCATTTCTCATTGTTTTTCTTTTCAATTTAATGTACAATCCTACAGCGGCAATGCGCAAAGCTAACAAGAAGAATCCTCACATTAAAGGTCTTCAGCTAAAGGATCAGGTCTTTTGCAAAATTTGTAAAGTTAAGGTTACAATTGAATAGCTCCCCAGAATAACGTTGTATGCAGTATGCGCCACTTTTGGCAAAATTGAGTTAGGCGGATAACCGTTGTAAAACATCCTGCATCGTCCCCAAAAACAAGTTTCTAAAAATTCTGTTAGATGTCGCAGTAGTAGCGAATTGCAACACCGACTTTGGGGGGGGGGGGGGGCATGGTCCATCTTGCCCTTAGTGCAGTTTATTTATTTGTCTTCCTTAATATTTCAAACATTACTTAAGATAAAAAAAATCACATAATTTGGCATTTGCACTGCATCAACTTTTAGAAACTTTTTCATGCTTCGATGTTGATATTGAAAAATTGTTTTGTTCAATTTGTGAAAAGTCAGTTAAGGAATTGAAGACTATTGCCTCGTCTGGAAGAAGCCATGAAATGTCAAGTGTTGATGCTTTTGTCAATAACGGCTTTGATAATTGGAAGAAAGCTACCCAGCGTTTAAGAGCCAGGGAGAAAGTGCGGTTCATCGTTCTAGCGTTCTTGTTTGCAGCTAGGTAAGCGCTGGAGTAAATGTTATGAAGCAGCTGTCTACATTCAAGGTAATTGAAATTGAGGCAGCAACGAAAGCTTTGGTGGCAATAATTTCGACCATTCGATATCTGGCAATGCAAGGGCTAGCCATTCGTGGCCTTACAGATGTGTCATCCAATTTTCACCAGCTTTTACGCCTGCATGCTGAAGACAATGTGGATATGAGAAATTGGCGAAGTCGAAGTAATTACAAATGGGTGTCACATGATATTACAGAATAAATTTTGCAATTAATGGCGGATGCTGTATTGAGAAAAGTAGTTTTGAACGTAAAAGAAGCTGAGTTTTTCGCTCTCATTGTCGATGAGACAGCGGATATCTCATTAAAAGAGCAAGTGTTTATCTCTGTAAGAACAGTTGGAGAAAACTTCGAAATAATTGAGAATTTTGTTGGTTTTTATGAATTCAGAGACTTTATTCTGTGTAGTGAATATTGCACTGTTGCGGTTTGGGCTGTCATTCTCAAATTGTAGAGGCCAGTGCAACGACGGAGCAGCAAGTGTATCTGGCCGAATAACAGGCTTGCAAACCAGGATAAGGGATTCACTACTCAGCTGATTCCTTAAACCTAATTGTGCAAGATGGGCTCTGGACTATTCCAGAAATACGCAATTTTATAAGCCTTATGAAAGATATCATTGTATTTGAAAGAGGTTCTCCCAAAAGACAGGCGTGGTTTGAGTGTTTTCAAAAGCCAGAAGATAAACACTTAAAGCAATTTTGCCATACGCGCTGGTGTGTTAGAATCGCATGTTTACGAGCTGTCAAAGAAAATTATGAGGAATTAATTAAATTTCTGGAAAATGGTAATAATGAAGAAACTGGTGCCGTCTAAATCAGCAAATGGTACCGGTTCAGTAGGTCTTGTGCTACCTTCTACTGCGGCTCCAACACTCCCAACTGCAGTTCCTGGACCAGATAATGCAATACAATGGGAGGAAATTTCAGGAAAGCAACAGAAATTCATGTTTACTGAAGTCGCAGGGTTGAGGAACATGCCCATACGCCTTATCAATTATTCAAACTGTTTGTATCAGACGAAATAACTGAAAATAGGTTTCAGGCCCTTTTAAAATTCTCATTCTCATTTCATTGATAATGATCTCGCTGACCCGAAAGACGGACTATACAAGCTGAAGCCTTTAATCAAGTCGTTGAAGGAAAACTACGAGCATTATAAAGTACACGCAGAAGACGTGGTCATCGATGAGACAATGATACCGTGGAGAGGTAGGCTTCTTTTCCGCCAGTATATGCCAGCAAATGCTGCGAAATACGGCGTGAAACTTTTTAAGATCTGCGATCCAAAAGCATATACCTATGTCTTCGACGCATATACTGGCAAAAGATAATGCTTACGTAGGACGCGCAAGCAATAAGATTGTGTTTGACCTTATTGCTAATTATTTACGGGAAGGTCTCACACTGACTGTGGACAATTGGTACACGAATGTTGAACTTGCTCAAGATCTTCTGAAACAAAACACTCATGTCGTAGGAACTCAGCGAAAAAAAGCAAAGGACGTGCCCAAAGACATACTAACAGCCAAACTGAAAAAGGGGGAAATTATTCAATATGAAAGCCCTGAAGGGGTAATCGTGACCTATCTAGAATTTACCTCTTCTATCAAAAATCCACTTCAGTGACAACGACAGTGAGACAGGCCGCTTATCTAAAATAACGCCCTTGCTTGACTTGCTAATAGCGAACTATAAAAAAACTTTAACACCAGGAGCAAATACAGTAATTGATGAAACTTTAGTTCCCTGGAGAGGAAGCCTCATTTTTCGCCAGTACATCCCCAGACAGACCTCATTAAATCAAAACAAAACAGTTCCGACCAATTTTGGCCAATTCCTTAACTTGACGGATGCCGAAATTGACATGTTGTGTAGACATTTGGGGCACGATTTTAGAACACACGTCCGACATTACCGCCTACAATTCACACAGCGGAATTGGACAAATTTTAGATTTGGCCGATGGCGGAAAGAGGGCAGAAAACTCCGGAAACACTCTGAAGGAAATATCCCAACAGCCAGGTAATTATCATTAATTAATGATATTATATATATTAAGGCCCCAACCCAACCCATACCATTTGCAATTCTTCAATCGATTATATTATTTAGGATAGGGGAAAAGTGAGCTATAACATCAAATAGTATCTAG
The DNA here is from genome assembly GCA_963971405.1 of Psococerastis gibbosa. NCBI lineage: Eukaryota > Metazoa > Arthropoda > Insecta > Psocodea > Psocidae > Psococerastis > Psococerastis gibbosa. The sequence goes on along the minus strand of OZ020487.1, from coordinate 701,234 downwards.
GGGCTGTAGTACTGAAAATCATCTATTACGGTACCTATACTAAATATAAACAGGAAAACCTGTACGGGTTCACTCGAATCGGTTCTTTCAATAGTGAAAGAACAATGCAAGACGCATTTTAGGTAACAACTGGGCATACGACTATTTTAGGTTGATTCGCTCAGCATAAGCCACGAACTTATATACAGAACGTACGTTCATACCATTGAATATATGGTGTAACATAGATATAATATATATATAACTAATATATAACACTGTTAACAGTGTTAACACTGTTAACAGTGTTATATATTCAATGGTTCGTACAGTATATGCTCCTGTTCAATTCATACGATACCGATGATTACACACCGGTGAGACACAGGGGCGGGATTTTCGAACGGGGCCCACTGCCTGTATACAAGCCGCGCCGGTTGGCCCTCCACCCTCAGTACTTGCGGGAACGCACCGGTCCTTTCATGTGCTTTGAAACCTGGTATCGCCTCAGGAACACTATACCTCCGGCGCAGGGTCCAAGTATTCCGTCAACGCAGAAGATAAAATTGAAGGAAAAGGGCAAAACTCGCTATGCCTTTCGAAGGAAGCTTGGTGGAAAATATAATGAGTTCTTCACATCCCTTGTACAAAAAATTGATTGGAACAAAGTATATCAACATTCCAACATTGATGAAGCCTACGCGGAATTTAGTGGACTAATTCAAGCGTCATTCAACGTAGCATTCCCATAGATGAAAGTAAGACTATCGCAAAAGAGGAAAGCATTTAAAATTACGCCTGAGGCAATGCGATTAAGAGAAAAAACCACAGCTCTAACAGACATATACAATACCCAAAAGTCCAACTTGGTAAGAGTGAAGCTTGTCCAGAAGCACAAGCAATATCAAAAGTATCATGTAAAATTTTAAAAATTGAGAATTCAGAAGTATGTCCTGTGGTAGTTAGATGTTCAGCGAAAGCTGAATCGCAATCATGTTCACCAACTGCCCGGCGGTGCTCACTAATCCGATCTTTGGCCAATATAAGTAACGTTGCAGTTCTCACAGCACAATTGGTAAACAAACACCGGACCTTCTAGAATTCTCAACTTTCTTTACAATTCATAGAAATCTTCCTTGAGTTACACATGGTCGAAAAAGAAACAATCTTGCCAGTACTGCGTTCTACTATTCTCCCTACTGAAAACCGAAGGGCGTTTGAGTGCGGTTTGATGACGGTAACACAGTTCAACAACCGTTTAAAAGGAGACGAGCAGGAAGGGATCCAATGGATAAATCAACTTTCAGGTAAAGGAAAATTGCTGGCCCAAAATAATTGCATCATTTCCGTTGCAGGAAAACACAACAAAATTGTGCCAATTGTGCTTAATCGAAATTTCGTTTAAAAAATTGAATTGTTGGTTAGTACGAAATTCGACGGATCTGAGTATGTGTTTTTCAAATGCTTTAACAAGAGGCATGAGCCAGTACCATTGCATGGCACGGTCGCAACAAGATTTGTTGTAGATGATATATCAAAGAAAGTCATCATGTAGAGGCCAGACCTCATTAAATCAAAACAGTTCCGACCGATTTTCGCCGATTCCTTAACTTGATGGATGCCGAAATTGCATGTTGTGTAGACATTTGGGGCACGATTTTAGAACACACGTCCAACATTACCGCCTACAATCCACACAGCGGAATTGGACAAATTTTAGATTTGGCCGATGGCGGAAAGAGGGCAGAAAACTCCGGAAACACTCTGAAGGAAATATCCCAACAACCAGGTAATTATCATTTATTAATGATATTATATATATTAAGGCCCCGACCCAACCCATACCATTTGCAATTCTTCTATCGATTATCAATGATTTAGGATAGTATCTAGGGGCTGTAGTACTGAAAATCATCTGTTACCGTACCTATACTAAATATAAACAGGAAAACATGTACGGGTTCACTCGAATCGGTTCTTTCAATGGTGAAAGAACCATGCAAGACTCATTTTAGGTAACAACTGGGCATACAACTATTTTAGGTTGATTCGCTCAGCATAAGCCACGAATTGGGAGTTCCTGTTAACCAGCTTAAACTTAAGGACGTTGACGACCTCCTTGGCAAGCACTTCGGTGCAGATTGGAGGTCACTAGAAAAATTAAACTTTTATAATAAGGTTCTGGCTGGAGAGACTTCACAAGAAGACGAAGATGAGTGTGAGTGCACAGGACAGGAGGACTCCGAAATTTTCGTCGAAGAACTGAAATGAACTGACATTGCTTTTTTTTTTAGTTAAAAGCATTATAATGTACTCTAAAAAACAAAAATAAAATAATCTTGGTTATAAAAACGGACTTATCCTTAAAGTTAGTTACAAAAGCGGACATTGGAAATTTAAAAATTAATATTACTAATACGTTAACGTGATTACGTGGATGTTCTTCTTCATAGATCATTTTATCATACTCCACTAGAAACTAAAAAGAAATTGCATGATTTGGTTCGTTGGATTAGGCACAGCACAAAATCGGCTCTAACCAAAAATTATATAAAATGGAGATGCCCGGGTTTGTAAATTCTCAATTCTCAACTATGTCTTTACAATTCATAAAAATCTTGCCTGAGTTACACATGGTCGAAAAAGAAACAATCTTGCCAGTACTCCGTTTTACTAATCTCCCTACCGAAAACCGAAGGGCGTTTGAGTGCGGTTTGATGACGGTAACACAGTTCAACAACCGTTTAAAAGGAGTCGAGCAGGAAGGGATCCAATGGATAAATCAACTTTCAGGTAAAGAAAAATTGCTGGCCCAAAATAATTGCATCATTTCCGTTGCAGGAAAACACAACAGAATTGTGCCAATTGTGCTTAATCGAAATTTCGTTGAAAAAATTGAATTGTTCGTTAGTACGAAATTCGACGGATCCGAGTATGTGTTTCTCAAATGCTTTAACAAGAGGCATGAGCCAGTACCATTGCATGGCACGGTCGCAACAAAATTTGTTGTAGATGAGATATCAAAGAAAGTCATCATGTAGAGGCCAGACCTCATTAAATCAAAACAGTTCCGACCAATTTTGGCCAATTCCTTAACTTGACGGATGCCGGAATTGACATGTTGTGTAGACATTTGGGGCACGATTTTAGAACACACGTCCGACATTACCGCCTACAATCCACACAGCGGAATTCGACAAATTTTAGATTTGGCCGATGGCGGAAAGAGGGCAGAAATCTCCGGAAACACTCTGAAGGAAATATCCCAACAGCCAGGTAATTATCATTAATTAATGATATCATATAAATTAAGGCCCCAACCCAACCCATACCATTTGCAATTCTTCTATCGATTATCAATGATTTAGGATAGGGGAAAAGTGAGCTATAACATCAAATAGTATCTAGGGGCTGTAGTACTGAAAATCATCTATTACGGAACCTATACTAAATATAAACAGGGAAACATGTACGGGTTCACTCGAATCGGTTCTTTCAATAGTGAAAGAACAATGCAAGACGCATTTTAGGTAAAAACTGGGCATACAACTATTTTAGGTTGATTCGCTCAGCATAAGCCACGAACTTGTATACAGTACGTACGTTCATACCATTGGTATGGTCATTTAGCTTGCTAGTTGCTGCCACATGTCTTGACATCTGCTCTGATAATTTTAATTTTATACGATTTCTATCGCTTGTGCGGGTTGTCTTAAAGGGTATATCAGTGTAATACACCCTTTGCCACTACTGTGTGAAATTTCAGCCCTGTCTGGCAGGGGTAAGTTGGAAAAAGTGTTACTTTGTGTGTGACTTTCCGGATTCTCAACCTTGGCAAGGTCACGCTACTACTTGCTTCAGCTGACTGTATACAAGTGGCCCCTTTCATACCAGTTATCTCAAGCGGTAGTATATCGGAGAGGTCAAGTCTCTTGGTATGGTATACGAACTCATGCGATCGAATCCCAATTGAACCTTTTTTTTTTTTCAATATGGATGAGCAACTAAACAGATCTATCAGTTTGATAAATTTATCCAGCAATTTATCTGAATCTGACCGAGCTAGCATACACTGAGAAAAATCGCATTAAAACACGCGTTAGATTTTATGATGTTTTCGGTGAGTATTTCAGTGAGTCATCGTGATATTCGGTGGTACGTCGTGATACAATAAGACTCAACTAGTATCTAGGTGATAATCGGGGCGTAACGGGGTGAAAACGACATGTGATAAAGTGACTGTTTAGTCACCTAGGAACTGAACGTATGTCTATAAATATGCATGACTGTTCACGGTGACTACAGGATCTTCCTAGGTGACAAGCATGGCTCGGCAAGGTGTAATTTCCCCTTGATCCATGACGATCGTATATTCACTTGAAACATCATGAATACAAGTACAAGATGATGTTTCCATCGTGCGTTACAGCGGTTAATTATTCGCCATGTAACTTCTTGTCTTGAACGTTTAGGAACACACTGCTAAACATCTTGTATTGCTTCGAGTTAGCGTTTTATTACTAAACGTTGAATTATTTTCCTATAATCACAGCAATACAAAACGACTACATCATGTTTGCGTTGTTTACGTCCAGTTGCTCACTGACTTTGTGGGCAAATTTAGCGTTCTGCAACTCGGTGTGGGCATCAGGCTGTTACTGAGTGAATAATTTGGGAAAGTTACGTCACAGTCACATGACTAGCTATTCATTCGACATGTTCCAAGATGTAAGAGAAGGAAAGTGACGTCACATGGGTATTAGTTAGGCTTCCGCCAACAGCATCACTGCTGGTCAATGCTGAAAGTACCATTTTACTATGAATGCTGGCGTGGCATATTATATATTATATATTGTATCATATATTGATACTTTTCAAGATTTGACAGGAACGCCTTTAGTCAATATTAGTAGTCCTAGTATGTCCTCCAATAACCTCAAGTACCCAATTACAACAACTTTATTGGGCTACCCGCAACTTAGTGAGACAACTTAAGAGGTTAATCGTATACATTCATCCAAAATGATTTTATCCGTAAAAAATAATAATAATAATAATATATAATTCCATGTTTATACATGTATAAAGACAGTTCAGCGAAATAGGGTTTGACGATTGACGGTTACTGGCGATCTTCATGTACAAATTATAATCCACAAAGCAATAATAATGTAATAAATGAACAAAATCCAAAATCAGGTTATGCTATATCTCTACACGTTTCACAGATATCTTATACACTGAGTAACAGGGTAGTCGCCCTGAATCATGCTGGTACGTTCTGCGTCACGAGGCTTTCACCTAGCATAAGTAGATCCACAGTATGCAACTCAATGCTTTCGTTATGGCGGCAATAAAATACCGCCAATTTTAAATTGCCAAACTTTTATTTAAATTTTTTCTGCTTCAAAATGAAATGTTAAACGATGAGCCAAGGGTCAATAAAACAGAAAACAGTAAAAGAATCAAATTTCAGCAATTTCAACTTCATATTTTGCCGCTATGTATTTTTCAGACCCTTCATATATCAGCGTATAAATACGCGTAACATAACTTTCATCTCATAAACGATGCCCGGGTTATTACCGTAGGTAACTCCGACGAATGTTACCCCACATGATTGAATCAAGTGAAATTTGGTTGAATTGTCCATTATTTCCATTGAATACGTATTCAGAATAAAAACGAATTTAGAGTAAAAATGGGGAGGGGGATCTAGACGAGACCCATCCCTAAATTAATAAAGTAAAATAAGTCATGGATGTCTACGGTTCACGGGCTCGCCGCTAACTAATTATTGTAATGCAATTTATTGGTTTTTTTAAGACCAATAACTGTCTAGGATACCCCTATATTGGTGGCAGGGTTGTAGTACTATACGGCAGTGGTCAGGCCGCCATAGGACCGTTGTTTTAGCGTGTATTTTCATATATTAATGGTTTCCGTATTGGTCAAACCATATTTGATGATGGTATTTGCTAGTAGGCATCTCCCTTGTTATCGAGCAATTGTCCTAGCTCCCTGTAAAGAACGGGTTCTGATGTGTAAAAGTGTCGAAATCGTAATGAGTACTCAACGACACGGGCCAATAATGTTGTAGTCAAACGCCAGGCATTTTAAACTTAAAAAACTTAATGAGAGCTCCAAATTTGGCCTGTATCGCTGGATTGGAGTGGCGTCTAAATCACACACAATAATGTGATGTCTCTTAGTACTCAGTGATTATCGTTGAACTCATTATGTATTACGCGTACATGTCTCAGTAACTAGATGCTGAATTAAAATCGCCATGAACCCTAACGCAAAAATGAATGAAAACCGTTAGAAGCCAATTTAGCACCTTATTTACGATGTTATCACTTAAAATAAGACGCTGGAACGTTCTAGAATGTTCTCGACGTTTCAATCCACCAATTGGAGTGCCTGTTACAAACAAATTATGTATCCGCGATTCTGATTGGTCGCCGTCAATTTCATAACATCAGCGGCATCAGCTCAGCTCATGCCGATGTCATTTGCGGTGGATGGCATTAGCGTTCGAGTCAACATTAGTGTTTTTATTTTATTTAATAATTTCAACATGGAAATGTGGTTGTGTTTTTGTGCGTTTGATTTACGATAGGTATCTCCTTTTGCCTCTCCAACCGACATTGCTAATTATGTAATGCAGTACAGTAGTATAATCTGAAACCGTGCTTCCAAACGTTTCGTCAAAATTTGCGGCCGACATTATCAGTGGAACTGCATAGACTTGTAAGATACCGTACCAACTTAGGCGTATCCTACGCAGTGCCACTGTCCCACTGATGATATCAACCTTAGATATTATGACGAAACGCTTGAAAGTACAGCGATATTATGCACGTCTGGCCTTTTTATGTATACTGCAATAGTTGTTGTTTTGGTCTTGTTAAAATCGGATTAATGAGCCGTGGTTTTTGATATGGTTACGGCCTCGGCTCATTGCACGATATTGCCTATAAATATGATTGTAATAGTTCGACATAGTATAAAAGTTAAAATAAATTAAACTATACCTAGTGATTGAAAAATGTCTCAACCTCAAAATATTGCATCATTTTCATCTTTATAGGCAAAATAGTTGTTTGATTTATTGTAACTTTATTTACGGCATTGCCCTCAATCCTCTGTGTATTGCTCGATGTACCTAGATATAGTAGTAACATCTTTAAGGTTGTCATGACCAGGGTGATTATCCGTGGTGTTAAAGAAATTTAGCCACATAGTGTGGATAGTTAAAGTTATCTACGTTGTTCAATAATTTCCGTGGTTGTAGTGATATGTTCAGTTTCATTTCATGAACATATTTTCTGATTATTTGTTTGTTTCTGCAGTTTTTTTATTCATACTTACTCTTTTTTGTCATTATAAAGCATATCACTGCAAAGATATCCTTTTTTGTACTTAGACCTAGTGCTTAATATAATCTACCGTATCTATATTATGTATTATCCTTAGTTAAATTACTTTTTTAGCATTAATTGAATACCTTTAATGCCCCATAATAAGCGGCAATAATTATCAAACCTAATGTCATTAATAAAGCAGAAATATATTTGAAACTATTGTATTATTATGTACATACTCACACCTCGTCAGAAAGGAAACGTGCTGTGATTGTCACTGTATTTGCTGCTTGACATTTTTATTTTCTGTTGCAGAAATCGTACGCTTCCAAACCAGAGTGTACAGTGATTTCATCGGACGTTTCAGCGCTATTGTGGTAGGCTACCACAGAGGATGAAAGTCAGAGCGACCTAACTGCTGAACCTACTATTAGGTATTCGGTATCTCTTGCCATTACAAAAAAAAACCAAGATGAAAAAAGTTGATAATTTGAGATACCTAATACCTAATAGTAGATCCAGCAGCTAGGTCGAACCTGATTTTCATCCCCTGTAGTAGCCTACACCGCAGCGCTGAGATTTACGATGAAATCACCGTGGTTTGGGGTGGGGCCGTACGATTTCAGCACCAGATAATAGGATGCTAAGCAGCATAAACACGGTGGCAATCACCGTGAACAACGTGCGTAAGCATCATGAATTTAGGGTTTAGACAGCATAAGTAGGATGAAAGCATTTAGGAACAGGCTGAATTAGCAACTAGAATTACATGAGTGCAGGGAATATAAGAAGCCAAGCAGCTAGCATTTGGTGTTAAGCCCATGGTAATATGCTGCAGCAGCTTAATACATTGGCAATACGCACGCAGCAGCATGTGCATACATGCTGAACAACGTGCCTCAGCGTGAGACTAGGTGCTTTTATCTAAAAGCACGGCGCTTCTGCGCGTTTGGACACCAAGAACGCTATGTCGGCGCAGTGTAATATGGTGAAACACCGCGTTACATGTACTGTCACCTAGATTATAATGCTGAATCTTCATGAATTACATGTATTCATCTAGTCACTACTGGAAATGCTCGGTTTTAGGGGAAAACAGTGACGTCACTTATGCCATACGTCACTGTTTAAGCACCATGTTTCATGTGCAAGGGTCAACCCCATGATCCTCGAAGATTAGGCACAGCACAACATAGCATCATAAATCATAGGGTTCTGTTTTCTCAGTGTAGGCGCTCACGAGTCCTCTAACCAAGATGGTCCTAAATTTCCCCCCCATTTGTCATATACGGCGTGTGTGACGGCACTGGCAAATTTGGAGGATCAGGTGGCAGGACTGAAAAATGAGAATGCTGCTCTCAAGAAAAAGGTGGAGGAGCTCACAAGCAACGAGGAACCTTATCGAGCCCCTAGAAAAATAAAGACAAGGGATGTTGCAACGGGCATAGATTGTGATATAGTTGGTGGTTTTTCACCTTGTTCGGCTGACGAAAAGGACGCTATAATAGCTGCTCTAGATACAAAAATTCTATTACTCGAGGGGCAACTAGAGCAATCTTTGTCGACCCTGGGGAAGCTCCAAGATGACCTCACTGCTGAGCAAAAAAGGTATAATCAGAATTTGCCTAGTACTAAAACTAATAATGCCCCGAATAAAAATAAAAAACCGAAAGACGCCGATGAACTTTCTTCATCTTGTAAAAAAAAAAAACAGAAATAAACGGAATTCAAAAATTCAGTGAAATGATTGGTGAAACTGAAGTGCTTGGATGGTCAGTGCTAAAGGATATACCCGTGCGCCCAAGGATACTAATTGTCACTGACAGTCACGGCAGGAATTTGGCCCCCATGCTTGATACACTGCGCCCATCTAATTCCATACAAGTGGTTGTTAAACCGAACGGCAAGTTTCGCGATGCCGTCGACAGCGCGAGAATATGGTCCAAAGGATTTACAAAGGCTGACAACATTTTTATTATAGCTGGAACAAACGACTGCGATTGTGAATCTACCAATTTCTCATGTGAACTTTCCCCTCTGAAACCAATTGCTAAGGAAACGAATCTTTACGTCCTGGGGGTACCACGTAGACTGGACTGCTTCTATTGTAATGAAAATGTCAAGTGGTTTAATGGTTTCCTGGGTTCGAAACTAGATAACAATTTTATTATTGATATTTTTGAAACCTTATCTGAAACATTTTTTAACAGGTCAGGAATTCATTTAAATATTTTTGGAAAGGAGAAACTGGCCTCATTAATAATTTCCAAAATTTTTGTTAAACACACTCATGCAGCAGTGGTTCCTAAAAAAGCTGTTTCTTTCTTAGAGCAAACGAATCGAAAAATACTAACAACGTAATTAACGTTAAAGCATGTCATAACCCAAACATTAATATAATAATAATAATATAATTCAATACAATAATGCCATGTTACAGCGTTTTCTTAAGTCCATATCGCAAGGCAAGGGCCCGTGTGCGACTTATACTATCTGGCTATGGAGGAGGGGGGGGGGGTGGAGTATTTACGAGGTGGTATACTTTTATGTTGGTGGTAGTTCGGTCTTTATCCATTGTGTAACTGCTCTTTTGAAACAATTGAAGTTTTTTAATGATTTTATTTGGATTGGTAGTTTATTGTAATAGGATATGCCTATATATTCAGATTGGTGTTGAGATCTTGTGGTTCGAACAGTTTGTTGTGTGAAAGGATGTGTGTGGAGCCATCTTGTGTTGTGTGAGTGTTGTACAGATTTTAAGTTTTGTTTTTGATTGCGTACTAATATTATTGAGTTTTTTATATATAATTGTTTAACGTATAGGACATCCGCTAAAATATATAGGTCTTTTGTTGGATATAATGTCCCCTTTTTATGTATAATTTTTAGGATTGTTCTTTGTACGGTATTGACTTTGTCCGTTACATTTTGGTAGGCACCTCCCCAGGCTGATATTGCATATGTTAGATGGGATTCCGCTATCGCGTAATAAACGGATTTAATTAGAGGTTCTTGTGCAACGTTACGAAGTTGGACAAATTTTTATATAGTTTTTCTTAGTTTGTTGGCAAGCAATTGAGTATGGGGTTCCCATTTCAATTGTTCATCTATTATGATGCCTAAGTATTTCGTGTTTTCAGTTTGGATTATGTTTTCTATGGACAAGTTATTGGTACAAGCGTCTCTTTTTGACGAAAAATCAACAAATACGGCCTTTTCCAGGTTTAACGATAATCTATTTTTTCTAACCATTGTTTGATTAAGTTAAATTCTGAGTTGGCTAGTGTGTATAGATTATGATATGTATCCGCTATGCAGGTGATACAGGTGTCATCGGCAAAAGCAATTATTGATTCGAATCTATTTGTTTCTAATAAGTCGTTTAGATATAAATATAAATATAAATTGAATAATAATGGTAATGGTGTTGATAATTATTGTTTACGAATACTCCATCTTAATATTCAAGGGTTGAGTGACAAGAAGCTACTTGAATTTAATATTGACTTAGAGGGGTGTTTCCAGCGCCTTACTGTTCTCTGTTTAGGTGAAGCATGGCTTAATGAACTCAATGTAGATCTGGCTGTTCCAGACAACTACACCTTAGCAGCTCATTACTGCAGACCTCCTGACAAACCCCGTGGTGGGGTAGCTATTTATGCCAGGATAAACACTGTTTCTACCGCTATTGACCTACGTTCGTTTTGCGTGGATACTATTTTTGAATGTTGCGGAATTAGTCTTAAATTGCAGGACCGTAAAAAGCTATTAGTCATAGCAATATACAGAACTCCAAATGTATCTAATTTTGTTTGCTTTCTTGTGCAATTGGAAATGCTATTGAACCATGTTTTGGCGAAATACCAAATGCCTACCTACATTTGTGCTGATTTTAATATTGATCACTTCAGTACATCGAACCAATTATCTGATTTCGTAAATTGCTACTCTAGCTTTGGGTTTAACCACTTAATAAATGTCCCCACAAGAATTACCAGTGGTACACAGAGTTGCATTGATCAAATTCTTACCAACTTTACTGGGGACTTTGGAACATCTGTAATTGCTTCATACTCTGATCACACTGCCCAGTTATTTACTCAACACTCCTGTAGAAGTGATGTACTCCCATCGAAATGCAGTCTGTATCGCAATTTTAACAACTCTAACAACCTTGAATATTTCAAGAGAATGTTAGCTCGGGAGTCATGGGGTAATGTAGTATATGCCTCTAAGGATATGGACAGTAAATACAAATGCTTCATTGACATATTTACTTATTATATAGAGGTCTGCTTCCCGCTTAAAAGGCACAAACGCTCACCTACCAAGAAGGATGACCCTTGGATCACTAAAGGTCTCTTAGTATCCAGGCAAAAAAAACTTGATCTGTTTAGGCAAAGAAGGAATGATCCTAATAATGTTGCTCTTGCTGTGTACTATAAGAACTACGTTAAATTATATAAAAAACTAATTTGTGCAGCGAGAATATTGCGCAATGAATTGAAAATATGCCTATCAGACACCAAATCCAAAACAGCATGGTCAATTATTAAAAATGAGTCGAATAAAACTAAAACAAAAAGTAATATTAATAGGATAGTCAATGATCATGGCGAATTCACAAGCGATCCGCAGGAAATAGCGAATATTGTAAACTCTTATTTTGTCAATGCGCCTGAAAAGTTGCTTCAGGCAAGCAAAATTCCAACTCGTGACTTTCCAATTACAAATTCTGCTAAATCATCATTTTTTATGTATCCTACTAATCCAGCTGAACTTGCGCGTATCATTAATAAAAGGAAAAATTCAGATTCATGCGGTATGGATATGGTGCCCGATAAGCTGGTGAAGAATGTCAAAGAACATTTGCTACCTGTACTTTCTCATTTATGTAATGCATCTTTTGAGTCTGGGGTTTTCCCACACTTATTAAAACTTGCTAAAGTCCCCCCTATTTTTAAGGGTGGCGACACCAGTGATCCTAACTGTTACCGACCCGTAGCACAGTTATCCATATTTTCCAAAATAATAGAGTTGCTAGTTAAAGATAGAATTACTGCATTTCTTGCTAAACATAATATAATCTCGAAAAACCAGCACGGTTTTTTGTATGGTCGATCGACTAACACAGCTATATTATATTTCACTCATGAGCTGTATCGTCGCCTCGATGAAAAAAATAAATGTGTTGCTGTCATGTTAGACCTGTCTAAAGCTTTTGATTTAGTTGATCATGTTGTTTTCTTGTCAACGTTAGAATGCTATGGGGTCCGGGGTATTGCGCACCAATGGTTTTCCAGCTATCTGACAGGTCGTTCGCAACAAGTCTTCCTAACAGATTGTGTTTCGTCCCCTTTAAGCCTGTCCAAAGGTGTCCCGCAAGGGTCCATTCTCGGACCACTTTTGTTTCTACTTTACATTAACGATCTGGCTTGTCAATCTAGTTGTAGTGGAATTGTTCTCTACGCTGATGATACGAATGTACTAGTGTCTGGAGTAAATGATAATGACCTTCAAGTCAGTGTTAGTGAGGCATTATCATTCCTATCTGACTGGTTTGCTGCTAACAAATTAATTATTAATAAAAAGAAGACCAACCTAATTAATTTCCACTCAAAGCATAGCACTTCTTGTACAAAGCCTGCAGTTAGCCTGGAAGGTGAACCACTTGAGTATGCTTCATCTTCAAAATTCTTAGGCATTGTAATCGATGAATCACTGTCTTGGGGACCACATATTGACCAATTAGCTAAAAAACTTTCGTCATCTTGTTATCTCCTCAAAGCTCTAGCGTCTAAAATTAGCTATGAAACTCTTCGCCTGGTCTACTTTGCCAATTTTCATTCTCATCTTTCCTACGGTGTCTCTTTCTGGGGTCAGAGCTCTGACTGGAACAACATTTTTATCTTACAGAAAAGGGCCATTAGGAACTTGAATGGGGTATGGAAGTCTGAAAACGGTCAGTTAGTGCACTGCAGACACCTATTTAAATCAAATTGTATCCTAACACTGCCATCACTATACATACTAACCTGCATTTCAATGTTATTGTCTTCCGATGGGGTTTCGTTTTTAGAGGGCCGCAACACGAGGAAGAACAGAACCATCTCAATACCTCAACATAGATTATCCCTATATGAGAAAGATGTTCTTTACTCTGGTGCTAGGCTTTACAATGCTTTGCCACGCAAAATGAGAGAAGGCTCCCCCGAAGTATGTACAAGCAATTTAAAAAAGTATCTAATAACCAAAGCTTTTTATAATGTTGCCGAGTTTTTGGAGGATTGTTCACTCATCTCACGTGGCATGCCTGGCCTTGAGCTAAGGTAGACCAGTTTTAGTTTTAGTTTTAGTTTTAGTTTATAATAATTCATACGATACCGATGATTACACACCGGTGAGACACAGGGGCGGGATTTTCGAACGGGGCCCACTGCCTGTTTACAAGCCGCGCCGGTTGGCCCTCTACCCTCAGTACTTGCGGGAACGCACCGGTCTTTTCATGTGCTTTGAAACCTGCCAGTGAAGTGTCAATGAAATATGCAGAATTGAAGGCAAAGTTAGTTGCCAGAAAAAGTTGCATGTTTTTGCCTCAGATGACAAAGCAGAAACTTTCTGAATTAGTTGAGCAGGGTGATATCACCTTTGAAGAATTTCAGTCAGTGTATATGATTTTTACACTAAATGTATAACATATTTAGATTCATGGGCTGACAGCTTTGAGGGCGCGGAGCATTTTTCTTGAATTAAAAAACCAAAGGACTATGTACTTGAGTGGCAATCGGTGGAAGAGTCAGCCGAATTCATAAATTCTTTGCTTCCAAATAAAATAAATAGTGACCAGTTGTTTGATGAAGTAAGTCTAGTATAAATACAGCTTTGAAGAAAATAAAACAAGGCATGGATGAAGAAAGAGAGAGGCACAAAAAAGAAGGTAAAAGTGGTGACTTTTCTGAAATAACTGGAGCTCAACTCAGGGACGGATCCAGCCCATTTTTGGGGGGGGGGGGGTGGGGGTAGCTGAGGGTCAAAATAGGAAAAACGTATGTAGGATCGACTAAATTAGAGCGTAATAACTTAATTTACAATAGATTTACTAAATTTTGGGGGGGGGCAGCTACCCCCCCTACCTACTCAAAGTGTACAAACTTTGAAAAGGTAGCTGAGTTTGCGCTCTGCCTGCCAGGTACTTCTGCGGCAGTGGAAAGAATTTTTTCCCTGATGAAAAAATTGTGGGCCCCAGACAGGAACCGGCTTCAGGTGAAGGCACTTCTAAGCATCAAAGTTAATTGTAAGTTATCCTGCTCAGAATTTTATGAGCTCATAAAAAACAATTCTAAATTTCTAAAAAAAAGTGCTCTCGTCAGAAAAATATGGCTGGCATTGTGATTGAATTAGCCTACAATACGTCAATACATAATGAATTTAATGGAGGTAGTAGTAGTAGTAGATTTTTGGCAGAGTCCCAGGCCACGGTGAGGGCCCATAGGACACACGCCCCATCTTGCTCACTCGTACAACCCGATTGCGGTCGCGAAGCGCGCCGCCTCCTTTGGGCGAAGCTGTTTCCCTGCCTGTAGTCCTCCCAAAGCAAAACCGACCGAGGAAAGACGTTTTCGCCAGACAGCCGGGCAGTCCATCAGCACGTGCCACCCGGTCTCAGCGCCAATCTCGCAGAAGCGGCAATCCTGCGTGGGAACCTGTACACCCAAGCGAGCAAGGTGAACCCGGAAGGGGCCGTGTCCCGTCAGCATAGCAGCAGCAGCGCGTACTGCTCGTCGACTGCTGGAGATGACATCTCGTTTTAGCCGCTCATCCGGTCCGAGCAAACATGCCTTGGAGTGATGCATTCCGCTTGTACTGGACCACACCGAGCTCCACTTGTCCCTCATGACGCAGTTCCCCTGGTTAAGGATAACCCTCCATGGGACCGGGAGAATAGGCTCCGGACCAACTGGAAAAACTGCTGATCCTGCACGAGCTAGTTCGTCCGCTTTTTCATTGCCAAGCACTCCACTGTGACCGGGAACCCACACCAGCGTTACGGAATTATGGTGTCTCAATGACATGTATGCAGCCTTACAATCCCGTACAACAGCAGAGGTAGCACAGCCCCGTTGAAGGGCTTGAATTGCGGATTTGCTATCGGAGCAAACTGCAATGGCCTTGCCACTAAAGTCTTCACAGCACTTTATCCCTTCATGTATAGCAAATAGCTCAGCTTGGAAGACCGACGCATAGTCACCGAGGGGGAGTGAGATAGCAATGGGAGGGTCCTCACAGAAGATACCTGCACCGGCTTTCCCGTTCATTTTCGAACCGTCTGTGTAGAGAACAATGTCGAACCCTGACACTATTTCTCCGAGATTTTCATCCCACTCTTCGCGGGTGGGAAAACGCGCCTGAGCCCCAGTGAAGTAGGTTTCTCTGACTATACGATCACATGGCATTTTCTGTTCGTTGGGCATCTTCAGATGGAATGTTTCTGCATGGCCGTTGCGAGGAGCTTTTCGGCAGAGCAACCCGGTAATTCTCAATCGATGAAGCGAGAGGGATGCTGTATGTTCCAGATACAGATACAGTGGTTGTAAGTCCAATAACACCTCTAGCGCGGATGTAGGAGTTGATCGCATTGCCCCAGATATTGAAATGCAAGCCAGTCTTTGTATTTTCGCCAGCTTCTGCTTTGATGTCTCCAACAACGCCCGTTTCCACCACACAACGCAACCATAACTTAGCGCCGGTCTCACAAGAGCCACATAAAGCCACCTCATGACTTTGGTTGTAAGACCCCAGGTACTTCCAAAACCAACCCGCAGGCTCCAAAGAACCGAGCGCGCCTTTGCTATTGTTGAATCCAAGTGACTGTTCCATAGAAGCTTTGAATCGAGATGAACTCCTAAGAATTTAACACATTTTGAGGATGGAATTTCTTGATCATTAAGAAACAGAGTTGTGTTCTTTAGCTTCTTTCTCCTAGTAAAAAGAACCGACTGCGTCTTACTGACATTAATGTTAAGGCCTTTGGGGCGACACCACTGCGAGATTATATTGAGCGCGCGTTGCATTAGTTCGGTAATGACAGACAAATCCATTCCTTTCACAGCTACAACAAGGTCATCTGCATATGCTTGGACATACAGTCCGCTACACGACAGTATGTACAACAGCTCGTCCACGACAATGTCCCATACGATAGGCGAGGTCACTGCACCCTGTCCGCAGCCTCTAGCTACCCAGGCTCGAATCGTGCTCCCCCCTCGAGTGCAGACAACCAATCGTTGACGGAGCATACATAATAACCACTTCCTGATTTGTGGGTCAATCTTTCTTTTCTTTAATAATTCATCAATAGCAGTCAGAATTAAATTTGAAAAAGCTCCATCCACGTCCAGAAATACACAGAGCGCCATTTCTTTACTGTCAAGACTCCCTTCTAGATACGAGACCAGGCTATGTAGGGCACTTTCTGTTGACCGCCCTGGCCTGAACCCGTGCTGTCCGTCGTGTAGTTCGTTGGTACCGGTGAGTGTAAGCCTGATTTCTCGTTCGATAAGCCTTTCCAGTGTCTTTAGCAAGAATGAACTGAGGCTGATGGGTCTGAACGCCGACGGCTTGGTGTAGTCTGATCTACCATGCTTGGGAATGAAGATCACACGTACTTCCCGCCACTTGAGGGGGATGTAGCTAAATCTTACACAACCCTTATAAATCTCTGTAAGGAATTTAGTAAGCTCACGAGTTCCTTTTTGTAGGAGTACCGGAAAGATGCCATCTGTGCCTGGCGATTTAAACGGGGAGAACATTCCCAAAGCATACGTCACTCTTTCTTCCGTTAACCAAGTGGGGTCGACATAAGAAATGGCTGCTGTAGAGACTTCGTCAGGAGGAAAATTACCATCAGAGTCAAACGTACATTCCGGGAAATGTGTCTCTACTAAGAGCTTCAAGGCTTCGGCATCACATGTGGTAAATCCATTCGTTCTGGTACAGAAGAGAGGTCCATTGACAATGCGTTTATCTTTAGATAAGGTTTTCTGCAATCTTGTTGCTTCTGGAAGATTTGCTATCTCTTCACAGTAAGAACGCCAGCATCTCCGTTTGGAAGCCCGTATTTCTCGCTTATATTGCCGTAGCACAACCTTGTAATCAGCAGTAGCTACTACGTTGTTATCACCTCGTCTTACTCTTGTACGCAATTTGTTGGTTAGCTTTCGGAGCTTTTCAATTCTCCTGGTCCACCAAGGCGTTTTGTGAGTAGTTTTTGTCGAAGACAAGGGACAACTATCATTAAAGGAGCTCCTCAGGGCTTCCATCACGCGGTTGCAGAGATCTTCAACTTCATGCGTAGTCTCGGGTGCAGGAGGGCATTCCCCAAGGCGATCTTTTAGAAGCAATTCATACTCAGCCCAGTTTGTTTTCTTGGGGTTGCGAAAAGCTGATGGGGTAGCTTGTGGTATGTTTAATAGTAGAACAAATGCTACGTAGCAGTGGTCGGATGCCGATTCTTCGTCCAGGACTTGCCAGTCTCTAAGACTCCTCTCTATTCTGCCACATCCAAATGTGAAATCAAGGACTTCTTCCCTTATAGCATTTATAAAAGTCGGTTTCGAACCCCGGTTCATAACCCTAAGGCCGAATTCCATAGTAAACTCCAAAAGCTCGTCCCCTCTTCCATTGGTGTTGGTGCTGCCCCATGAGTCCACGTGAGCATTGCCATCACAGCCCAACAAAATGGCTAGATTGTTACTTTTGCAAAATTCCACAAGGTGCACAACTTCCAGGGGTGGGCATGGTCTATCGTGAGCAAAGTAGGAAGAAGCCACTACAGCCTCCTCATAGCCAATTTTAACTTTCACCGCGACTAAGTCCTTCGTTAGAAACTGCGGCAATAATTCACAATGCACTCCTGTAGCTAAAATGCAGGCTCGGGGTTTTTCTTCTGGCGCAGCAGCAAAGATATTCCCATTAAACCCGCCGAGACCTTGTAGTCTTCCCTCATTCCCCAACCAGGGCTCTTGAACCAGGGTAATGTTGATGAGTGCCCGACTAATAGTTTTGATTAAAATAGAAGATGCTGCTATGGCATGTTGCAGATTTATTTGCAGAAATTTAATGTCTGTCATTTTCATTTATTTTAATATCTGAGTCTTCATTTACATTTCCACTGGGAGCATGTTTTTGGTTACGGCAGGCATACACTGCTTTACGAAAGTCCGGACACGCCATGGAGTCCATCCTATGCCCATCGCAGTTGCAAGCGTAACAATGAAGATTCCCTTGACAATCCTTTGCTCTGTGCCCTTCTGCTCCGCAACGTCTACAAAGTTCTTTACTTTCAGTGCCTTCACACCGCCATGATGAATGACCATAACGCTTGCACTTCCGACAAAAATCCGGATTGAATTTCTCGCGGACTTTTGCTCTTGTCCAACCCACCGTAATAAAACCCCTGTCTGCCGCCAACAATGCTGCCTCTATTGGAAGTGTAACAGAGCTAAAGTACGTAAGATTGCGAGCTTGCCGAATTCCTGCTACCTTAATTTCCTTTGCATCAATAGAAAGTGATGAGCTAAAGGCGTCTTGTAATTCGGTCTCCTTAGTAAATTCATCTAAGTTTGATACAAAAAGTACGCCTTCCGAGTTTTTTAAAATAACTTCTGAGTTTATTTTCTCTTTAATTTTCACTGCGAAATTGTTCCTGCCCCCAGATTTCTTTTCTTTGAAATAAACGTTCAGATTACCATCCTGTTTTTTAACAACTCTTTTGATTTCCACACCGACATCGTCAGGGTTAATCTCTGCTCTCAGTTTTCCCACTGCCTCAGCAAAGGTGAGATTATCAGACATTTTGACGGTTACTGCGTCATTATTACGTCGAGCTCTTCCGCGGACAACCTTCTTAGCTTCACCGTCGGCATGTGGCCCCTTCCTCTGTATACAGATTCTTACCGAAATTTGGCGGCTGTGCAGAATACTTTCTGCAAGTTTACGAAGCTGGCCATGCTCAATTACTTCATGCGGCGCTGCCATCGTAATTGACTGAACCCCCATTTCTTGACACTTACTGCCCACTTTTTCAATTAACTCAACAATATGTTCGAAATTTGGAGTTTCACCCACAAGCCCCAGAATTAATTCTTGTGCAGTC
Source organism: Psococerastis gibbosa (assembly GCA_963971405.1). Taxonomy (NCBI): domain Eukaryota; kingdom Metazoa; phylum Arthropoda; class Insecta; order Psocodea; family Psocidae; genus Psococerastis; species Psococerastis gibbosa. Next base: position 681,734 of record OZ020487.1, on the reverse strand, counting down.
TCAACTTCAGCTTCTGAGAGTTCGTCTTCATATAAGACGTGGTCACTACTCTTTATCAAGACGATTTTTCCCGTTTCCAACTTCGTTGACATAACCCTGTTAATAGCAGGCAATTGCCTGCTTAATGAGTTCATTAAAAAATTGTCTTCCATTTTATCCACCAGTAAGAAACGCATACCTTCACTTCTGATTATACTTTTCTTTTGAAGTTTGGTGCACCGGAAAGCAGGTTGAGGCCAGTTCATTAAGATTAACTTCGAAAAATCCGCTGAGTTTTTAGCCTCCAACATGTTTCGGTGGATTTCTTCGATATTTTGCAGGTCCTTAGCATCACGCTTAGGGTATGTTTGTGTTTCAGAGTCAACGCCCCTAGAAGTCTTAAAAACAGGGTTAAGGCTCTGAACGAGAAGAATTATTTTGTCTAACAGAGCTAAAGAATCCTCAGTAGTAAGCGACTGCCGGACACATTTGAGATCTGAAACTATTTCCCATACCTTCTGGTGCTCGGGGGTAGTAGTGAAAGGTATATCCTTACTAACGACCCTAATCGTCTGGTAACGAGGGGTTGAAAACACTTCCGGGCTGGCATCCCGTTCTTCGCATCGCGGTCTTTTGGAAACAGGAGGAGTCCCATTGGCATTGGTGGAATCTAACAAGTTGCTTTTTGGAGGCGTCCGCCGTAATACCGTCCTCTTAGGAAACAATGGAGGGATTATGGAGGTATGATTATTTCTTTTATTTGTGCTTAATTTAAGAGAAAAATTTCTTCAAAATTAATTTTACACTACATAGAATGCATCTTACGAAAGATAAATTGTACACTGGAGAGAATGAGTTTTTGAAAAACAAATTTACACTAGATAGAATGAACTTTTTAATAATAATGTCCGTATTTTTGCTTACGAAATTATGGCAACCCTATATAGAAGACAAATCTACTGTATTTTGACTGATTTTGATTGATTGATTCTCTCGTTGACTGAATACTCTCAGGTTGGTGCACTGAACAAATGTCAATAGTATAGTAGGCCTAATAGACGAGTCGTGACTCGTGTTCGCTGTTTTGTTTGGTTGTAACTGTACAAATTAGTGCTAAATCTTCTTCTTTCAATTTTCATCATGGATATAAGAAAGTATTTTTTAAAGGGTTCAGCCAAGCCTAGCCTGTTCAAATAGAAGCGGAGACTGCACTTGAATTTTCTAATGCTGATAAAAGTGAATGTTGCTCGAGATCAGGTGGGTACCTTACGTCCTTACGTAAACAAAAAGGTTTCCGTTAAATTGTTTCGATATTTATTTTTTGCTTGTCAAATTTTTCTGATCAGATAGGCTGGGTAATGTGACTAATTTGAAATTAAATTTTTTCGCAAAAATGTTTTCAATTTCAGAATTTATTTATTTTGTTTTCTCTTCAACAGGGCCACAGGACCTTGGTTCAGCCAAGCCTAGCCCTAAGGTTCCTAAGCCTTTACCTGTTCAAATAGAAGCGGAGACTGCACTTGAATTTTCTGATTCTGATAAAAGTGAATGTTCCTTGAGATCAGGTGGGTAGGTACATTACGTCCTTAGGCTACGTAAACAAAATGTTTCCGTTAAATTGTTTCCGTATTTATTTTTTCCTTGTCAAATTTTTCTGATCAGATAGGCTGGGTAATGTGACTAATTTGAAATTAAATTTTTTCGTAAAAATGTTTTCAATTACAGATTTTATTTATTTTGTTCACTTCAACAGGGCCACAGTACCTTGTCCAAGCCGGTTCCAGTGCGCCAAATACTAATATGACTGAAACTCCATTACCACACTCAACCAATATAGCCAATTTAGGAAATATACACACCGGCCCATGTCAACCAGCCCTACAAAAATTTCCATTGACTTTCCAACATGGACAGAACAGAGCGTTTTCTTCAAAATTTTACAGCGCATATAGTTGGCTAGAATATAGCATTGAAGCAGATAAAATATTTTGCTTTCTTTGTCGTAACTACGGCAAACCAAGTGATCTCAATCAAAATGAATTTTTTGGAACTACTGGCTTTTCCAAGTGGAAAAAAATTAATGAAAGTTTACAAAAACACAGTTTATCAGCTATACACAGTGAAAGTGTCTCTGCGAAGAAACCCCGTGATTTGGAACTGTTGAACCCGGCGTTTTCGGTAGTTGAACAGATCCGTAATCAGAGTGCGGAAGAAAAGAAAGAAGAAGAATTATATCTGGAACAACTTTTTGAACTTATGCTGTGCTTAGGCCGACAAGCTCTTTCCTTCAGGGGCCACAGGGAAAACGAGGAATCATTGAACAGGGGCAATTTCCTCGAGATAGGTTCTCTGTTAAGCCGAAATAACCCAAAGTTTGAAACCCGTTTTTTGCAAAAAATTTATGTCAATTCACTGACCCAAAACGAAATGATTGATATTGCTGCACAGGCTGTGTTGGCAATCGTAGCAAAGGAAATAAGAGGAGCTGGAATGATGGCTGTAGTCATTGACGAAGCCAGATGTTTTAAAGAAGAGCAAATGGCAATTGTTGTACGATACCCTATGAATTTAACAGTCAAGGAACATTTTTTGGGATTCCTAAATTGCTCTAAAGCTCGTGACGCTGCATCGCTGGTAGGTCTTATGTACGAAACTTTCAGTACGTTGGGAATTTATAACGTTCCCATCATAGCGCAGTCGTACGATGGCGCTTCGGTCATGTCAGGCTGCCACCGCGGAGTACAATCCATTGTAAAAAGAAGGCACCCCTACGCTATATACATCCACTGTTTGGCCCATAGAGCGAATCTGGTTGTAACGGATGCCTGCCAGAACATAGCAGCAGCTGTGGAGTTCTTTAACGCTGTCGAAGCAATATATCATCATTACACGAAGCCTGGAAACCATGCAAAGTTGCAGGAGCTTCAGACGTTGTTAGGGCTAAAGCACAAGGAAATGTCCAGCTGGAGTAGCACAAGACGGTCGTGTCGTTACAGTAACTGTCGGGCGATTAGGGAGAACTTTTGTGTTATTACAAGGGCTCTCGAAGAAGAGATAGGAGTTGGGGCCGACAAAGAAGTTATGGCAGCTATAGGCATACTTTCCACCATAACGAAAGGGAAATTCTTAGTATGCTTATTCTTCATGGAAGACATCCTGAAAAAAATAAACAAATTGACAAAGTACTTTCAACAAAAAAAATATTACCCTAGGTGGTGTCGCAATTTTGATTAACGGGTTTAAGGAAACAATCGAGAAAGACCGAGCCAATTTTGAAATGTGGGATTTAATCAAAACGTTTGCAGATGAACATGGCGTTTCGCTAACTGTACACCCGCAGGCAAAAAGGAAGAGAACCCCAAATGTCACACTAAAAAACTGTATCGTTGATGCGCCCACTGGTCATTGTGATGTTCCTGACGCAGTTACCTCGGAACTGTACTATTCTATGTTACGGAACCAAGTCTTGGACCAAATTATAACAAGCTTTGAGGAGCGGTTCGCCTCTAACAGCATGGCGGAAGCAATAGACTGCTTCACCAAGTTGGACATCGTCGGAAGCAAGGAATTAATCGACAACTATGCGGATGTTCTATGCATCAGTAGCGACAGCTTGACTGCAGAATTAACCGTGCTGCGAAACTGTGCCCCACACAAGACTGTTGAAGACCTGCACATCATGCAAAATGCTGAATTAATGTTCCCTAACGCTTATGAATTGCTGCAGGTTACGAGGACCATCCCTGTTTCAAGTAGTGATGCAAGGGATAGTTGTTTGGCCGGATACCGGATATTCTGCGTCATCACCGACCGAATATCCGCTATCCGGCCGCCGAATATTCGGCCGGCCAAACGTGCGGGTTTCAATCTGGTTAGGTTAGTACGTACGAAACTATTTCGTATGCAGTACACGTGCACCCGCCTATTTTGCTAAATAGTTAAGTTTTTTGTTTTGTTTAATGTGTATAGTAGTGTATACGTGATAGTGAACTTGTACTTCTTCTGTGTTTATTATATTTGTCTAAAATAATGGCAAATAAACGATCTCCGTTGTGGAACTATTTTGAAATAGAAAAAGACGATGCAAAGTACGTAGTGTGTTTAATTTGCAAATTAAAATTATCTCGTGGTGGCGAAGGGAAGAAGGCAGGGACTTCTTCTATGAAAAACCATTTGCAAAGCAAATATCCCGATAAATTGTCCGAAATTTACGGTGGTCCACCTTCAACTTCATGCGGTGGAATCAGACCTTTTCCTTCTACGAGTTCATTTGCAAGTACGAGCGCTCCCGCTCAGTCGGTTTCACATAAACAATTAACTTTGGCAGAGACAGTAGAAAGAAAACAGTATTGGGGTATCAATGACCCAAAATCTAAGGAATATCATTATTTAATTGGTGAAATGATTGCGTTAGATAATGAGCCACTATCAATGGTGGACAGAGTTGGTTTCAACAGGCTTATGCATAAGGCAGTTCCTCGGTACAAGATCCCCAGTCGTACATTTATGACTGGTATTTAATTTTGTTATACTTGGTATTTAATAAAAACCAAACAGAATCACTATTCGGTATCCGGCCGGATAGTACGCAACTATCCGGTATTCGGCCGGATAGTAAAATTATGGCCGGATAGGCCGGATATCGGATAGCAACCGGATATCCGTTGCATCTCTAGTTTCAAGTGCCAGTGCTGAACGTAGTTTTAGTGCAATGAGGAGGGTCAAGGCCTGGTTTCGCACTACCACCATTCAGCAATTTGGCCGTTCTGACTAGATCGCTGAGCGTGTCTCAACTTGTCAAAACATTTAGGCAGATAAAAAACAGGCGCAAAGTATAAATTCTTCATTTTTAAAATTTCCAAAACAGGCTCAAAATTTAATTTTTAATTTAATAGCATAGTGTTTTATTTAGGCTATTTTATGCACATTAAAAAAATTAATAATAAAAAAGTCATATAATTTGCCAGACAGACTTCAAGCAGTGTATTAGTAATGAATAAGAAAATCAAAGTCTTAGTGTCCTAAAGCCCCCCCCCCCCCACATATTTTGCGAATTTACGCCAATGAATAAAACTAATACTGTGTACAGAACGGGGTACACACTAAATGAAGGTTATGTTCATTTCAACACTCAAACACATAAATTCGTGACCTCAGCAAAATACGTCCTATAGTAGTAACAGAGAAAACGGAATTAATGCTCAATGCCGAGTTAACACAAGTGGTGTCCATAATCCCCCTTCAAAATCGTCAGATACCAAAAATCACATTGGTTGAGGGTTGCCCAGGGTCAGGGAAATCTCATTTTATAATACAGCAACATCATCCTAATAAGGATCTCATTTTAAGACACACCCGAAAAGCGGTAGCTGATATTCGCAAAGCAGTTGCCCGGCGTTACAATTTAAGGGACAACAAGAGGCTGATGCAGGATTATCGAACAGTGTCATCGTTCATATTAAATCAGACGGGAAAAAAAATATGAAAGGGTATTCATTGATGAGGTTTCCCTAGGTTATGCTGGTTATATTGGGTTTATAGCCTATTTAACAGGAACAAAAGAGATATTATTATTGGGCGAAACGAAGCAAATACCTTGAAAGAAGTCCCCTTAACGAACATTTTCATAATGTCAATGGGTTCTGCACACCGCAGTTATTTTTAGTGACAACTAAACGTTGCCCTGTAGATGTGACCTATGCACTGGCAAAACAATATCCGGATATTATAAGCCACAATAACATTTTAAGATCAATTTCCCCTACTTTGACAAATGGAGAGTTTTTCCAGTTAAAATCAGGGACACTTGTTCTGACTTTTACCCAGGCAGAAAAGCGACAATTAGTGAAAGCGCTTGAGGGTAAGTGCCCAGGTAAACTACAAATATGCACAATACATGAAAGCCAGGGTAAAACTGAAGAACATGTCCTACTGTGCAGAATAAATCCTAAACCTCTAGAAGTGTACAATAGTATAGCCCACTCTATAGTGGCTATATCCCAGTTTTCATAATCCAGTACCTAACGACTAATGAGAGGGATCTGGTAAGCTCATTAATAAACAGGGCACGGCAGCTGAGAGAAAAGAAACTGAAAATTGAGTTTTTTTTCAGTACTCCCTGGACAAGGAGCATAGCCTATGGGACATTCCAAAATTAATTTACCTTTTGCAGTCCGGAGGTAAAGCAATGCTTTATCTAACTAATACTGTGCATTATTTAGGTCTGAGTCAATGCTAAATATTGCCTAAAGGTTTAGGCTTACGACAAGTGAGTTTGAAGGTCCATATATACCATTATTTAGAGAAATTAATTTGAAGCTCAAAACGTTTTACTTCAAAACAGTTGTCCGATGGCCCAATTATGAGCTTTTAAAGTCTCCGTTCCTTTTTAACATTTAACAAATGTAAATAAATAAATATCCCATATTAAGTTCATAAAAAGGAAAGCAATTTGCACAATCACCATTTGCCAATTCATTGAGAATATCCGTTAAGTGAAGAGTTAAGTGATGTCCCAAAACTTAGTAGTGAGTGTTACGTAGTGAATGTTACCAATGTCTCAGTTTTAATCTAGCGCGAGAATGTTTTAATACCACGTCGACGTCATTGTTATTTGTTGTTTTCTCGGAGAATGCAGCATTTCGAGAGATAAATTACACCTTTTCTTCAATTTTTCACTGTAAGTAGCTCAAGTTAGACAGTATTTTTATTCCTAGTAGTGAATGTTACAAATTAGTCATACGTTTCCTATGTATTAAATTAAATTTTAATGGATTCATCACATTGTAGACTGAGACTGTAAATCTTGGAATACTGACCTAACCTGGTTACATCACAATAGCGATGTTCCAAGCTTGCTTTCAGTATTTTGTAGTGAATGTTACCAGTAGTGAATGTTACTATAATAAAGTAACATTCACTACAGTGGCAACATTCACTACGGGACAAATGTTAGTGTCAGTTTAACTGAGAACTATTATGTTCAAACCGGTGCTTTTGCCCCCCTTAGATGGCGTTGTCCGCTGCTGAGAAGCAAAGAGATAATAAATAATTTGGCCAGGGAAGAAGCCTACAAGCTTAAAAAAAAGGCTAGGAACAGTAACAGGAAGAAAGTGTCAGCTATGAACGGTAGAGAGTTACAAGCATACCGTAAAACTAAAAGAGAGAGTGTACGAAAGTGCCGTGAAAAGAAGAAGCATTTATTGAAGCAGTTACCGCTTCCTCCTCCATCCTCAAACTCTTCTCCAGGACCTGCTCCTGCTCCATGAGGACGAAAACTAGTATTGAAAAACAGATCCAAGACAACGACAACAAAAAGTTGAAAAAGAAAACGCAATTTTGAAAGAAAAATTACAATACAAAGATCGGAAAGCAGACATGTGGCGTAAGCGATACGAGCGACTAAAGAACCAAGAAAAAGATGATTTAGATCGAACACCCGACACTGAATTAACCCCCCAAGTCCAAAACTGCCATGTTCCTACGCACAGCCTCGACTGGAGCTGTACGCCGGAAGCTCTTTGAGCACGAGGTTGTCTCTTTCACTTTAAGCAAGGCTCATAAAGAAGTACCTGCTGCTAAAAAAAATTATAAGCAATATTATCTGCGGCAAAACATTGTCCAAAAATATCGGCTTCTGAAAAATATGTCCCACCTATTGACACTCACCCAGAGAAAAAGATGGGTGAAAAATAAATAAACATTTGGATGCCAATACAAGCTTCCAAGCCTCCAGCACCCCCCGATCTCATGAAATTAATTTTCTGCAGATGCAAAGAAAACTGTGGAAGCATGTGTGGCTGCAGAAAAGCAGGCCTGAAATGCTCTACAGTATGCCTCCATTGTTCGGGCGAAACATGCAGCAACATTATGGAAACATCAAAGTTGATGGAAGAAAATGAATTTGAAGATGAGCTTCCAACTAGGACTCCAATTTTAATTCCTGTCTTTCCTCAAACTTTCACATTTGACGTTGATTTAGATTCTGAGCCACAGCCTGAACCATCGAAGAAAAGTCGATTAGAGTAGCTAGCTAATAAGTGATTAAAAATATTTGATGTCGAGGATTACGTTATAAATTAATAATAAATAAGGACTTTTTGTTGTTTCTATTACTAAGCCAACCTAACAGAGTTAGGACTAAAAAGCCCTCTCTTACTCTCAACTAGGAAGACCGGGGACCGCCTGCTTTACATCCCCTCCGAAGCATGGCCAGAAAATGTAGCCAGTATGGTTATAAGCAAGATGTCCGCGGAGTAGGCCTACTGGGAATACCACGTAAAAAAAAGCACCTACAGACTCTACCTCATAGGCAGCGGGGAAAAGAGTTAGGAATGAATAAGTAAAGTTGTACGAATTTAACAAAAATTTTGTAAGAATATATATACAATAAAATATAAAATAATAGGTTACATATTTCGTTTAGACCGGATTCTCATGAACATTGACGAGCCCGGTCGACTTTAGAGCGGTGTAACAGCGTTTTTAATGAATGGAATAAAAAAGTTATAGAGAAAAATTTTCCTCAAAAGATCATCTACAAGATTGGTCTGAGGTAATTTTTTTGTAAAATGTATAAAAAAAAAAATGTTATAGAGCAAAAAGAAAATTGATATAAAACTTTTCTTACTTTTTTGCTTATAACTTCTTAAATATTTAATTTAGGGCGAAAAGCTATATAAACATATTTGTAGGCAAAACAATTAAACAAAAAATTAGGTCCTTACAAATTTTTTGGACCATGTCCCCCCCCCAAAGTGCAAAGAAACAGAACTGACAGAAGTGATACATTTATACTTAGAAAGACAAAGAGTGTGTTCGCAGCAGAGCTGCATTTGTGGATGAATAAATGGGAAATGATAGGAATGCACGACGCACCCACTAAAGTTTTGGAAGCGATTGATAAATGCAACATTTTTTCCCCAAATATTAGAAAACTCCTAATAATTTTGGCCACTATACCTGTGTCCACCGCTCCTGCCGAAAGAATGGTTTCCCACGATGAAACGCCTGAATAGTTGGACAAGAAACACCGTCTAAACACCTTGGCGTTGCTCAGCGTGTACAGGGACATTATAGTGGACGAAGATGCCAGCTGGCTTCTAAGAGGAAGCGCTTCAATTTAATCATGTACATTTCTTCTCTTTTTTTCTATACTTCTGCTCGTACTTGTATTTACTTGTTGTATTTACCAAAATTCAGTTTTGCTTTCTTAAGCTCGGTATAAAATACTATTGTAGCCTCGGGCCATAGGGCTAGCTTATCTAGACACTCTAGTCTAGACTTTTGTGTGATCAATTTTTATGCCAAGTTTCATCAAATTCAGATAAATGTCAACGGAAGTACATACAGTATATAAGATTTTGAAAGGGGGGTGGTTTAGCCTATGCTCAAGGGGTCATGAAATGAAAAATTGCGAAGAAATTTTCCGGAAGTCGAACATTGGTCGCCGACTCCCTAAAACTCCCTAAAACTCATTGTGGTAAGGCAGCTGATCATAAGAAACCTCACGTGCTAATGGTGGCCCACCTTAGTTCAGAGGGTACATTATCAGGGTTGTCTTATTTTTATCTCTATATTAGCACAACATTAATAAGACTCTATTGAAGGGAGGACTCAATACCAAACTGACTGCACTTTGAAAAAGCCTTGTACAACATGCGGGGCTTACCCATCTGGACGGGGTCATCAGCTAGCTAATATATATCGAGTGCTGCGGCGGCGTTCCTCCACCGGATGAAGGTGCTCAACAGTCCTCGGTGCTTTGGCCTCCTCCATAGATTCCTCAGTGCCAGCCTTTGGTCCATTTTCACGTTGGACTCGTTCTCACCTTTTACCGGGAAATGTTCTCGATGGTCTTCCACGTTTCCTAGGTTCTTTCTATAGACAAGTTGCCGACGCACGTCCACGTTTTCTTGGTCCTCTCTGGAAACTTTTTCTGCGTCACTTCAGTCCCAAGACCTAAAAAATAACGATTATAATTCACCAGATGCAAGCGATTCGGGCTAGTTGGAAAAATATACAATGTGCTCTTTTTTGACAATGTTAAAACAAAAAAATGACAGTGGGGTGAGGGTGTCCAATTAGCTCCTAATAAAAGGAACCATAGCCTACCTGATGACGCATTCACAGCATGAACCTACTTCATTCAACCATCATGTACAGTGCGCATATGCCTGTAGAGAGCAGCTCTTTCGTCGCCAAACGTCTCGCACTCCCGTACCACAAGTGAGAGTGACAGCTGAACATCTAGGCGGTCACATGCAGCCGCATATGTCGCCGTATGGGCTCTTCCATCCAAAACACACATATTTTGCCCCAGCCATCTCAAAACACCGCATTACACGCATCACATTTAAACTCATCCGCCGTATGTGCTTCCCAATCTTATCCACTTCGTCATATAAGCCTTGCCACAAAGTCCCCGAACAAACCTGCCCACATGACTCAGTTGATGATCGCACGGTTTACACTTAAACGGACCAACTCCCGCCACTTTTTTCAAATTTTCTGTTTCAGACACATGCTACGCTGAAACAGTTTAACTCCGGCGTGGACACACAGGGCATGGCTATGGAGCCGGTCCTTGCGTGTGAACCGTTTCCGACAGATGCCATAAATGTGCGACTTGCTGTGGCTCGCCATATGTGTTAGCAGATTGTCCTTGCGCGTGAAGTATTGGCTTCAAGTGCGACACTTGGGGCGTTTGTCCCCGGTGTGGGTGCGGATGTGGACAGTGAAGTTACCTCACTGCGCGAATGGCTTGCTGCAGATGTGGCAGGGGTAGGGCCACGCTGTTTACGTGGCTCCACAGGGAGCTCTTTCTCAAGAAGATTCGGCCGCATATACTGTATATGGCAATCATTTGGCGACTTCACAATGTGTCTTCAACTTTCTTCCTCACTATTTCGCTGCAGCTTTGGATGACTTCCCTGCTGGGTTAGGCAAGAGGAGGTTTTGGTGGTCGTTTATGTCTTCAGTACCAGAGACTTGATGGTGCTTCAGATCTGACCTTTCTGGTAGGTAATTTTCCGGAATTTCGGGGCAATAAGGTGGCTCACATTTAACTGCTTCCAGTATTTGGCAATCCCTGATACCTGCAGTAGAGAATGCGTGGCACTTTAGCCCAGTATTTTCGACTTGATCGCTCAGCGATTTCTAGACTAGATTTCTAGTCAGGTGTCTGTAATTACTTCGGCCATCGTGTGGGTTTCACAATTTTCAATTTCTGTCAATGAAATACAAAGACGAGAGTCGTGTGAGTATCTGTAATAAATAACCAAAAATTGGTCGATACAATGTTAGACACATATGCTGTAGGCAAATTAAAGCTAAACAAAGAGGATGATATTTGTAATAAAAGAAGCGGTTGTTTCGCATTCAACGTTAAGCAAAACTTCACCAACGAACATGGGAGCCACTTTTACAAACGTCTCGCTAAAAGATTCAAGTTCTAGGGGCAGTCAGGACATGCGGAATAGTGCTATGGAGTCTGACTGAGCCCGAAAGGTGGTTGGTGCCAGTCCTAAGCTTGCTACAATTTCTGGCCATGTAAAGCAGAAGGGCCCAAGTTTTTCTACTTCACGGTAAGAGAGAGAGAGGGCTTTATAGACATAACTTCGCTAGGAAGGCTTAGTAATAGAACAAAAAGTAATCTTTTATTTATTTATGATATGCGTTGGGCAGAATTCAATAAAATTTCAAACAGAATTAATAAATAAACACCGCCTATAACTTAAGTTGAATGAACTAAAGCAAAAACAGGAGTAAGAACCTGCTGGTACCTCTAACAAAGCTCTGAAATATTGCATCATATAATAAGCATAGGGTTTGCCAGTCTACTTATTGCTTATATATACGTAGTATAAGGAAAGCTTTGTGATAGTCGAAATTTCCGATTCCGAGATTTCAACGGATTTACTTTACGGTTTTAAGGTCCCAGGAAACCAAAAAAGTGGTATTTACGAAATGTCTGTCTGTCTGTTCATCGATTTCCGGGCAAACTACTCGGCCGATTTTGATATATAGGTTCACAAAAATCATACCTCGAGAACAATTTTTTTATTTTGGGCTAACTCAATTTGGGGGGGGGGGGGGGGTTTATTCTCAAAAAACTCCAAACAACTTTTAAAAAAATTATTTCTCACAAACAGCTCCAACAATTTCTTAAATTAAATTCACATATATTGCAGTCGTTATTAATGTTAACAAAATGCGGGGGGTCGCTTGCCCCTTGATAGTTTGCTTCTGGGGGTAAAAAAATAAAAATAACTCAATTTTCATGAAAAATGACTAAAAAAATAATTTTTCTGTGGAACCTGTCTATCGATGATTTCTACCTTCAGGTATGTTTTAGGTGTTCAATAGGGTAACAAAAACGGACAGGTTCCATTCCCAAGAAAATATTTTCTTCTGTGCAAAAAATTATTTTTTGAGAAATTATGGGAAATTCACGCTCCAATACATTACGTGCCATGTGTCATTGTTACTACTGTTACAATGTATTGATCGGTTCGTTCTAGAATAAGCAATCGAGTTTTAAGGGGTTTTTAATAGATTGAGGTGGAGCCCCCCCCCCCCCCCCTCGAGGGATCTGAAATTTAACCATAGGGAAATTATTTCCTATGAAATTACACATGTCTATATCTCTACTAATTTATAAATTGGGAAGCATGTTCGAGTAAACTCGGACCGGTTAAGATATGTAATCCATCAAGGCATGAATTATGCATAATTTGTTCAAAAAATTATTTTTTGTATAAAACCAAATCTTTGTTTGGGAAAGCGATCAGTTCGGTTTTGTAACTCTAATTAACACCAAAAACATACCTGCAGTTTGTAGCGTGCAACCCTACCTTTTTATATGTGTATCCAGTTTACTGGATATACTAAATCTTAATATTACGATTACATATCTTCTTATTATTATTTATTATATTTTTTCAATTTATTTATTTATTTGTAAATCCGCCATATTTGTTTTGTTCAATTAACCAACCTCCAAATATCACATTCGGTTTAAAATAAATTAATTTTTCTATCTTTTATTATTATTCACAATTTAATTATCGCCAGATCTTTTAAAATCACAAAATCATAAAGTATCTATTATTATTTATTTCTATTTATTAATAAAAATACTTTTATTATTATTATTACTTTAAAAAAGTTTTTGACGAGAGGTTGGCGGCCGGTTGAATTTGCGGTGGCTTGTTAGAAAATGTTACGAAAAAGGATGGCCGAGAATTTCTTATAACCCGATTTGGATTTTAAAAAAGAAAAAAAAGAAATGAGATTTTAAAGAAGGAAGAAGTCATAAGGATGATGGCTGGCAGGAGTTGTGGTGGCATGGATTGATTTCGACGATGATGGGCTAAACCCCACCCGGAAGGGGGTGTTCGGACTCCGCTCCCTCCTCAGCCCAGACAATGTGACGATTTAGGATTGAGCCATGAGGTGATCGCTTACTTTTTATTTATTGGAGACGCTTATTGGCCACGCTACTACAGGTGCTCTATTTTTCTATATCTTAGGGTTTCATAATTCTATCAAGAATATAATTTCTGTTAATTAAATCTTGTTGTAATTATTTCACAACATTCATTCCTCGATCCTACAGCCTCTCCTAAAGAACCCTAAGCCGGGGAGAAAACGCAACAAGTTAGGAACCATCAATAGAAAGGTTGAGCAGAAAAATTTATTTTTATTACTTTTTCATGAAAGTTGAGTCTTTTTTTTTAATTTTTTTACCCTCAGAACCAAACTGTCGATCAAGGGGCAAGCGACCTATTGGGTTTGGTTAACATCTGATACGTACTTGCCAGTTTGGTTTTGTATACAGCTTCATCCCCCGACGTCATACTGCACTCAGTCTGCTCCGTTTTTATGAGTGCATGGCCATCCACATCTGAAACAATAGTAAATATATTATGTTTCCGGTATTTTCAGTGACATTTGACACTTGACATTTGATACATCTGAATTGAGAATTGAACAACATTAAGCGTTCAACGTCGACAACACTACCTTATTACAACGAACGCCGGTACAGCGTAAGCAAAAATTGTTGAGGACTATCCGCATCGAGGAATATTGCAACAACATCGCAAATCACAAATCATTGTCTAGTTTCACTTCGTCTCCTTTTTTAACAATGTTGCTTTAGCCATTTCCTCAACTCAATACTTGCGTTCAATCTGTCCACTACTCCTGGATTACAAATGAAAGTATCACTTGTTTACAATGATTAGGCAACATCAGGACTATGACCGAATGCCAACCAACTTCACCGTGCATTTTCATTGGATACCCTCTCACGTGGGTATAGAAGGAAACATCACAGCTGATGCGGCAGCTAAAGAGGCGGCAATCGTGACTGCTGCCCCTTGGGCCACAACCATTTTTTCAGATGTATGCAATGTAATCCAAAGGGAAACCAAAAATGAATGGCATGGTGCATGGCGGGACACCATTAATAATAAGCTAAGAAGCATTAAACCAGTTATTGGGGATTGGCAAACCTCATATCGTCTGAATCGAGCAAAAGAGACTGCCCTTGCCAGATTCATTTCTTAAAAACAATATCGGCAAAATGTAATTAACGGCATTCATTTAGTCCAACGGTAAAATTTGCAATGAGCAATGACCTCGCATACTGCAGAATCTTGTACGTGCTACAGTCGCTCTTCTTGTAAAGCTCTCGTACGCACAGCGCGCGGTCCGCTCCATAGCGATTGAATTCCCAAGAGCCAGGCTACCTACCGGCATACCCCCGCGCCCCTCAGATTCGATGCGTCCACGCAGTCAGTGAAGGGCAAACCGGAGTCGCCGATATTCCATTTCTGTGCAAACTTCAATTTTTCATGGAATATCGAACGTAGAACAATGAAAAAATGATGAATCGCAAGAAGAATTTTTTCTACTAATTTTGATACATAGTATGTTGCAATCATCAATACCGATCGGCTATAGTTAGTGAACTTCATACGCCAAAAATAACGGTCACTCAGAAGTTCAAGTTAAAGGAGTTCATCAACTGTGGCTAATTGGGGTTAGTTAAGGCAGAAATAATTAGATTACTCGTGACTTATTGGTATCTCATTTTAAAAAACAAAAAACATTTGCATCTTCTCCTCGAGATGAACAAGTTTCAAATCGCAGATAAGGTGTAACTGTGCTAGTGAGTTTCTATCTATCATAGCTGGTAGAGCATGTGGTTATAATAAAAAAACAATCTAAAGTTTTAGGCATTTTAATTAGATTAAATGAAAATATGTAAAAAAAAAACTAGTCAGAAAGCTTAAAGAGTACGACATTAAAATTATGAGGAAGCTTCCCGTTGGCCTTGGACCACCCCCGCCCCCCTCCAAAATAGGTTAATGGAGGTTAGGAGTTAGTGCTTAACATTAAGTTATAAAGATTTGGACCGATTAATTGGCAGAGGACTATTTCAAACACCATACCAGAAAGGGGTACATCTTTTATATAATTTTTCCATTACTTTGAATTCTGCCACCAATCAGTTTCATGGAAAAACCTGCCCCAAAGCTAAAAAATCTCGTAGTACGATGTCTGAAATAGTGCCATATCGTTATAACTGAACTATTCAATTAAATAAAAATATAAACTAACCTATTTTTGGTTGATCCATCACCATCAGGGGTGGCCAATGCTAAACTAGACAAAATTCTTGAATAGTATTTTAGTACTGGAATAAATAGTAGAGACAGTATAGTTTTACAATGTAGCCTAATTGTAGATAAAGAAAAATGAAGGTATCATGTATTAAGAGTTTACAAATAAAAATAAAACCCTGCCATTAAAACAATTAGCATATACACTGAAGAATACATTGGCCATTGGGTGATATGTGATTGCTATAATCACGGTGCGGCATAGCAATCCTTATTACCAACTCGTTTTTTAAGAGTGTTGGTCACGACCCTAAGTATACGGTGCTACATACACATACATTGTAACTACATATATATACATACTTATATGTTCTGTTACATAGAATAAATATTTTCTGTTGGGTTTTTCAAAGTCAAATGAAATAAATAAATAAAACACGTAACTAAAATTAAGACTACATTAAATAAAATGTTAAAAAATAGAATGGCTAAATATAAATGAGAACGACATTTAGAATATTATGAGTCGGTGATAAACAGAGTTATCGGACTGCATAAGGGAACATGGCAATTTAAAAAATATATATAATTAAATAAATTATTTTTACCAATCGGAAAAAAATAGTTTAATTGCATAACTTCCCTTTAGCTGCCCCATTCGTCTTCACCAAGTTCCATTAATCAATTGGAACATAAGATAAGATAAAACACCTGTCACATGTTAAAAACTAACACTAGTAGAAATACATTAAGAAATAGTTTGCAATATGCCTACAGTATCGTACTTAAATCAGCAGGCTGCAATTCCTCCATATTCATGTCAAAAAAGTCTTCAAAGTCCTCCAATAGCCACATGTCTTCATCAGTCGACAAGTTTATGACGACTCCTTCTTCTTTGCAGCAAAGCGCTTGACGTCGATAATCCTTGAATCTCGACGGCAGATCGCAGTTGATAACAATGGACGCTTCCTGAAATAGGGCGCAGCGGGGGTACAAATCTGTCGTGATGAGAAGTCTGCGAACCCCTGTACGAAATTGCTGCACAAAACTATTCTGCCCTGCTGCACGAGTCTCATGATGTATAGCTGCCAATGTGAGATTCAGCGCTTGAACCCTCTTAACAACAGCGTCAACTCGGTCTTTAGTGTTACAAAAGATGAGAGCCTGGTTAGTGCCCAGGTGTTGGCATAGTTGGTAGAGTGTACTCTCCTTATCCGACGACTTGATAAAGAAATGCCTATATGCCCCCAAAGCATGCTCTTCTCTCAATGTTACACGTTTATGGACTGGAATGTATTGGTTCACAGTCTGTAACACATCATCAGTTAACTCCGTACAGAAAATAATTATTTGAACATCCTTCCGTAAACATTTATAAATCCTGTCAATTTCATCCGAATGGCCTATCGGCAATACCTGCGCTTCAACAAGAGCGAAAACTCCAACACTGACCGTGGGCAAGAGACCTGCAGTGATTGATTCTTGAATGCTTCCGGGGGGGCCCACAACAATGTGATCCCCTCTCCGAAATTCGAGTCTCTCCCCTCTAGGTTTGTTACATCTAACTTTCATATGCTCTCCTAAAGCCAACAGCAACCTTGAAATCTCCTGAGCCGTTTCCCATGTGGGCACAGCAATAACAGCCTGACATCGAGGGTCCTTGGTATTAATTTTTTGGACAACAGCTATACACATGGCCGTGGTTTTTCCGGCACACCGGCCGGCCTTCACTAAGACATTGTGATCAGACAGCAATTTTAGCATGACCCGCTCCTGTAGGAGTGTGGGATTCTTAATACCCATCAAATCCAACCTTCGCACAAGCTCCTCAGCCAGTTCCATTTCACTAAAACAATCTCGTAACCACTCCTCATGATCTTCTTCATCACTCATTTTTAAGCGGTAAATGAAATAGCCAGTACTAATACTGATATTATAATTATTATACTAAATAAAAATAATAATGTAATATAATTATTATATTGCAATAACAGAACACTGAACTGACGGAACGTAGACAAACGTTGGCCGGTCTTACTCTGTTATGACCAGTCTCACTGCGTACTCCCATAATCACCCGTCACTATAGTGCGCAGAAGCTGCAAATTCAAGTATCAAGAGCATATCGGACCCCCCCATTGCTCTTTTAACGTGCAAACTCGAATTTCACGGGAAACGTACATCAAGTGCTATAAGAAATGTCGCATCGCATGGTCATTTTGATATGTTGCCGTCACTAGCACCGGTTGGCAAGTTTTTCAAAATATTTTTTGCATATCATTGGACATGTGTCTGTTTGCAAATATATGTTTAATGTTTGCACGCTTAACGACGATGGCTGAAGAGGAGCACAAAACTACTATAGTAGATAATGGGCACCGGAAATTCAGATGCAAACATTTTTACGGTTGAAGAGAAATATAACGTCCAGAGTGAGGTTAATGTCAGGTCAAACAACCCCGAGGGTAGTAACGGCTCATCATCTCTCTTCAGCAATGGTTTAGCTAGGACTATCATATTCTGGACTAACTTCCGTTAATTTTTGTGAAAAAGGAGAGAAAACTGGAGCAAATTTTTACCGAAGCACTGTCTTGGACCATATATAGGTATTGGCTTTTTAAAATCGTGGTTTTTCCAACAGAACTCGGCACCTGGTCACAAACCAAAAAACCACACGAGTAAAATTGAGTTTATATCGCCATCAGCCAGTCCTGACCTCAATCGCCTGGATTACGATTAATGGGATTACGTTTGGAGTCACAAAAGGAAGCAGTAAGAGAAATAGACATAAATGTAGTGTTTACTTCAAATGATGATGACTGGCCACGTCGTTTGCGGTTATTTTGATTGAGATTTGGTTTATTCAATCCCTAAACAAGATTTTGTTAGAATATAAAATGCGTTTAAAAATGTCAATTTTATTGATCAATTAAGGTGTGACAATGACCTAGAAGACTATTGAACAGACTTATGGAGCGGTATAGATTTGATTGCATAAAGGTTTCGGTATAATAATGTTGCGCCCCTCCTCCAGTCTGGTCCCCCTAGATCTGATCATGGCGAATCCATTGAAAAACGATACTTCAATTTGCTCTTGGACGGCAGAACTCATAAAATTTTAAGGCGGAGTCAGCAGATGTAACGGAAGAACAGGCCTTTGCCAATCTGTAAGTTACCTTGAAACCGACACTTAAATTGTCAACACCTAGACTGGGCTTTTGGAAAGCAATTAGTTCCGTAGTCACTTCATCTATTCCACTTTTATATTCTTATTGCTTCCTCTTCGTGTTTTCTATTTTTATTTTAAAATTCCCGCCAGGAAAAGATAGACCAAGGCTGGTAATTAGGTAAACAAACTGTTTTAGTAAACGGTCCGAGAGCAACCTCCTGCTCTCCAAAATCGGGAGTCATACCCATATTATTAATTGAAGGGCTTCTAATTACTTGTTGTGGCCCTTACCTTGCCCTGCCAACGACCCCATCGGTTCCCGGACATTATTATTAGTATTGTTTCCGAATGAATTTCTAACCATTGACAAACTGGTTCAATCCTCAATGTTAATTCACACCGACTACAACGGGCAATGGGCACGCTCAGACATGCTAACCTTGACTTCACCAAGGGCGGGAACGAGTCAGGGGAGCCCTAAGCAATGGAGTTAGCCGTACACCACCGCAGTACGTTCTTTTAAAAATAAATTCAGAATTTCAAAAGAAAGGTTGATCGTGTTCGTCACTATCCGACTTGACTCACTTTTGTTGAATAACTATGGCTGCGATCGGTGTTGGTGACTGTCACAATGTACAGGAACGTTTATTCTACTTTACGATATGTCATGCATGTCTACGATTTTTTTCCACCCATAAGGATTTCCCCTACGATTCTCTTAAGTATCAGTCACCTTCTTTACCATAACTGCACCATTAACGATAAAAAATCAAATAGTAGTTATCTAGGTATTTATAATAACTATAAAACATAAAAACACCAGCAAAATATGGCTCACATAAAACTACTATATATATTACACTTTTATAAAATATTTTACTAGTTTATTACAGGCACCATTTTAATTGTAAAAGAAAGTAAAATGCACTATTAATTTGTTTAAAAATCAACCATATTTACAGTTTGCTGCTGGCTAATGATGTACAGTATTAATTAAGTAAATTACATTATGAATGGGACTTACGTAATTAAGGTGCATTTTATCATTTAAAATGATAACTGCATATTTCCTACTAATAGTTTACAAATATTTTAGTTTCCTATGACTTGAGTTTATTTTAGTGAGAGGAAACTGACGGTAGACATTGGCCACCCCTGCAATCAGTTTTTATATTTTTATTTAAATAAATGCCTACCTTATAAAGATTTGTTCATTTCATGCACCATGTAATAAGGCGGCTATCAACTGTCCATTTTCCATAAATAATATTGATGTATTTCAGGGAGATTCATCTACCTATTGAGATGGCGACCAATGTTCGACTTTCGGAAAATTTCTTCACAACATTTCATTTCATGACCCCTGAGCCTAAAACCACCCTCCGTTCTAAATGTTACACATATATACTGTATATGTATGTATATATATATATATATATATATATATATATATGTATATCGATTTTAGGAAACACTCTAACATCCGCAAATATTATCCGATTTTGATGAAACTTGGCACAAAAATTGATCATACAATTGTCTTGATCGAGTTCGTTAACCAGCTAGATCCACTATTTAGTTAAAAGATGGTGTCCGATTGAAACCTTACATAATTCATATCTCAGGTAATATTGGTCGCAGAGGGATGAATTAAAATCTGACTGAAAGCCCGTATTATTATCTACGATAAAGGTAATCACCTCTTTTTACGATAAATCAACCATTTTAAGATGGCATCCAGTCAATGTAAAAATAATTTGATAAATAAAAGTTCATATAGTTCATATATTGTGATTCGAAATTTGGAACACAAGTGTGTTTTGAGTGTTGGTGTTGTCGTCGGGAAAATAATAAAGTATTTTTTATTTGTAATTACATACATATCGTAGGTAGCGTAGAGGAAATGCAGGGTCTGCGGAATCTCCCTACTCCTGATCGGCCAGAGCCGAAAGGGATTTTTTTTTTTTTACACCATGTTTTCCATTTAAACTTCCGCATGTTAAAATTTATCAATGATAATACAGTAAAAACACGCATTGCAGGCATTATCATGCATAGGGTTTTATATAGGAGAGATGGGATATTCTCTCCCGCCAAAATCAGCAGGTGAGCCTAGATATTAAGAAATATAGACGTACATACTTTTAGCGGGTAGCAAATATCCCATTTCACATTAATCTAAGAAATTTCTCGTATAATACAAAAATAAATCAAAGAGGACAGCCAAACATACAGAATATAAGAAAAAAAGGGCAATTATTGAAGACGAGTGGAACAGGCGGGACAGGGCAGAAAACAAAATCAGCATTTATAATACTTCAGTCAATTATTGTTGGAAAAATTGAGAAATGGAATAGCCACCTAAGGATTTGATCATTTTTGGTGGTATATAATCTATCTTTATAAAAATCAAACCACTTTCCCGCGTGAGTATGTATGTATGTATGTATGTATGTATGTATGTGGACACTTTTTTGACTCGCCATAACTCGGGACCCACTGGCACCAGAAACTTGCGGATACACTCAAAATTTACAGAAAAATCGGGACATGGTTTTCCTGTAGGTCCGAATCTGAAAAAGTGAACCTGATCAGGTACAGGAGCGATAATCGGTTCGAAAAATCCCATAAGAAAGCATTGGAGGGTTCAACGCAATGCCTTAGCCAGACCTTTGAACCTACCTCAATTTAAATTATATCACTGCCTTCGTCCATTCTTCCTCTTTCAGACCATGCTATACATGATGTGATGGGGCAAGGGGTTCGACTTTGGGGGGTGGAAACGTGAGGGGGTGCGCCCAAATTTTCCGATTTTCAGCGAAAATAGGCCTTTTTGGGCTGCGTTTTTGGGGGTGTTAATATCAATTCGAAAACTTCAAACTACTTTTGTTCTTTTCCACTGTTCTTATTCTTTTCAGTCATATATTCAGTTTTGCTATGCGCCTTTTCGTTCGGGTTCAGGTGAGTTGGTAAGCAGTCCCTGTTTTGCCGAAAAACCGGTTTAAAGGGTATATTTCCAAATACATGCATAGAGTAAAAAAATTCCACAGCCTGCAATTTTCCATCGAAATTAATTTTTAATCTCTCATTAGAAGCAGTATGAAATAAGCTTTAAAACGAGTATAAATACATAATTTCAAATTCACCCCTTCCCCCCTTAATCACGAGTGGAACACAAAGTTTTTAAAAAGGACGCGAAAAAAACTGCATTCCATTTAAATTGCATGGGTGGGTTTAAAGCAATATTTTGGGCAGATGTGGAAGGCCTATGTTAATTTAAATTATATCAGTGTCTTTGTCCGCTCTTCTTCTTTTAGGTCATGCCAAATTTGTCGTGATCAAGCAAGAGGTTCGGCTTTGGGGGGTGGAAACGTGACGGGGTGCGCCCAAATTTTTCGATTTTCAGCGAAAATAGGCTTTTTCGGCCGCGTTTTCGGAGGTCTTGATATCATTTTGAAAACTTTAAACTACTTTAGTTCTCTTCCTCCTGTCTTACTCTTTCCAGAGATAAATTCAGTTTAACTATCCGCCTCTTCGTTCGGGCTCAAGTGATTTGGTAAGCCATAGCCATCAGCGTTTTGACGGAATACAGGTCTAAAGTGTACCTTTGAAATTACATGCATAGAGTAACAGGATTCCACAGCCTGACCTCTTCCACCAAAATGATTTGTTAATGTCTCATTAGAAGCAGTATAAATTAACCAATTTTCATAGTTGTTAACTGCTTCGTTTGGGTTTGGGGGCATTCACATAAGTCATGCGAGCCCCGAAGGGGCGAGCTGCGTAATGCCAAATGGAACCACGTTAATGCGAGGCCCCGCAGGGGCGAGCTGCCGCCCGCGGCAGGCGCAAGGGGGGCGGGGCCGCGAAGCGGTCCCAAGCTCCGCTTGTCTATCTTTATAAAAATGAAAAACGTAAACATGTGCTTATGTATGTAGACACTTTTTTGACTCGCCATAACTCGGGACCCACTGGCACCAGAAACTTGCGGCTACACTCAAAATTTAGAGAAAAATCGGGACATGGTTTTCGTGTAGGGCCGAACCTTAAAAATTGAACCTGATCAGGTACAGGAGCGATAATCGGTTCGAAAAATCCCATAAGAAAGCATTGGAGGGTTCAACGCAATGTTTTAGCCTGACATTTGGGCCTACCTTAACTTAAATTACATCACTGTCTTCGTCCATTCTTCCTCTTTCAGGCCATGCTATACATGATGTGATTGGGCAAGTGGTTCGACTTTGGGGGGTGGAAACGTGAGGGGGTGCGCCCAAATTTTCCGATTTTCAGCGAAAATAGGCCTTTTTCGACCGCGTTTTTGGGGGTGTTAATATCAATTCGAAAACTTGAAACTTCTTTAGTCCTTTTCCACCTTTCTTAGTCTTTTCAGACATGTATTCAGGTTTACTATACGCCTCTTCGTTTGGGCTCAGGTGAGTTGGTAAGCAGTCCCTGTTTTGACGAAATACCGGTTTAAAGGGTACATTTCCAAATACATCCATAGAGTAAAAAAATTCCACAGCCAGCTGTTTTCAACCGAAATTAATTTTTAATGTCTCATTAGAAGCAGTATAAATTAAGCTTTAAAACGAGTATAAATACATAATTTCAAAATCACCCCTTTACCCCTTAAACACGAGTGGAACACAAAATTGTTAAAAAATCAGGCGAAAAAATTAATTTCCAGCAATCCCATTTCAATTGCATGGGCGGGTTTAAAGCAATATTTTGGGCAGATGTAGAAGGCCTATGTTAATTTAAATTATATCAGTGTCTTTGTCCGCTCTTCTTCTTTTAGGTCATGCCAAATTTGTCGTGATCAAGCAAGAGGTTCGGCTTTGGGGGGTGGAAACGTGACGGGGTGCGCCCAAATTTTCCGATTTTCAGCGAAAATAGGCTTTTTCGGCCGCGTTTTCGGAGGTCTTGATATCATTTTGAAAACTTTAAACTACTTTAGTTCTCTTCCACCTGTCTTACTCTTTCCAGAGATATATTCAGTTTAACTATCCGCCTCTTCGTTCGGGCTCAAGTGATTTGGTAAGCCATAGCCATCAGCGTTTTGACGGAAAACAGGTCTAAAGTGTACCTTTGAAATTACATGCATAGAGTAACAGGATTCCACAGCCTGACCTCTTCCACCAAAATGATTTGTTAATGTCTCATTAGAAGCAGTATAAATTAACCAATTTTCATAGTTGTTAACTGCTTCGTTTGGGTTTGGGGGCATTCACATAAGTCATGCGAGCCCCGAAGGCGCGAGCTGCGTAATGCCAAATGGAACCACGTTAATGCGAGGCCGCGCAGGGGCGAGCTGCCGCCCGCGGCAGGCGCAAGGGGGCGGGGCCGCGAAGCGGTCCCAAGCTCCGCCTGTTCTTCTATAAATTTGATAATTTGGTATAATTAATTTATAAGTCATCAGAAAAATCACTGCACCAATAGTAAAACATTCCTACAATGCTATGTACGCAATAATCTTCTACTGCTCGCATCGACCAAGCCAATATAACTTAAGTGTTAAATAAAATAAAAAACTAACACATTTTGTGATGATCCAGGGTTAGTCAATATGTCATGTTCATCTTAAGTCCCACTAAAAATGTCTACAGTTAAAATCGTAAAAATAAACACTAATTGGTTCAAGACACGCCAACATATAAGCGTCAAGCGCCTAGTCACTGAGATTTCCTACGAAAGGGCATTCATATCAAATTATATGGTATGGTCAAATCGAAGAATTTTCAAAGGTTATCAGTTGGGGGGACTGTTCATCAGTAACCAAATTTATAGCCTGGCCATTGTCCGTCCAACTGCGCGCTCAACGCAAATAATCACTCATTGTCGCCGGTACATCGTAATTGATAACATTGAAACATATCCGTAGCGATGGGAAGTCTGCCGCGAAAACTATGCAAAATGCGGTCGATACCCGTGCTAACATCACAGCTGTAGACATCGTTAACGTGCTGTTACAGAAAACGATGCTCAGCCTGAGCCCATATTATGTCCACATAGTTGGCCAAATTTTCGGATTTTAGTCGGCGATTTGTCGAAAAAAAGTTTAAATGTCTCTAAACTAAGTTCATCTCCCAAAAATACAGCAATATGGTTTGGAATGAATTGTTTAGCAATTGCTAGCACATCAACCGACAGCTGAGGCGAGAGGGTAATCACTTGAGTGTCATTATATAGGCACTCTCCGACGAATAATGTCTATTTCCTCCTTGAAATCACCACTTAGCAATTCCTGAGCTTTAACAAGCGCGAAAACTCTTAACACTGCCCAAAGACAATTGAACTGGACGTACGCCTGCTTGAATGCCTTCAATTCGACAATATGATCCCCTCTCAAGCACTCGAGTTTCGAGTATGCAGGTTCGTTGCATCTAACTCGTCGAAAACCCTTGAGCAACAATGTACTATCGTATGCAATTTCCCACGTAGGCACTGCAATAACAGCCTGGCATTGAGGGTCGGTGACATTAACTTTCTGCACTAGAGCTAAACGCCTAAACAGAGCGCGGTGACTTTGCCGGAGCACCTAGGGGTCTGCACTTCGACATGACGACCAGCCAGCAGTCGTGCTCTACTGCAGAGGGGTGAGGTGCTCAATGCCTAAAAATTCCAGGTCTGTCATAAGATGACGGCACAGGCCCATTTCACTGAATGCACACCCCATATTCCAATCGTAATCGTTTGGAGCAGGATTCATATTTAATAAACAGCGCGTTTATCACTACAACTCAAATACACACGAGCCGGCCTGACTTGCCACGCCGTACACAGGTACACTACAAAAATCCACCGGTCGATTCACTAAACTGGGCCGGAGCGGATATTCAAGTAATCGCTAAGACCATTCCAGAACACGTGACCGTGGCCTCCGTTCTGATTGGCTGGATATCTGAACGCGCCATTGTGGGTGGGTGCGAGTGCAAGAAGAATGAGGTTCGAGGCCTCTAAAAAGCATTTGAGGTGCTTGGATTGAGGCTTTAAGTCTGACAAGATGTCAGCACTGTGGTCACCCATTACTATTATGTGTTCATAGTTGGTAGAAAGGTCCAGTAGGACTGGATGATAGTATGAAAAATTTAGGTCAATTTTTGGGGCGTAGGTACTCGGGTAGTAACTGGTTCATAATTTTAAAAATAAAAACCATCGTATCAATAAAAACTTGTTCCCGTAAGGTAAACATTGCCAGTTCACGAAGCATCCAATCAACTGACGTCCGATACAATGGCACATTTAGTATATTTCTAAGCCCCACATTAATTGCCACTTGAATATTTCTTATTGACTCAGAGGAGACATAATGGAACAAAGTACTGCAATAGTTAACTTGAGGTTTCACCAAGGCATCAAACACCATTTTTTTACTATTCCTATTCAACATAAAACGTAGTTGCTTAACTAGAGACATCTTTTTCGTAATCATGAGTAAGACATTGTCAAAGTGCGCTTTAAAATTCAGACGACAGTCAAGGGTTACACCAAGGTATTTGAACTTCTTTACCAACTCAATCTTCTCACCTTCAACCATAACACTAAAGTTTAGCATCACATCATCCTTTGACAGAAGCATAGCTTTGGTCTTCTTCACATTAAGACATAATTTGTTCGCTTTCAT
Source organism: Psococerastis gibbosa (assembly GCA_963971405.1). Taxonomy (NCBI): domain Eukaryota; kingdom Metazoa; phylum Arthropoda; class Insecta; order Psocodea; family Psocidae; genus Psococerastis; species Psococerastis gibbosa. Next base: position 655,330 of record OZ020487.1, on the reverse strand, counting down.
CCAATTGACAACATTCATAAGGTCATTATTCATATCAACCACCATGGCATCAAGATCATCTGAAACTACCTACATAGTACATAGTATCATCCGCAAACTTATGAAACTTGACCTTTCTTACAACTTGCCCAAGGTCATTAATATGAAGGACAAGAGTGTTGGGCTTGCAAAGGAGAAGCATACGAGTGCTGGCCTCCAGAAGCTACATGGAAGACTGCAGAGAGGACTTCATTTCACTTGAAATTTTGACACTGCCCAGTGCCTAAATACTAAAATGCTTGTTGTATGTTTTTGATGAACGAAGCTCTTACATAAGAAACTCAGACGTGCATAACTATAACACCAGAAATGCTGGAAATCTTCAGGTGCAGTTCACTGGAATAAATCGAGTCAAAGAGTGTAGCAATTATTGGGGCAGAAGGTTTTTAAATTACCTTTCAGAACTCAGAAGGCACAAAGGCAGAAAGGCGCTGAGCAGGAGCAGCTTCCAGGTTCGGGTGAAGAAAACTCTCATACAGAAGCAAGGATTTTATAACCTAAAGTCCTAAACAGAAGACATACTATTCCCAGTATTCCCTGTCCGAGGCAGTGGAGGATAGGCTGGGAGAGTTATACGTAGTTATAATTATAGTTAATAATTGTACAATAGTTAATACTTGACAACGATCTTTATCGGCTAATAATCTTTAACTTATGACATAATTTATTGAAAAAAAAATGGGAAAAGGTCTAGTTTAGCTACCCCACTGTATCAAAAGTCGAATGAAAATGCCTTTAATATGGAAGGAAAACATCCCATTTGCAAGGGAATTCATATTTTAAGCAAGGGTTGTATTATTAACATGCCTCTGACAATGTTCCTTCCATAAACATTTTTATGAGCAATTTGTCCCTATAGGACTATACCTGCCTGACGATGCCTCAAACTAAGACGACGTGCCTAGGCGGTTGGCTTAGTTAAGACTGGGGGAAATACTGAAATACTGCCCATGCAAAAATTCGAACTAAATTGGGCTGTAACTCAAAAACTATACTTTTCCGACTTTTAATTCTTTCGGAAATGGGGTTCTTTAAAGCTAAATCAACGATATAGAACCAAATTTTGTGATTTTATGAGGGGTAGCTAAACTGCACCTAGTGGGTGTGCCTAGCTGAGGGGGTGCTGCTGTTCCCAAAACTTACTACTTTGGTGCCTTCTTGAAGATGTATGTAGTGAAGTGAAGATCTGGTAGACAAATAAGGGGGGGGGGGCACGGCACAACTCACTATAATATTGAAATATTGAATAAAATGACAACAGTTACGGTAGGTACTTGTGACTACTGACTTCAGCGGGTTATCGACTGATATTGATTGTATGTGCAGTTATTCCTTTAGACATGTTTTAACTTGACTATACTGGGGGCAGGAATTGAAACCAATATGTGGGCTGATCAGTAAAAATTACATTACATAAATACATGACAAACCACAACAACCTTACATAGTATAACATGCATGGTAAGTACAATATGAAATTAAATTAACAACCAATTAGTATATAAATATTATGGTTATTATTATTAAATTATTATTATTATTTTTTAATTAAATTTTTGAAAATTCAACTAGGGTACCTGACACATGACAGGTACGAGAATCAAATTTCTACTGGCTCTTCTTAGAATTCCAGATTGGGTTGAAACATCCACAACTCGGACATCTCCAGCCTGATCTGGGTAAACATTGGAAATTCGACCTAAAGGCCAGGTTCCCGGTTGGCTTCTAGTGTCAGGCACCCACACCAGTTGCCCTATAACCAGATTTTTTGAATTGCCCCTGGGCCATTTGTGCTTTTGCATTAGAGTATGCAGAACTTCTGTATGCCAACGCTTCCAGAATACTTCAATGGTTATGGAAATACGATCCCATCTGGTACGGTTACTTATTGGCACTGTGTCATATTCATGGTTATGCAGGAAAGTGGGAGGGCATGAGAATGGACCTCCAATCAGAAAAGATGCTGGACACAATAAATCGACGGAGTCTTTAGCGTCCTGAGAAGGTTCTAAATAGGGGCGCGAGTTAACAAGAGATTCCACCCTAGTGAAGATGGTGGCGTATTCCTCATAGTACATGGGTGATATAAGTAATACTTAGAAATATTTTGAGCAATCTTTTGCAACAAGCTATGATTTGTTCCCATGAACTAAACCATGGACTGTAAGCCGGAATTTGGCTAAATTCAATTGACCTTGACGCCAAATTGGAAATAATGGAGTCAGAATTTTCATTCAGCCACTTTGAAACTTCCGATATTTTTCTGAAACCGGCGGAAAAGCTTTTAGCCCAATCAGACCTTATTTTTTGAGGTAGTCCTCGGCGTGCGGTGAAGCGGTCTACAGCTGCGAGAAAATCTCTGGTCGAGAGGGATGAGAGGGGTTCGATGTGACAAGCACGTGGCCCTTCACATACGAAAATTATCCCGTACATCTTTGAAGTGCCGGAATTTCGTCGACCTGAAAATTTGTATAAATATGGACCGAAACAATCTATGCCAACGACTCCACGGAAGCAGAATGTTTGTTCAACCCTCCACGGTGGCAACTGACCTTGAGTAGGTGAAGGACGAACAGGGTGCCATTTTGCACAGACAATACAAGCATGAATAATAGATTTCATGAGAGCTTTTCCAGATACAATCCAAAATTTTTGTCGTAGTAGGCTTATACTTAAGTTAGAACCACCATGAGCTGATAGTGAGTGATAATACCTGCACAGTATTTTTGACAGGTTACAATCCTTTGGTAGAATAAGAGGATGTTTTGCTTCATAATTAATTTTTGCATTTTGAAGTCTCCCTCCGACTCTTAGAAGCCCAGACGAGTCAATGAACGGGGAAAGAGAGAGTAAATGTTTTGGACAAGAATTTTTTCTGTTTTTAATCCGATTGGTTACCTTGTAGAAATAGTAATTTTGGACATGTTTTACTATGAAAAGGGTAGCTGAATAAAGCTCCGGTAATGTTAATACAAAACCTATTTTGCGTTTAAATTTTTTATGGCGACAGTTATTTACGAATCTTAGAACATAGCCAACAATGCGTTGCAAGTGGCAAAAATTAGAAAAATCCTGAGATAATTTTACAATTAAATTAGGTTCAGGTTCAAAAGCAGGTACGAGTAGAATGGGTTCTATGACGTCAGGTAGATTTTCTTGATCAGGAACTGGAGGCAGATTATCAGAAGGCGGGAAATCATACTTTAGAAATTCTGGACCTGTGAACCAAAATTCGTTATTTATCAATTTATTAGGTGTTATACCTCGGCTAGGTAGATCACTTGGGTTGTCGGTAGTGCTGCAATAGAGCCATTCAACTTTAGATTTCGAGGTTCAGTTGTGAATAGAAGAAACTCTATTGGCTACGTAAACTTTGAGTTTACACAAAGGTATTTTTAAGTAGGCTAGTGCAATCATAGAGTCGGCTAAGCCATGAATTGCTTCGAATTTAAATGGTAAGTCACCATCTAATAACCATTTTATTATTTTAGCGCTTAGTTCGATACCTGAAAGTTCCAACTGTGGAATTGTTCTAACAGTCCGCAGGGGGGCAAGTTTAGTTTTTGAATAAATCAACCTAGATAAATTGGGCTGATTACCTGGAGTAGCAGTAACAACATAGGCTGCGCTAGCTATTCCAGAGCTAGAAGCATCGCTAAATACACATAGATATTTACCAAAAAATGACGTACGGTAATGTACCGGTATGCCATATATGGTTCTGAGATTTAATACATGATTAATTGATTGATTGATAACAATACAGAATACTAAACGTGGCCGCTAGTCTATAGACGACAGTAATAGTTCAGCGGAGATTACCAAAATACTATTAACATAATAAAATCATTTACTTACCAGTTTCTTGTTCAGTTGGCCAAGCCATTGTTGGCCTAAATACCACATATTCTGCCAAATTTTAAATAATTACTAATTTACGAAGGCACCAACCAACGGCAGCATTAAGCATTTCCCGAAATAAATCAAATAATAATATTAATATTAAAACATAATCAAATATGGCTGATGTGATCATGGATCATCCCGAGACTATCATTGATCTATATATAAGCTATAGACTATAGAGACTATAGACACTAGACACGTTAACAATATGGCGGCTGCACAAGCTAAGTACAGAGTTTTGACCGGGTCCACGTATCCGTTCTGTTATAATTATAATGGATGCTGCAAATCCAGCAATGTTTAATAAGGCTTATAGGTATTTTTTACATTGGTACCGTAGGCCTACGCCCTACTTATCTCTGATAGTTTGCTTATGACTAACGGGGAGAGCGCCGTAAGGCATATTATATCTCCCGCCGTTTCAGTTAATATACTCCTATATATACCTATAGGGTAGGTACTCTCCCTCTCCCACTTGAACTTTAAACTTTACTCTGGCCAATGCCCGCCATTGGCACGGATGCCATTCGACTGTTAAAGTTAATGTTGGCTGAATAATATATGAATTATGAGAATATGATCATTATTATTATTGTATTTTGCAACGTAGGCCTACAACTTTTTATTATATAAAGCAACCCCTTTTACTCCTTACAGTAAGAGGTATTTTACAATACTAGACGACTCCCCCAATTACACACTCGAATAATGGTCCAATATTCGATGCAATAAATATTGGTTGAAGAAAAACTGGAACGTGTAATAACAAAAATTCAGATTCAATCGAATATTCGATCGAATTTAAGACACACGCCTTAAATTGGATCCAATAATTTTGTAAACAAACCAACCATGGCAACCAACGCCAACACGTAAACAAAAGTTTTCAAAATGACGCCTAATGTAAACTGTGAAGTGGATAATGGAAATGACCAAATTATTATTTGAATTAATCCAGGAAGAGGAGCATTTATACGATAAACTAAACCCAGTTTACACAAATAAATTTAAGCGACTCTCTTCGCAAGAGAAAATTAATAGGAAGATTATAATGATGCATTTATTATATTAATTTGTCTTCCCGTTGTCGCATTCTGTCTTAGGGGCTTAGCCACAATCGACAGTGCCTAAAGTTACTATTGTCGCTAACAGCGTGACGAAGTTACAATAGAATATTTATTTCATTTTTAACCGCAAGGTACAATACAATGTAGGACGTAGGTTCTAGACGTCAATAATAAATAGCCTAAAAAAAATAGTTGTCTTAAATAGCCTAAATTATAAATTCCTGCACGGAGTAGGGGCAACTCTCCGCATTAAATGCATTCATTTATATTTTCATCCATGGTTAAAAAAGTTTGATTAGAAGATCTTGGACTTTTTTTTCGTTATTTAGACGTAAACAACAGTTGATTTTGCTTATATTTCTATCTCTTGCCACTTAATAAACGTGGCACAAGTCAAGAAATATTTGAGTGTGTAATACCTTCGTTTTTCAAAAAAATTGGGCCCAATATTTCTTCGGTCTAATATTTATTGGATTGAATAAATATTCGAGTGTGTAATCGGGGGGCATGACGAAGGACGGACATAACAAGTCAACTGTCAAGGCATCGCAACAACCCTACAAAAACTGAGTTATGGAATTAAGCTAGCTTCCACATTTAACTTAGTTCGTCTCGGTGGAAAGTATTACATCAGCTTCAAGTTCAAGGTTCTAGTATATGTTATTTAACCCATTACCTTCAGGCCCAGATTCAGCTTTATTCTCTTCAAAGCAAACTCTCTAGAGCAATTAATGTAAGAACCGGTCCGAGTTCACTCGAACATGCTTTCCAATTTATCAAAATTATTAGATAGAGAAAATTAGTAATTTTATGGCAAATATTTTTCCTATGGTTAAATTTCCGATATCTCGGGGGGGGGGGGGGGGGTTATCCACCTGACGTCACTGGAAGTGAGGTAGGTCAAACAAACACATTAATTACCACACAGCAATAATGGCAGGGCATGCAATGCATTTGAGCGCGAATTTTCTATCATTTTTTTCAAAAAATAATTTTTTGGGCAAAACCAAATTTTTTTTGGGAAAGCAACCTATCCGGTTTCGTTACTCAATTTAACACCTAAAACATGCTTGAAGGTAGAAATCATCGATAGAAAGGTTTCGCATTTTTTAGTCATTTTTTCATTAAAATTTAGTTATTTTCATTTTTTTACCCCCAGAAGCAAACTATAAAGGGGCAAGCGACCCCCCGCATTTTGTCAACATTAATAACGACTACAATCTACGAGAATTTAAAAGAAATCGTTGGAGCCGTTTTTGAGAAATAATTTTTTTAGACGTTTTTTGGAGTTTTTTGAAAATGAAACCCCCCCAAATTGAGTTAGCCAAAAAAAAAAAAATGGTCCCGAGGTATGATTTTTGTGAACCTACATGCCAAATTTCACTCAAATCCACTGAGTAGTTTGCCCGGAAATCGACGAACAGACAGACCGACCGACAGACCGACCGACAGACAGACATTTGGTAAAAACCACTTTTTTGGGTTCCTGGGACCTCAAAACGTGTAAATCCGTTGAAATCTCGGAATCGAAAATTTCGACCATCACAAAGCTTTCCTTATACTACGTATAAATTGGAAAGCAAAAAAAATTCAACTTATACATCACTTACCAAATCATTGTTGACTGCTCTGGGGAAGCATTTTCTTGTCGGCTTGGCATAAAGCGCAAACACTAGAAAACAAATCAGAAAGCACGGAAGAAATAAATCAGTTGCCGCCATGCTTGTGCCTTGTTTACAACCGAAGGAGCATTGGAGCAACACTGCAGTGTTGCCAAATGGCAAATGCTGGAAACTGAAATGCGGATGGCTGACGTTTAAAATGCGGATTTTGAAGAAGAAATGCGGTACTATACTTATCTACTTTAAATAATCACCTGCTGGCATAGACATAGTAAAACTAGTTTTATTAGCCCCATGCCTGCTGGCGTTAAAGCCAGTGACCCCCCGGCCCCCCACCCATATCATTTAGAAAAAGGGGAAAACCGTTCCCATGAACCCACGCAGCTTTTAATTTTTATATAAATTTAAAAATTCCTGTTAGGCTAAAATTTATTGCGGATTTTTTGATAAAAATAAGATTGCAATTTTTAAATCCGAACATTATGATTTTGCAGGGAAAACATTATTAACAAAACAGGAAGGAGGGGGCCAGTAGTTTCCCCTTGGGGAAATTATTACAATTTAATAGGCCCAAAATAGTGAGTTTCTACGGAAGACAAACGTTAATTGGTGGTGGTAAGATTCTAAGTACGCCTGATAAGCTAAACATGACAAAAATCTTGATTTTTCAACTCTCTTCGGGTTCCTTGTGGCTGGCGCGAATATGCAACACTTATTCAAAATAATATATTTTGATATTTTCAAAAATGAGGTATTTTTGATGTACCCGAAAAATAAATGCGGATTGGAGTCCAAAAATGCGGTTAAAAATGCGGAAATGCGGGGCATCTGGCAACACTGACTAGTGGACTGGAGTGACAAAACTCACCGGTCTTATATTATTATTATGACACGCATCCATAACTGCGCACACATGGGTTCTATTTTAAATTTAAGCTTACTTAAAAAAATTATCAAATATCCTATAGGTAGGTATAGCCGGCCGCCATACCAAGTTGAATCCAGCGGCCCAGAGCAGGTTCAAAGCTGCAGATAAATTGGTCGTGTGCACAGTGCCGGTATGGAAACATAGTAAGACTTGTCCTGGTCACCTCCGAACTAATCGTGTGACTTCACTGTGTTTCCCAAGTGGTTCGGAATCCACTATAATCAGAAGGTCCACTGGAGTCCTATGGGCCCACACCGTGGCCTGGGACTGTATCAAACCATACTACTAGGTAGGTATAGGTATAAGAACATTTACATAAGCTAGTCTAGTTAAAGTGAAAAATTGTAATGTAGCAGCCAATACGTATGTTACAATAAAAAAGAACAGCCAACGTTAAGCTGGAAAGTACATGTAGAAGAAGTAGAAGGAAAAATGAGAAGAGGCTGCTTTGCCCTACGCCAACTGCGTGGAATAATCTCGAAAGCGGACCTGCGAATGGTTTACCACGCAATTGTTGAATCACGCATATCATATCTTCATATGGCTCAGTATGTTGGGGGTAATCAACATGGATGGATAAAGTGTTGAAGCAACAAAAGCGAGCTGTGAGAATAATGGCTGGAAAATGACATCCATGTCGGCCTCTATTTCAGGAACGTACGTATATGCTACACTGGTTAGAGACCACTTAAATGAGTATCCTGTTAATAGGGATCGCCACAGTCACGATAGAAGGCATGCCGGAGACCTCTCAGTCACAGCAGCCAGGCTGACAGCGCATTCCATGAGCCGCAGGCATCCACATGTATAACGCTCCACCAGCACCCATAAAACAGGATCCTACAGCTAATGCTTTCAAGAAAGCACTAGTTAACTTCTTACAAGAACGAAGATTGTATAATCTGAAGGAATTATGTAGCCACAATAGGCTACCTGTATTTGTTTATTTATTTAGATGACTGTGCTCAATGTTTTATTATTATTGTTATAATAAGATGTAACAAATACACTTTGATTGATTGATTGACAGTCCTCTACGTTGAAAGGCCTTATCAATGAGGGTAATAAGTAGAGGGATATAAATCTGCTTTTGTGAACCACAGCTGCACCCAGCAAATATTTCCTACCTAGTAAAAATTTATTCTATGGCTGCATCGTCTCCTTGAGCTAATTTCTTTCCTGTTTCTAAAAAAAATTGCTTTGTGGGGGACAGTGGAATTGCTGTTCCTTCAAATAATTGCGGCATGGGATGGTAGGACATCAACAAACGTCCAAACCCACTTTGCCCTGCTGCTATCCTCAGCCAAGCCCTAGCAGGGGCCAAAAAGTATAAATACACAGGTTTCTGATAGCAGATTCTCCACTTCCGCAGAAAAAAATCTTTGAATAATTCAGTCGTGGAGTTGTAGTACCGTCTCACACACCGGCGATACACTGTTTACAGTAAGTGCAGATGAAACCAAATAGACAAAATTTATTTTGCGAATGCAGTCAGGGGTTAGAGAAAGCGCCCTTGCGTGTTTTAACTACAATTATGTATTGTGTGAATTATGTTATGAATTTTTGAAAAATAAAAATAAATATGTTCGCATTAAGAAAAATTAGAATATACAGCAAAAATAAGTAGGTAGTCAACAACTTGCATGTTTGAAAGTAAACGGGCCAGCTGTACGCAAATCAAATACCACCACTTCTTGTTTCGGGACAAAAAACGTTTAGACCGCTATTCCATCTGTCAATAATCCGTCATTTGTGCATTAAAAATTGATGAGATGTTTGTTTTAATGAGACTGTTATGTAGATACTTAGTTATAATATGGTAGAGACAATGTCTCCGCATATTATAGCTTATATAATTTATAATAAATAAGTTAATAATGGTCTCCTTAAAACAAACATCTCATCAATTTTTAATGCACAAATGACGGATTATTGACAGATGGAATAGGCGCCTTAAAGGGAATTTCCCCTCACCTCCCATGTTTGAACACAATCACCTATATTTAACATTAAAAGATGTTTACCAACTCAAAATGTTCCAAATTAGCCTAATTTAGAAATAACAAATATTCACGGCTTTCCACACATTATAAACAACTTTTAAATACGGTATTAACGTTTCTATTTCATAATCGACCGTAGCAGGGTTATGACTCATTTCGAAATAAAACGCTAAAAATTCGAATTTTACACATTGGAAACACTTTTACAATACCATAAAAACCTCCATTGTACGCAACAGCCACTACATTCTCGTAAAAAGTAGATATCAATGAACCTAAAAATCCAACTACTTAATCGAATATACTGGATAATACGTCAATAATACAATAACCTTAACTATTAAGTTACATACACAATATACTGTACACGTTTAATAAAGATCAGCTGATGCGCCTAAAAATTATCTTTACACAGTAAAGAAAGCGAACACCGGATATTAACTTGAACATTATGCTAAATATTTAAGTATGGGTTATTACTATCTATGTATTGGAAGATGCAATGATTTTGAGTTAAAGCCGATTGTTGCTCCGAATTGCATATCTATGAGTCACGCACTTAACAGCTGCTACAGAAAGGCCTCGAGTCATTGGCAGTGCAAAGTATTGACATGTTGAAAGTTTTAAATTGTAAAGCGATGTGTTAGGAAATTAATTAGCATATTATTGGGCTTATCTGTTTGCAAATAAACGCTTATTTATTTATTTATTTATTTGTTCACCAAAATATTCTGTAACTTTGAACCATAGCTAGTTTCAGTCCTCGGAAATTATGACAAAACCATGGTATATAATTACACAATTTGAATACAATTTCCTTCATGTTTGTGTTTATTGATTTGATACATAAGACACAATATCCCTTGGATACATATCCCTCATTCAGTGGTAGAAAATGATTACAACCCTTACACCGCCATAACCTCATTAACGGAAGTTCAGCCAGCTACTTGTGATTTTAATTAATTAAGTGACTCACAATGCATAAAAGACAGCGCAAAATAAAAATACAATACACATTCTCCTTACAAATAAAAACAAATTATTTACACACTTGCAATATCACAAATGACTTTTTTTTAAAAATTAAACATTAATAATTGCAGTCCAAATGTATAGTAATGATTGTACAACTTGGTGGCTAGAGAATTTCAATCTCTACAGAACAATGATACTGTAGGAAATTGAATACGTAACATTAGAAATACTACAAAGAAAAGCTGCAGGGGCGGGTATTCAGAGCCGAGGTGAGGTTGTGATATGACCAGAAGGGTCCATGGTTTTGTAATCCTAAAAAAAAACAAAGTTACAATTTACTAACTTTACTTTATCCGACGCCGAGCCTCCCAGTATATCTGCCTGTAGTGGTAGTGTTCTGGAGTTGGGGGCAATTAGCTAAGTGTCGCTGTCTGGCAGAGTGGTTACAATTTGATTGCATGTACAGTGCAATGTATTTAAAAGAAGGAAGACATGGAAACTTGGATGACAGATCTCGCTTCCCTATTTTCCTATTTGTAGAGGCTATCTAAAAAGTTAAGGGAGAGATTTCAAACTGAATAGTAAATAAGGTATTTTTTTTTTTTTTAGCAGTTCCATTTGACTCCAGTACTCGCTTAATGGCGGAAGCCGAAGAGTCTTTTCGCTTTGATTGTGAAATCACTGATGCTTTCAAATACTGTGGTTGTTTTGTACTGTATATATAGCCAGACTGAAAAGACCCAATAAGGGTATTTAATAGATGTCACCCCTTCTCCGTGTATTAAAAAGAATTGTAATCGCAAATGTCTTAGTTCTGTACAGTCTAAGATCCGAAGTAAGATCGACCTTCACCGATCTGTTCAATGGATGAAAATTGTTTTATAAGGAATTTAGTAAGCTAAGAATTATAAAAATAATGGGTTGTCTGAAAAAATCCTGGCCAGGCTATCATTAATTCAAAACTCACTTTTTTTGTTGACTTTGCACCGACGTGTTTAACGAAATTTTTTTACACTAACCAAAGTGCTAAGCCTATAGAGTATGAAAACGTAGGGCTGCCTATATTTTTCTTAGCCATACGTAGGGTTGCCAGGGTTTAAACAGGTACTAAAAATATAGGTATCTTCACCTACTTGTTTAATGGATAATTGAAACATAGAAATAAGCGCTGATTTTTTGTGAATACGATGATGTAGGATTGCCTGCAAAAATCCTGTCCAGAATGAGGGTTGCCGAATTTTAAAAAATGACATTTAATGCGATTGTGAACGTATGACAAAGAGATCCGAGAATATGCCCCGTGCGATAGACGAAGACACAGTTTTCTAGTTGTTAGTGGTTCAATTCTTCGAAGTAATGTACTAATATTACTCGTCTATCGCACGAGACATATTCTCGGATATACTTAATATATACCGTGGTGGTAGTGGTTTTAGTAATATCTGCACAGAGAATCATGAGAAGAACACCGGTTGTCTAGTTTCACATATCATGTCCTCCACATACAAGCATTGGTCTATGGGGTGTACCACTTAAGTTTTCTTCTGAATGCAGTATTTTTTTTTCAATTGGTAAAGGTAGTAAATCATTTGGGAGGTAGCTAACTGTTGTCTACTTACATTCAACTTCTTGGGAGTCTTAATATCCACAGATGTCTCCAGGTCGTCAGCATCCCAGTCGTCGCCCTCCCCGGGGTCGAAGTTGTACAACGGGACGAGATGATGGCGCAGTTGGTCGAGTCTTCTTTTCTTAAGCATTACATAAAACTGCAAACAAAATACTCATCAAATACAAATTTGAGAAATAAAATTCGGAAATAAACGTGACAATAATGTCACAAATTATTAGTGTGCAGATGTACTTGTATCACATGCAATAATCCACGAGATCCGCTACTGGGTTACTACCCGAGTACCTACGCTCAAGAATAACTACATTTGGTGAAATTCACACTTATTCCACTAGAAATGTTGGCGACGGTGTGTTGGTGCTGCAGACGTCGAAATTTTTAAGGAAGAGCATATTCCAAGACGGTCTATCCAAATATAATTCTCTTCGAAGGGATATCAAATTGGCTTCATCCTTGTTGAAATTTAAAAAAATATTTACAAGAGGATGTGCGAAGTGGTTTACTCGATAAGTGGATGACTTAATAGTGAAAGTGGTTGTTTTTTATTAGCATTCTTGCTATTTCTCCAAACACTACTACTACTACTAAGACAGGTGATTTGCAAGCGCTCTAAAGGGTCAAAGTGCTGCCTCATTCTTAAATCTAATGCCCACTGTGCAAATACCAGTCTGTAAGGCTAACTGCTTACTTCAAGTTAAATCCCTAAATGAAATTGGTAACTACGCTAGGCTAGGCTACCTAGTACATTACTATATTTTACTCATTATCAAGCTCTTCCGCCCTAGTTTTTTCTTTTTTATAATTATCGTATAGAAATTCCCTTTCTGTGTGAATGTTTATTATTATTCGAATTAACTCAGAGCATAACATACTATATTATAACTTACAACTCCAGAGAGAATGCAGAAAATAGCAATGAGAGTGATGGGTATGAGAAGGATGGTCAAGCCCTGATGGAAGGCTTTGACTTGATGTTCGGGGTGCGTCGAGTTGCTGTCCGGGCGGCTCGTGCTCGTCACGTTTACCAATGTCACGTTCTGTGTCAAAGACATTTTGCATGCTTCTCACACATTTCTTTTAGGAATTAAATGAATATTTCATTGCCTAACTCTAAAAGTCAAAGTTTGTTTACAAATAAATATTACAACTACTGGGCTTGCGCGACCACTACAAGTTTTCTAATGACACGACGAATTGAAATTTAAATATTGGTGGGTGGCTGGAAAATTAAATACGTTTTATTTAAGTATGATAAAAGATATTTATTAAAATAGACGTATATACAAATAAAACTTAAACCTAAAATTTATATTAATCTATACTACAATGTCATATGCATTACATAACTAGAGCCTGTAATTTCCTTAAAAATTAAATTCCTACATTTGCTAGATTAGGCGCCATTCCATTGACCGGCTAGGGCTATTTCCAAAAACAGTGACGTGGTAGCAAGACATTCAAGACTTAGGTTGCGTTTCCACCGATCTCGCATTGCAGAATGCAAATGACATTGACGGAAATTAGAATTTTTCTTTTTATAGAAATCTATTAAAATGTTTGTACTTAAAATATCCCATCACGCCATTTTTTAATTTTAGTTTGTTTGTTTGTGATTTTACTGTATGATCATTGATCAATTTTAACCATGGCATAGAGGAAAATAAACATTTCCGTCAATTCTGCAGTGCGAGGTCGGTGGAAACCCCGCCTAAGTCTTGAATGTCTGCTACCACGTCACTGTTTTTGTAAATAGCCCAAGCCGGTCGGTGGAATGGGGCGAATGGGCGCCTAACTAGTTGGCAGTTGGCACATGGACACATAGGACATACAGGTAGCCAGCGCGTTCAACAGTCCCCAAATCTCTTTTCTGAAAACTACTGGAGCCAACGACTGTTAGGAAGTTTTTTCATACGATACGCCAGTGAAGCTGTATGAAACCCGGACATTTCCGTCAGCAAGAATACTAAGAATAGTCTGTAGGCTATCAACGGTGCTTTGTTAAAGAGCACATATGCATTGAGCTTCAATTTTAATAATTATATTATGCTACATATCAAAAGGCGAAAGTCGATATTTCAAAAGAAGGGACAAGAGTAAGATTTCAGTCTGAACGTAAAAAAAAAGTTAGCCTTGAGATCGTACATAGGCTATATGAAATTATATCAGTCCTTCAACTGATTCCGAAGCCAAATATAGTAGGAAGAACCGGTACGAGTGAACCCGTACATGCTTTCCTATTCATGAATTAGTATAGGTACACGGATACTGACTTGACTTAATTTGGCGCGATCAGCCCAGGGGGACATTTGGCCGTTCTGACAATTTCCCTCCATCTTTGTCGATCCTCAGCAGCCTGTCCAATCTTCTGCCTCGACGCCAACTGGAAGGAGGTCCTCCTGGAACTGGTTCGCCCATCTTCGCCTAGGTCTTCCTCTTGGTCTTCTTCCGAGGTAGGCTATTAAACTATTACATTTACTATTGCTTCCCACACGGCCTTTGGGGGTCTGTAGTCTGGCATCCGGTGCACATGTCCTATCCATTGTTTTATGATCGTCAATGACGCTGAGGGCATAATATAAGTAGTTCCATGGTAAACCATTGTCCTAGGGTTAAATTTCGGTTGCCTCGACTTTCCCTATGCCAAGCCCCTGAATAAACTTGATAGATAGGACGATTGCATGGTCTAGAACGGGCAGATATATAGTCTATATAATATATTACAACACAGTAGTAATGGGTATGCCATGAATTCGGGGCATTTTTCACAAAATATTTTTTATTCTAAATCAAAACTTTGCTTGGAAAACCAACCTGTTCGGTTGTGTTGCTCTGTTTAACACTTAAAATAGATTACAGGTATACCTGAAGTTTGAAAGCATCGATAGAAAGGTAGACAAATTATTTTTTAGTAATTGACCATGAAAATTGAGCCTTTTTTCGTTTTTGGCCCCAGAACCAAATTAAATTGAAAATAGTTTGCAAGCGAGCAATAAACTTAGCCATGTCAGACTCATCATCTTTCTTGCGTGCGGAGAAAAAACACTCAAGAACTCTATCTAGTCTTCGACTAGACGGCTGTTCATATACACTAAGTAACTTTGTCCAGGTTTGGAATGAAGTTCCACAAGCCGACGTAAGTTCTACATGATAATCGTCTAACGAGTTCACTAATATGACTTGAGCCATCGAATCATCTTTAGAAAATTGACTTATCTGATTGTTGAAGTCAGTAATTTCTGCTGCGGTTGCATTGTTTGACAGAACAGGCTCAACACTGTCCAACGACAATTTTGATCACAGCATGGTGTTTCAACACCAATTCCATCTATCGCTTCCAACGCCTCCATGACTCTTGCCCGGTTAGTTTTTGTACTTGAAGCTTTAAATCCATTTTGCAATGCTAAAAATAACTATTTTCTGCGTGGACTGGGTGGTAGGGCCCATAACCAATTAAAAAATAAGTAAAAAATCTTTTAACAAAGATTTAATATCTCAACCGTTAGAGAAGAAAAATAACAAGCAATAGTTGCCATAGCAACCACAAATAATAGAGGAGGCTAGTTTATTTCAATTAATTATCAAGAAGCAAGTGACCTGTTGAATTTTGCTTGCATTAGGGGGGTATTTCCCGGGGCTGTCCCGTAAGGTCTATTATGGAGAGGGCCGTTACCTATATGTAACTTATAGGCGACACCAAGATGTAAAAAAAAAATCAAAATCAACAATATGGCAGCTGCAACGTTTGTTGTATCGGTGGCTATCTAAAGTATTTTCATGTTTGAATTATTCTGTCTTAACTTTGAAGTTTCTTTATTAAATAACCACCATGTGGAAGGAGTGCAAGATGTGGGATGTAAAAATACGAAATGCCCGAGCCATGCTTATTTTTTCCGGTAAGTAAAATGCAATTTGCCATTTTTGCGCCAACCTGTTAGGGTTAGGCCAAGCATGTTCGCAAAGGTTTTATTTTTAATGTATCCAGTTAAACTATATCTTATGTTATTAATACCGATTTAATGAAACCTCTTATAAAAATACAATTATGAAGATTCTTGACCATCCAGAGTCGAATCGACAATTGCACAAGTTGCAGTGAGATTCAAAGTAATACAAATAGCCACCCAAGAAGATTGCAGGGGTGCTGCTACAATAACGCGATTTGTAAACTCTCTCTACCCTAACTCCTGAAGGTAAACTTAATCAGCCTGTACAAAGGTGTGTCAGTAAGACCGCCCTTACAAATGCATGACTCATTGTATCACGGTTAAGGCCAAGCCCAGCTTATAAATGGAAAACTGGTCAAAAAGGAACGGAAAGGATTGACTAGACGTAGGATATTTATTAAGTACAGTATATGCAAGTTAACTCGTTATAAATTCCTTTCCTTGACGTCAATAACATTACTGCTGATTAAAGACTATTAAAAACTGCATTGTTACATACCGGAACCTAAGCCTTATGTCCCTGGGAATTGGTAACAAGTCGGCTTGTAGTTTATGAATTTGTTATAATGTTTACACATTTACTTTGCTTTCTACAGGATTCCAAATATGGGAACAAAACGGAGAGTTAGCTATGTATGCTCCCGCCACGTAGAGCCAAATTAGTTAATGTAGTTAGGAAATCGACGATATTTAGTGGTACGTACCTACTACATTGTGGACTGTTATGATATTGGTATTACAGCTATTTTGGGCTGTTAATGCCAGTATATTAAATTAAATAAGTGCATAATATCAGGCTAAACTAATTGTCTTCGATTATAGTTACACCTATCATGTCCTACAGTAACCCACCATGTTTCGTTCACCATTTCCATGAGAGTCCATATTCTAAATTAAAATTAAAGAAACAAAACAATAACTAATTCATGCAGATACCTGTAGGTACAAAGTAAAAGTAAAATATTAATAAATGCGTGGCCTTTTCAAAACCGAACCAGCACTTAGTAGTTTAAGTAGAAGCTTACTCCTAAACGCTCTCAAAACAATTTTCTTGTAGGACTATCAACAAATTACTGCACTTTGTACCTTTACCAGCATAACGTGCTTCAACTCTTATTTCAGAAGCAAGGAGTCAAGAGGTTTTTCTGTGTATAGTATGTTATGCAGAACTTATTGCTCCTAAGTGTATAACTACTAAAAATGGCGAGGAGAAATCGTTCAAGGCGCAAAGCAGAAGCATCCAAATCTCTGCTGGACTGCATAGAACTCCGAAAGGAGCAAGCCTGCCAGAGCCATCAAATCGAACAAAAGAGACGCATTCAAAGACTTCTTGGGAAAACTTGATTTTAGAAAAGACGTAAGTAAAGCAACCCGTTTTGTATCGAGTCTGAATAATAATAATAAGCAACAACAGCTACCACTCCGAGGAAGAAACAAAGATTAACGTCTCACAAGCAAATCGCAGAAGCCTTATGCAAGCAATTTCAAAATTGACAGAAGGGCAAAAGCCAAACTAGTTAAGAGCCCCCTGCCTCAGTGCCTCGACAGAAAAATGACGTGCATCTGTCTAGAAAATTTTACATTTTTGGAGGTAGAAGCAGCCTTTGCTCAAACCAAGAAAAATAAGGCTGCAGGCATCTACGGCATTTTCCCTGAAATGGTTATTAATCTGGGCTATAGTGCTAAGGCAACATTACTAGAGTTTATAAACCTGACGTGGAATTCCAGAATTCTCAGCCAATAGAGAAAGAGTGAAGTGATCCTACCTCTCTGAAGAAGGGAAAGGACCCATGGAGGCTAGACAGCCATCTACCCATTTCGCTCACCAGCTCCTTATGCAAGGTCGCAGAGAGAATGGTATTAAGCAGGCTGCTCCTTCCATTCATTTACCTCGGTGGCCTAGACAATGCACAAGCTGGATTCAGAAAACACAGGAACACTATGGACCAGGTAGTGGACTTCACGCAACACGTTAAGGACGCTTTTCACCGAAAAATGTCCACTGTCTCAGTCTTGGTGGACCTAAAAGCAGCTTGTGACACCGTATGGAGAGTATCCTGCTCAAGATGGCCATAAATGGATTCTTCTTCTTCTTCCCCCTTAGTGCCGCGTGCGCACCGTGGGGGGTCGCCTCGAACCCATTTCCTGAAATCGCCCTGGTCGGACGTTAACACCTTGAGCTCGGCCATTGCTTTCCCTCTTGCTCAAGCGAGTTGTTCAATCCTTTCCTCGAGAGTTGTCCTCGGTCTGCCGATGGGTCTTCTTCCTTGCGGCTTTGCTTCCACCAACCTCCGGGTGGTCCTGTTTTCATCCATCCTTTGGACGTGGCCGAACCATTGCATCTGATTGTTCTTTTCCATAAATGGCATCTCTAGTAAAATCTTCTACTGGATAAATTCTTTCTTGATAATGGCACTGAAGAGTACTTTTCCTTAGCAAAACATCAAAGCTCCGCTTGCAGCGGCAAGGACTAGCCAAGGGGCTGTCATCAGTTGTCAACTCTTCAACTTGATGGTAAATGACGTTCTGAACACCATCCGAGCTATGCCAGGAGTTGAAGCTTTGGTATATGCTGATGACTTACTCATCTGGGCATCCAGCAGCGACCTGAAAAGCCAGGAATCTGTCCTAAATTAAACATTGAGAACCTCGCGAAAGGGGCTACAAGCAACTCTGTCTCACCGTTAGCTCCGATAAAACGGTCAGCCAGGTACTCAGCCTGTCAACGAAACAGTCTGAAGTCAAACTTACCCTCTAAGACGCGGAACTGGAGCAGCAGGATGCAACGAAATATCTGTCGATTGACAAGAAAATGACGTGGAAATCCATAGCTGACAAAGCCTGATAGAGGTGCTGTCTATTTAAACGTCCAACAGCTACAAAATAGGGTGCCACTCAAGACGTGCTGACATCCACGTACAAAACCTCGAGCACGGTAGTGAAGCCACTGTAACAGCGAGTGCCAATACTACGCTAAAACTGCATGTTGCCCAAAATGCGTCAATGCGAATTATCACTGGTGCCCCAAAATCTACACCTAAGCTGCCACGGAAGTCCAGACCGGAATAGAACCCATGCAATGCCACAGAGAAAAAGCCGCACTTAACTTTTGAGAAAGACAAAAATGCTTGCTGCCCCTAAAAAGGACCCAATATACAAAAGCTGCTTCCCGGCTGAAAAGAAACTCAAGTTACTGATCATGGCAGACTCCATCAGAAAAAAAATACGACATACTACTGGGTGAAGCAGCGCCTTCCCCCTGCCAACAACAAGCCTTTCTCTCGCTTCCAGCTGCTGAGCTGCACCTAGTCAATCACGATCTGCTAAAACACGTATCCACTGATGTTGCTCTGCTTTAGAGACCATTCATACTAGATACGCAGCAAAAGAATGGCTCCACATATACTGCAAAAAGAGCAGGTTTTTTGTCCGAAGCTTTCCAAGACGCAGTGCCTGTAGGTGCACCTCTGGGCTCTGACCAACTACGACGGAGATATTGCAGCAGCATGAGCCCGCTAAAAAATTGTAAGAAACAAGAGACAATAAAAATAAAGTAGTGTTCCTGATTGATTCTTGCTCTGAGTAGCAACCGTGCCACGGTTGCGAAATAGCAATAAACTGCCGCAAGCTGCTATCAAATTTGCTAGAGGGTGGATGGCACATCGTTCTGCAGAGGATTCTCAGCCATGTAGGAATCGGCGGCAACGAAAAGGCAGACGAGCTGGCCAAAATAGGAGTAGCCGGCCAGTACACTGTCATACACCTCCGCTAAATCCATCATAGCCAGAACTGTAAGGGCATGGGTCAGAAACCGCCACAGACATACAAGCGCAGGAAAAAACTGGGCCACCCTTATAGACTTGCCAATACTCCGGTTCCTGCCTAGGGCATTGAGCGTTGCTGTTTTCAGGACCACCACCGGCCACGACTACCTTCCTTCCCCCTGCATCGCATCGGGGTCTTTGCTTCGGACGTCTGTCCCCTGTGTAAAGGTGAAATGAACGCAAAACATCGACCCGAGTGCCCAGCCCTGTCCTAATGCTGTGTCGTCGTATATTCTATATAGCATAAATATAGTACTTCTTTTTTCATATCGGTATTCTCTGAAACTAGAGGTGGGGAATTTTTGCTTACTTTGCTTTTTGTTTCAGTCAGAGGTTACAAAATAATCTACTACGGCCAAGCCGGCAACAGTTCAAGCAGAGTTGGAGTCATTGTTGAAGGAAGCCTGTAAAATTCAGTAGTTGAGGTGACCAGGAAGAGCGACCGGGTGATGCATGGTAAGTTTCTATTTACTGACGAAGCAGTAGTGCTGAACGTGATATGTGGATACGTGTAGCAACGAGAAGAAAATCCTAGTCTACCTGAACTTCCATGAGCTTATGATGACTCTACCGGATATTGAAATGGTTTTTTAAGAGCCGACTTAAATAGGCATGTTGGTCACGAGAGAACTGGCTACTCCACAGTACATGGTGGGGAAGGTTTCGGAGCGAGAAACACGGAAGGCGAGAGGATCCTGGAATGGGCTGAGACGCAGTAACTAAATATATGTAACACCATGTTCAAGGAGAGACAAGAGCACTTAATCACCTATAAGAGCGGAACGCACCAGGCGCAGATGCTGAGGCGCAGAGATAGACCTGCATGCATGAACTGTAAAGTGATTCCAGGGAACTGCGTCTTTCCGCAGCAGTGGACAGAAGAATCCGGGCTTATAAATAGGCAGTGGTCGATTTGAAAGTATGCTTCCCAACGTTTCGTCAACAACTGTAGTCAACATCTTCAGTGACACTGCGTACACTTATACTACTAAGATTGTATCGCGGAGTTACCGTAGCAAATGATTGAGTTGGTGCAGGTATGGTTTGTTGCGCATACGTTCTCGTTTCTGATTGCTGTGATTGGCCCATTGGCGTCATTCTCGTTGTTGTTGTTTTGTTGAGGGCTGGATACCATATTCTATTTACTTTTAATCCTTCTTCCTTTCTGTTAAAGTTTTGCGGATGTTTGTAAATTTCTATGGCCTCCCTGTATAGTCGGGGGTAGTACGAAGCCGTGGTAGAGAGTATTGTAGCCTGCCCAAAACGTACAGTATAGGCTGTATGGTCTGTTTGTGTTAACGCATGCTCTGCAATTGCAGACCTCTCTGGCTGAAGAAGGCGACAGTTACGTTTGGGTTCATCTATCCTTGTTTTCAAGCTTCTTTTTGTGGTCCCTGGCATCTTTGGCCGATCTGAGTAAGCTGTTTAGTTGTTGTATAGGTTTGAATAGTTTTCACATTGTGACGTCGAAAGAGTTTACCTATGCGATCCGTCACATTTTAATGAAAGGAAGTTGGACCAATCCCATCGTGGCTGCTGGTTCCTGCCGGTCGGTTGTATTACATGGTGGCCGTATTGCGTGTTTTATTTCTCGCTCTGAGTACCCATTCGATTGTTGTCGATCCAATCAAGGAAACATTGGAATTGATAAAAGAAAAATTCACTGACGATATCACCCAATGGTTCCACCATGTGCTGACGAAGACGTATTTCCAATGGAATTTGGCCTTATATGAACAATTGGACGGAATGGCAATGGGTAGTAATATAAGTCCGGTAGTGGCTAATTTCTATATGGAATTCTTCGAAAAAACGGCATTGAACTCAGCTCCTCTGCAACCGAAATGCTGGTTTCGATATGTGGATGATACTTTTGTGATATGGAGTCATGGCCAAGAAAACTTAATCAATTTCCTGAATCATATGAACCTGATTCACCCGAAAATACAATTCATGATGGAAAAGAGATTAATTGTGATTTGTCGTTTCTTGACGTGTTGGTAATAAAGAAGGCGGAACTCTAGGGCATACAGTATACCGTAAACCAGCACACACTGATAGGTACCTAAATAAGAACTCCAACGACCATCCCAGCCAAAAGCGCCATGATAAAGACGATTATTCACCGCGCCAATAGAATCTGTGAACACCGGGCACTAAAAGAAGAACTAAACCACTTAGACATTGCACTACAATCGAATGGGTACTCAGAGGGAGAAATAAAAAGCACGATACGGCCACCGCGTAATGCAACCGATCGGCAGGAACCAGCAGCCACGATGGGATTGGTCCAACTTCCTTTCAATAAAAATGTGACGGATCGCATAGGTAAACTTTTTCGACGTCACAATTTGAAAACAATATTCAAACCTACACAACAACTAAACAGCTTACTCAGATAGGCCAAAGATGCCAGGGACCCACTGACATCAGCAGGCGTATACAGAATTCTACATAGGTAGGTACCACAAAAAGAAGCTTGAAAACAAGGATAGATGAACACAAACGTAACTGTGGCCTTCTTCAGCCAGAGAGGTCAGCAATTACAGAGGATGTGCTAACACAAACAGGCCATAGGTACTGTACGTTTTGAGCAGGCTACAATACTCTCTACCACGGCTTCGTACTAGCCCCGACTACACAGGGAGGTCATAGAAATTTACAAACATCCGAAAACCTATAAAAGAAAGGAAAAAGGATTAAAAGTAAATAGAATATGGTATCCAGCCCTCAACAAAACAACTACATTTTCTGGCCATGCTTGTAAAGCAGGCGGTCCCGGGCCTTCCTAGTTGAGTGTAAGAGAGGGCTAACTCCGCTAGTTTGGCTTCGTAATAGAACAAAAAGTCCTTATTATTTATTTACAAAGAGAATACGTCAGTGGGCCAATCACAGCAATCAGAAACGAGAACTCCTGCTCAACAAACCATACCTACACCAACTCAATCAGTTGCTATGGTACCTCCACGATACGATTTTACCAGTATAAGTGTACGTAGTGTCACTGAAGATGTCGACCGCAGTTGTTGACGAAACGTTTGGAAGCCTACTTTCAAATCGACCACGGCCTATTAGCCCGGATCCTTCTGTTCATTTAAAAGCCCTTGAGCCTAAGATAAGGTGGTTTGACCTGTCCAGAGATGGTATACGTGACTCCTTCAGCCAGGAAGGCACGAGGAAACTGCCAACTTTGAACGACCAATAGGAGGCGTTAGCTATCAAGAAGCTATGGCAAAACATTGAGGCAGCTCTACTGTCTTCACGGTCGGATGTGCTGGGAAAGACTAAAGGTGGCCAGCTAGTTCCGTAAGATACGTGGTGGTGGAACGAAGATGTGCAAAGCAAACTGACAGATAAAAAGAAGTCATACAAGGAATGGCAAAAGTCGAAATCAAGGGCCGACCATGAGTGCTACACGGTCACTAGACGAAGAGCGAAAAGAGCAGGAGCAGAAGCCAGAGACACAGCCACTGAGGAGTGACTGAATACCCGAGACGGAGATCAGAAAATATTCAAGAGCTAAGAAAAGGCTGAGCGATAAACAGGACATTGCCCAGACAGTTATATGTATTAAAGACAAGCAAGGAAGAGCCCTTACCCAAAGGGAGGCCATTAACTAGTAATGGATGGAGTACTTTAGTGGAATTATGAATGTTGGAAACCCAAGAACCCAGGTCCTAAATGCTGAGGAACGTAATAATGAAACAATACCACAGAGGCAGAAGTGAAAGAAGCACTAAAGAGCATGGCAAATGGCAAAACCACGGGCCTGACAGCTACCCCATTGAAGCTTTCAAGGCACTTGGGGCAACAGGAGTAACTATAATGACCAAATTCATCAACAAAATCCTCTACGACCCGCAAATTCCAAATCAATGAAGAAAAGAAAGGGGGACGTGCAATCCTGCGGAAAATATCGACCCATAAAACTGATTAGCCATGCGATGAAGTGGACTGCGCGAGTAAGATCCAAACTGGAGAAGGACATAACAGAAAACCAACTTGGCTTCATTGCAGGGCAAGGGACCACCGATCACCTCAGGACCATGCAGGATAAAAAGGAACCACTCCACCTAGCCTTCATTGACCATGAAAAAAAAAATTGACCGCAAAAAAACTAAGTACATGGAAAGTGGAGGGATACTTGATGAGCACACTGTTGAAATAGAAGGCGCTCAGCTCGAAAAAATGAACAATTTTAAATACTTATGGTCCACCCTAAAAATGGGAGGTGGGTGTGAAAAGGACGCTTGCAGTCGAATCTCGATAGGCTGGCTGAAGTGGCGAGATATGCGTGGTATCCTAACAGACAGGAAAATGCCCAAAAACTAAAAGGGCTACTCTACAAGCAAGTGGTTAGAACTACCTTGATTTATGGCTCAGAGTGTTGGGCCTTGAGAAAGGCCGAAGAACAAAGACTGCATGTGGCCGAGATGCGGATGCTGCGACGGTCCGTGGGCTTCACACTAGCTGATAGACGCCAAAACGAAGAAATAAGAGCTGAAATGAAGACCGCAAACATAGTCGCATAAAGCGCGGGAACGGCGACTATCATGGTGGGCCCACGTTGAGAGAAGGCGGCCAGATAAGCTTATCAGACGGATAAAACGTATCGAAGCCGAGGGAAAGAGAAGACGAGGACGGCCCAGGCTGACGGTAAAAGCGAAAGCCCGCCAAGACCTCAGAACTGTAGGAGCAATCGCAGTCGAAGCCCAGAATCGCAGAGTGGAAAAGAACATGCCGTTTCGCTGACCCCTCCTAGGGATAAAAGCGAGGAAAAAATAAAAAAAAAGTCTGAGGTCGCTCAGCCGCGCCGCTGTCAGATATTCTCACCACTGTCCCGTTATCACAAGTGATAAAAGTTCAAGTTCAGGTACTGGCAATATTTTAACTTTTAAAACAGGAATCAATAGCAACCACACACAAGATCACAAGATGCATGTACTGTATATCTTATGAAATACATTACTCTAAATTTTTGTGTACAATATGATTAGCCACAGTTATTGAACTAGAAAATTGTAAAAAGAAAAATTCTGTCGGTGAGAATGTCTGGTCGAAAGAGCTCAAAAATTGTGCAAATCGGAGCTGGTTACGGCATATAATACAGCTTAAAATTGTAGATAGAATTAGGCGGAACTGATCCACAATAACATATGTTAACAGTGACCGGTTTCGGTAAGATACCATCATCAGACTTAAACAAACAAATGAAACACGCCATTATGTACATACCAAGGGGGTGGGGGATACAAAATTAATTGGTAGGAGGTGGGCGGGGTTGGGAACATGACCTTACGAGTGGGGAGCAATTTTCCAACATTTTCCCAAATTGCTCCCCACATGTTATGTTCCCAACCCCGCCCACCTCTTGGTATGTAATATAATGGCGTGTTTAATTTGTTTGTTTATGCCTGATGATAGTATCTTACCGAAACCGGCCACTGTTAATATATTTTATTGTGGGTCAGTTGCGTCTCATTCTTTCTACAATTTTAAGTTTGATGAAGTTCCACGAAATCACTTTGGAGAATCTCACTATGATATAATACGGCTTTGAATGTATAAAACTGTTTTTCTGGGGGTGTCCGAACGACTCTTAAGTTTTCATCTATTGTTTCAGCAAGAGATCGCGCAGCTGTCGGACGGCGCCATTAATGCCACTTTGACCTACTCAAACGAAGGGAGCCGATGAACCAATGGAGGAGCAACGTAAATTATATTTTTATGAAGCGCCAGTAGAATCCGGGCTGATGGGCCGTGGTCGAAATGAAAGTGAACTTACAAACGTTTCGTCAACATCTGCGGTCGACATCTTCGAAGGTTGTAGCTCGGTGCCTCCGTAGCGAGTGACTGGGTAGGGGGCTGCGCACTGACCTTTATACCTGGACGTTGTTGTTGTGTTGAGAGCGGGATTTGCTCGCTCTCAGGACATGTAGAGTAGTGGAACGGACTCCAACCTTCACCCGAAAGGTGTTAGTTCGAGTCCCACACTTCCTACATTTTCTGGCCATGCTTCGGAGGGCATGTAAAGCAGGCGGTCCCGGGCTTTCCTAGGTGGGTGTAAGAGAGGGCTTATAGCCCTAACTCCCCTAGGTTAGCTTAGTAATAGAACAAAAAAAGTCGATATTTATTTTATTTCACATGTTCCTCTGGGGAATTTCCATTACCTTGTTTTTCACAATTGACCGACGTCATCCTTTTTGTTGTGGTTTTGTTCAGCCCGGATACCAGAGTTTGCTCACCTTAAGCCGTCAACCGCAGATGTTGACGAAACGTTTGTAAGTTCACTTTCATTTCAACCACGGCCAATCAGCCCAGATTCTACTGGGTCTTCATTCGACTCCGGCATTGAAAGCCTCTGTAGTTACATCAATTTTCATGAGATTTCTCTATAACTTGCACTGTCGGGGTTTAAGTTCTAAAAATTATAAGTATGTCGCCACTGTTTCTGTATTACGCATTTACATGTCGATATTTTTGCTTCAACGAGAAGTGTTAATTATTCTTATTAGCCTACATATTACCATGAAAATTAAGCGGACAGAAGAATCCGGGCTAACAGGCCGTAGTCGATTTGAAAGTAGGCTTCCAAACGTTTCGGTTGTATCGCGGAGGTGCCGTAGTGACTGACGGACAGGGATGCAGGAATGGTTGGTTCGGTGCGCAGGTGCTCTCGTTTCTGATCGTACTACCCCCGACTACACAGGGAGGTCATAGAAATTTATAAACATCCGCAAAACATTTAACAGAAAGGAAGAAGGATTAAAAGTAAATATGGTATCCAGCCCTCAACAAAACAGCAATAAAGAGAATGACGCCAACCAGAAACGAAAGCGCCTACCCACCACACCTGCACCGGTCTTTCTGTCAGTTGCTACGGTACCCCCGCGATACATCCTTAGAAGTGTACGTGCACGTAGTGCCACTGAAGATGTCGACCGCAGTTGTTGATGGAACGTTTGGAAGCCTACTTTCAAATCGACCACGGCCTATTAGCCCGGATTCTTCAGTCCCCTTGTTAGACTCCGGCCGTGAAAGCCTTCGTTAATACACCATGAGAATTGTTTTCGTTACTTACCTACTGTTTTTTTCTTACATTGACATAACATTGCCGAAACCGGTTGGGTTTTTTCTATGATATAACGTAAAACTTAACAAAGTAATTTATTTATAATGAGAAAGGGTAGAGTATTATAATAGAGTCAAAAGTTTAGAGATTAATCATATAATAAATTATTTTACCTTACTCAGTGGCGCTACAGCCTGGTTAGGGTCTTGACTTGTTCTCTATTGGTAAAGGTTGATGGCAATGGTGTAATACTATTTAACAAAGGGCTAGTTGGACTTACATTGCCTGTCTGTTAATAGTCATTAGAGGATAGTCATCGAATAGTTAGAGCGGAGCCCATTGTCAGGGGAAGGGGGTGAAGATTTGAAAGTGGGTGCTACTCTATCATCATCCTTAGTAGGACTGGTTGGGTTTCTGACCAACGGACTCCTTGCTCTTGTATTCTACTCTGAATTATTGAGTACATCCCATCCCCTCGAGAATTCAAACTACCGTTCTCCCGATCGAAATGCAAGTTCTCTAACCACTCGACCACGGCGCTCGGCGAGGAAAATCCTCAAGGGGGTCGGATTTACTTAATAATTCATAGTAGAATACAAGAGCAATTGAAACCATCAGGACTTAGCCTGATGCTGGGAGTAGCACCCACTCCCGAAATGTCACCCCCTCCAGCTGACAATGGCCTCTACCCTAATTATTCCATGACTATGAGAGCCATGTCTCATACTCATGACTATTAACACTACAGACAACGTAAGGCTACCTGCCTTTGTTAAATTGACTTGTTTTAAAAGGTTGAAACGGGTCTTATTCTTATGCTGCCTTCGTTTGAAATGTGGTAATCCCAATGTTAGGCTGGCTGGAAAATGCCGAGAAAGACTTCATCCACCTCGTCGCACGTAATTGCGTGACTGGCATCCAGAATGGGCTTGGCGGGACATCGCGCGCCTAAAACAATAACCAAACATTCTATTGGAACTACCAAATGAATAGTTCTCGTCGGCAAACCGAAATTCTATTATCAGTATGCTATAGTAAATATTTCTATGATTGTCTCAAATAACTGTTGTTAAATGTTTGATATGTGAGATTATTACTTAGTTCCCTGAACTCGTCCAAGCTGTGGAGTGGACATTCCTTCCTTCTCCTTGAAAACTCAATTAGTAAGGCTGGGCAGGGCATTGTAGTACCTAATTGCCGAGTATGCTTAAGATGCGACAACCGACTCAGCCTGCATTTGGGGTAGGCGTTTCATAGCCTGAACTTTATATACATTCGCGTGTCCATGAAAACGAGTATTTAAGTGGGTTGTCCAAAATCGAGCAGCTTGGACGGCTTTGACGTTTGCTTCATACAGATCGTCTGTTTCGACCTCTCTATAGCAGCAAATTACAGCTATTGGGTACATCTTGCTCATCGGTGTAGGTTTGAGACATCCCGTTATGATTCGCACCGTTTCGTTTACATCCACCTCTTTCGGCATGAACCGAGTTGTGCGCGCAGGAACTGCGTATTATCCCTCTGAGAAGCAAAGCCCAAGTGCAGAGGTTCTCAGTGTTCTTGTCTCTGTCAGACTGCTTATTGCGGAGATGAAAATAGATGGATTTGATTTCAGTAAGTTGTTCTTATAATACTTACAAGGGTACCAAGGGCCAGTCCCAACTCGTGCTGAACCACCTCGAACGTTTTGTCTTGTGCTGCAACAGCTGCGTCATCGGCATGTACAAAGTGTTTAGTGAACCCTGTCGTGGGATGATAGTTAGTGTCGATAAGAGCTAATATCCCATCCTGGGGAGGCTGTTCTTTTGGGTTCTCCACCGACTCTTTCTGAACGAGATAGTTTTCTCAAATAAAAAACTGAAACAAATTTGAAACATTAATTAATGTTGCGTTCAATAAATGGAAATGATGTTAACTTGTACATACCCTACCTACACGAGAATTATAAAATATAGGTTATGATAACAATGTATTCAAGTAGAGTATAGGTACTTTATGTCCGAGGTTGGCAGACAGCAACCCATTATGGATTCAGCGTTAGACCTAATTAAATGCATTGGTAGAGTTGCCATTGATATAATTATTGAAACAGTAAAATATGTTAAACCCCATTTCATAATATTATAGGCTAGTTTCAAGTTAAACAATGTTTAACTGCATAATTATATAAGTACTTCAGGTGGCGGGTAGAAGTGAAATGAAATTAGCATAAGTTAGCTATGATTTCCCTCATTCATGTTTGCCTTCGCATCAGGCTGATTATGATTATTAAGTTATTGTACTGGAATGCATGTTTGCATTAAACAAAACAGTAAGGTATACAGGTTGTGCAATGCGTAGGCTGATTGCTGAAGATATTTCACGCCAATAGATATTTGCACTATGTTTACAAATCACTACTACAATAAAAACAACAATAAATTGGTGAAGTGGTTAGGTTAGGTTTAGAAACTACAGACGATGACGCATTATAGGGCCAATACTAGTAAAATAAGGTACTTACAAGTATTATCTGGCAACTGAGTTACATTCAATACCATTTTTATTTGCTTCAGCAGCAAATTACTTAAAAGAAACATCGTTAAAAAAAGCCCGCATTGGCAGTACAGCGGGCATTTTATTTTTATGTTTTGTTTACACGTCAAGGTCTCCAGGAATGCTTGAAAACTAGGATTCTATGCTTAGCTTTTAAAGTGCGCAATAGTCTCCACAAGCTGAACACTAAATTTTAATGTTTCTCTTGTGGAGACTATTTCGTCTGCTAGAGCTCCGCCCCTTCCGCCATTTGATAACGGTTAATTTCCAATCTAGGGAATATAGATCGTTTGGTATTCCACATACGTACAACGTCAATGAAAATTATGAAATTGATGGTGGCAGCAGACATTTTTACATACTAAAAATTCTGCTGCCACCATCAATTTCATAATTTTCATTGACGTTGTACGTATGTGGAATACCCCCCTTTAATAACAACTGATGTAAAATACAGGCCTATGTAAATTTAAAATGGGGGGGGGGGGGGGGGAACCTACAAAGTTGATTTAGCCAAAAATAAAAAGATAATTATGGTCTGGGATATGATTTTTAGTTTCTTTGAACCTACACGCCGAATTCCATCGCAATCCACCGAGTAGCTCGCCTACAAATTGACGAACAGATAGACATGTCATAAAAACCACTTTTTGGGTTCTTGGGACCTCAAAACGTCTAAATCCATTGAAATCTAGGAACTACGTATAAATAGGAAAGAAAAAAATCTTTAAAATGTTTGTTGTTATTGAATATTTTTTATGCGGCAATAGTGACTGGGCGTATTAAGGTGCCCATTCCACATACGTACAACGTCAATGAAAATTATGAAATTGAAGGTGGTAGCAGACATTAAAGACATACTAAAAATTCTGCTACCACCTTCAATTTCATAATTTTCATTGACGTTGTACGTATGTGGAATGGGCGCCTAAGGCTCATCATACAAAACACGACACAAAATTAGAAAGGCAAACCATACCGTAAAATGGATATTTCACCCATGTAAATAATGCTAAAATCTATGTAATCACTGCAGTTAGCATTTCTGAAAAGAAATAAAACTTAAAGACTAAATAATCACAATTTAAACTACAAAAATAGCGAAAACAATGCAGATGTTGCCATTTCAAAAAGCAAAATTTAAAGCAATGGAGACTTTACGTTACCTTTATAAACAACCAAATTCGGTATTAATTTTGGTGGGCACACACCAAAAAAATAATAAAATAATTGGTTGCGTTAACCGGGCAAGACGCCTCTTCTTGGAATTCATTTACCTCACAACAAAACCAAGTAAGCATAAGTACAGAGAGCACCCTTCTGCCGAGAACTAATCCATACAAATCACACACTTAACTTAACTGGCGCCTGTCCCTCCCGTGGGGTCGGCAGCACGGATTTTAAATTTCCAGGTGTTCTGGCAAACCAATGGTCCTGCCTTACTATACGCATTCCATGTACTCGGGTTTCTTGCGATT
Organism: Psococerastis gibbosa; assembly: GCA_963971405.1. Classification (NCBI taxonomy): domain Eukaryota; kingdom Metazoa; phylum Arthropoda; class Insecta; order Psocodea; family Psocidae; genus Psococerastis; species Psococerastis gibbosa. The sequence continues at coordinate 624,304 of OZ020487.1, read as the reverse complement.
TACTCTACCCACAACCTGAGAGTACTTTCCGCTTCACATCGTCAGTCGCACACCAGGAGGATAACATGCTTACGTAAAAGGAAAACACTTTGCCACACATAACAACAGATCGAAGGAGCTTCCTACTTAAGTAATGAGTATTGTAACGACAGATAAGGGTTGCTCAGTGAACTTAACTTTTTAATTCAAATACTTAGCTATTGACGCGATTTATTTCAATGGTAAGTTCAAGGTGGTATTTCAATCAGATTACAGGGCTTTCTTACTAAGTACTACTTGTATCACTCCACAAAATCATAATTATCATACATGACAGGGCCACAGCTAATTTACAATAAGAGTAAAATATAGGGGGCACAGCCATAAAGAACTGACCAGTCAAGTTTGTTTGTGGCGACTTTAGACTTCGTACACTTATAGCCAACTGAGCCTACAAGCTATGCTCCTGGGAGGCCAAAGGGTACTTCTCTCAACTTGTAGACGATTTCGACTGAGCCGCTCTGACGAAAGACAAAAGACTGGCAGGGCACAGTGAAGTCTCCAAATATAGTCATGTTATTGTTGACCAACCGAAAAAGTGTACCCGACAAGAAAAAGAAGCTAGAGTTCATTCGTGTGGAAATTCACTACAGACAGGCACCCGACTGGATTGTCGTTTAGTGGCGTTCCTCTTGACTCCCCTTCACAGACTCTATACACGGACATTCAAATCCAACGAGTCAGTCCGTATCATAGAATTTCGCCGAGTGTAAAAATCCGTAGCCCATTATAATGATTAAAATATCTGTATTTCCTCGTGAACGGGCATGCCATGGCACTTCATTTTGGACTACGGAAGCGCACCTGGCCATTGTATTGAGCCAGTTTTGCAATCAAGATGCAGCTGCTCCTTCTCTGCTGTATCTTGGGATACTTGACCTGTTGTAGGGGCTCTAAGGCACCGACTTGCACTCCCCAGTTGGAGATGTTGGCTGTGATTGATTTCATGTCCTGGTGCTCCGGTGGCCTTAAGGCACAGATCTGGACGTGCCTAGCTTCGAGTCTACAATGATCTCGTCCCCATTGGAGATGTTGTAGCTGTAGAGCTGTTTGTTGGGGAACTTCATCTCCTCCGGCCCAGTGATACTTTTCATGTCCTGGTCCACGTAGAACAGTCTCATCCGTCGCGCTGGGATACCACAGAAGCCGTCCAGTTTCTGCTTCAGCTCGGCCACAGTCTGGTAAACCACAAGTTGACGCGTCTCCGAAACTTCCTTGCACGAAAATGTTACTGATACCTAGAAAACAAATAAACCAGAAAGTTTAGGGCAGCTCCAATCAACTGCCTAACAGTTAAAAAAAATTCGTAGCCGCAAGTCTTACCCTGTCCCAAAGATTAGGCACACAATGAATATTTACTATATAGGTTATTCACCGGAAAAATGGCAATAGCTTAAGTATAGCTCGCCTACTTGAAGGGATTGTTCCAGACATTTCAGAAACATTAGTAGACAGACCTAGCGACGGAATGACAACTGGAATAAATCGCAAAATGGTGAAGAAATGCATGCCTTCGGTCAGCCATAGAGTCAAACAAAGTTCAAATTCACAACTTTGCGCGAAATGTAAGTTTTCACTTCAAAACTCTAGATTCACCGTACCTTCTTCTCCGGACTGAGATCTATATTGACGAGCGGGTCGAGCTTGCCGTGGACAGCCACCAGGTCGGCGTACCGGTCCGGCCGATCGCTTTCGGGTCGCTCCATGTAGTGCCGGATGAAGGCCTGAAAAGATTTAAAATTAAGTAAAAGGAATTTACTTTGTAATATTGACAGTTTTGTACGTGCTTTATATTTGTCGTGGCGCTACTGGGTTTTGTAAACGTTCGAAAAAAAGAAGGGAAAAGAAAACAAAAGAAGTCAACCTTGATGTTTTGAAATTATCGCTAACGTTTGTTTTAATAAAGAAAAATTGGGACCTTGAACAATTATTTATAGTTTTTATTAATATTAGATCCATTGCACTTATTTTGTAAATATGATATTTACCCGTTCGGCGTCCTCCCGCTCCTCTGCGCTCACAACGCCACCGCCGTTGAGAGTTGAAACGTTGCCCAGGTGGGCTATCACCAGCTGGCGGCGCTCGTGCTCCGTAAAGGGGGAACTCTGCAACAATGTCACTTAAGATAAGCATTGGGAACCCACATGTCATGACTAAGGCCCGGTCCGGTGAGTAATACTGGACGACACCGCTATCTATGAATACATGGCGGTGCCGTGCAGTACCTCTTGACTGAGACTTTCCACCCCAATCCTCGTTTGATGCGTTCAGCGCCCCATGACGACTAATATAAAGCTAGTCTATGGCACTAATTTTCTAGGTTTTTCCAGTTACAGTTCACGGGTGTGTAAAGAGTCAATAGCTATGGATTTCAGCGTTCATTCCATGACGTGGATAAATGCGATGTTATAGTAATTGCTGGGATCTGACTGATACTTCTTCCGAGGTCACAATCCCAACGATTGGTTGGAAGTAACTCCCTGCATAACATCCTCCAACTTTTTCGGTCCTACGCCTTCCTCTTCAGCTTTGGGTGCATTCGAGCTCCTGCATCCTCCTTCAGTTGATTCCTTTTTCGGTCGGTCAGTCTCTCTCTCTCTTCAAAAGAGCACTCTAGCACTCTGATCCCATAACCAGTGAAATCAAAAATTAAGCGGTTACCTCGAATAGAGGGACTCCTTGCACGCGGAGACACTGCAGCGCAGGGAACTTGCCCAACCGGTGGACATCGTCCCAGGATGCCAGGTTGGTGTAATTGAGGTTAAGGAACCGGAGGTTTCTAAAAAAGTGGTGCGCTGAAGTGTCCTCCTTGGCGCCGCCATCCTCGCACTCGCTCTCAGACCTCGTATAAACTGCCGGCGACTCCCCGGGGTCCAGGCTCTCTATGGGACACTCGGCCAGGACTAGATACTCCAACGACGGGAAACTCTCGCCCAGCTTGCGTACCTCGTGCCACGTGTGTACGGGGTTGCCTGGAATTGAAAGAAATTGCTTCGAGATCTCATTAAAGTATAATTGGTATGAATGCTAATTACCGTTGTCAACACTTGACCGGGGCAAACAGAGGTGATAGATTTCAAATTTGTGGTCTAATATTCTTATTAATAATATAGACTAAGTGCCTACTGGCCCCAGAACTATTTTCAAGTAAGAACTTAAAATCGTTCTTAGAGTTACGTAGTTAGGTGAATTTTGATAAATTAATGCTGAGCTTTTATTTGATTAACATTTATGGTTTGAGCGTGAGGGCTGTTGGGAGACAAGTTGTATATTTGGCAATAACTTTGCCCATAGAGGTATCCTATGCTGCTAACCAGTAAAGTGGAGCTTCCTCAGTCGCCCATGGCGTATTTTCTTGGGGCTTCTGCCCTCCTCACAGCCGTCACACAGGTCGACGCAGTGGAAGTCGTTGAAGCTCAGATGCAGTTCTTCCAAGCCCGGTAACGACTTCAACAGGCTCTGCACGGACTTCCACTTCACGTGGGTCGAATTTATAACCTACAAACAAATGCACAGTAGATTATGGCCCGGTACACACCGCCGCAATTTGGCGACGTTTTTTCTATTGTAATGATACGGTTGGTGCAAACCCACAGAGTCTACTTCAGAAAGATTCTATGATCTGGCGTGCCTCATGGCAGCTTAAAAAATCAGCAAGAAACTTTCTAATAGTTTTTTGGCTACAATGAAAAAGACGTTGGCAAATAGTGACAACGAGAATCGTGGGGGTGTGAACAGAGAATCAATCAAATACCTCACTATTTGTTGATTTATGTAGAAACCCCCAGGAAACATAGATCATACAGCCAAACAAGAACACTGTTATGGAAGATTTCAAGCATTGTCACGCCTTCCAAAACGTGCTGTTGTTTTCCTACAGATGAGCGACCCATGATCTTATTATATAATTTGGCTTGAATGTTGAATCACTGAATCAGCGCACCGGTGAATGAGGCTCTGACAACGGTTGGCCAATGGCGCTAGTGGCACACAGCCAAAATCTTGAGCGGATAAACACATTGCAATTGAAGTGCAACGAATTATTTGGTCAGATGGCGATTAACCAGTTCAAAGGTGGCAGTTTTGGATAATACGATATAACTGAGGTCCGACTCTGAGGATTCAAAGATTTTCACCTTGGCATATTTATACTTCAAAGGTTAAATGAATAATTCCATATTATAATTTACAGTACCGTACGTGTATGGGGATTTCTGTAAAAAAAAAAAATACGTCAGGATTTGATATTTTATGCAAAAAACCGTAACATAGGCTCATCCAATAGAAAAGTTAGTAAGCAATTAAATCCGGCGAAATTCACTTACAGCTACTTTTTAATGAGATTCAAAAGCGTGGGCTGCCTGACAATTTTTCGATAGGAAGGTGAGCGGCCATCAATAGTACGCAATAACTCTAGCAATACTTAATAAATAGCTAGGTACTTTAAAACATGTTATAGATTGATGCTCCACTTACTAATTATTTACCGGGCGTTTTCTTGTCCAAAATAGAACAAAGGATTAATCTAATCTTCAGTATGACGGAGCGTGCGAAATTTTGGTAACCAATTTAGATATTTGGCACAATGTCCACAACATCTGGGCCCAGCACATGTCAGCGATATTACGTCATATCTCAGTGATCTCAAAAATATAAAATTTCCGAAATATTGACGACGAGCATCGACTATACAGGTATATGCTTTTAGTAATTAGTTGTAGGCCCTACTCAATTTACTATTACAGATGCACATTACTATAGCTTACCAAATTAGTTAGAAGAGGATAGGTGTGACTGTCTGTGAGTTCTTGTGATAAATCATTAAAACTTAAATTGACGAAATTCAATCGAGGCATCGATCCGAGAATATTTTTAACTTGACTCCATTCGTTTAACCTGAAATTTAAACAACAGCTAAAATAAGACCTTGGAAGGAGTGAGATTTATTGAATTTGCAAGGGTCAATAGATTTGATTAATAATAATAATAATAAAAACTATGAGAAGAAAAGATTCTTCGGTGGTTTATCTAACATTAGCAAGGTCTAGAATATTTGTTTCTAAAGCAACCATGCCATGACGTAGCTAAGTAATCCCCGATGCGATTGGCTGTTAACCTCAAAGGCTTGTTGCCACTGTAGCTGTGTCGCTTACCTATTCTGGGCCAGGTCTAACTCGAGGACATCTGCACACTTGGCTGTCAGCTGGTCGCTGCCGGCAGTCTCAATTCCGCAGTCATTCAGCACTAGCAAAGAAGGCATCAAGTTCCTGAAATAATATAATAAGATGGTTGAAATTTTCGATTTGGAGATTACAGTGGATTTGCATGTTTTGAGGTCCCAGGTACCCAAAAACACGGTTTTTACGAAATGTCGGTAAGATTGTCTGTCGATTTGTGGGAAAGCTACTCGGTGGATTTGGATGAAATTCGGCTAGTAGGTTCACAGAAATCATGCCCCGGGGCAGTTTTTTTTATATTTTGGGTTAACTCAATTTTGGGGGTTTCTCCCTAAAAAAACGGCGCCAACCATTTTCTTTTAATTAACATTATATTGTAGCCGTTATTAATGTTAACAAAACTCTCTTGATAGTGTGATTCTGGTGGTAAAAATGTTAGATTAAGTATCTGTCTAAGAAATTATGGATTACTCATGGACCAAAACCCAAAATTACTGTATTAGTCTGCCCGTTCTAGACTACACAATCGTTCCATCTATCAATTCAGTCATTTTGGGCAGGGAATGTCGAGGGAAACGAAATTTAACCCCAAACAAAATTATTAACCATAGAATTACTCATTATCTATCTTGGTACCTATACCAATTGATAAATTGGAAAGCATGTTCGAGTAAACTCGGACCGGTCCTTTAATAAAAAAATCGTGCTAGTCATTACAATTTTATGATCAACCAAATAAATCATTTTGCAATATGATGAACGGAGTGCTGTAGTAGACATTTTCAAAATTAAAATCGGACAAGCTTATCATTGAAAAAATAACAATAAAAAATAACTGTCTCAATTCCAACGCTAACCTGAATTTTAAACCGATGGATAACGCTACAACGACTGTACGTATTCAAATTATTTCATTTTCTTGACTCCCACGGTAAGGACCAGTACAGACGAACGATCGCAACATGGCAGGCGCGCTGGGATTTGTCATTGGAGCAAATGGGTTGGTGGAAACCTCTACTCCAAAAGATTTCTGTCGCGGAGGTTTTTGGCACCTGCGTCAAAACTGAAAAGTACACTCTGCCCCAGCCTATTTCCTTCAATGACAAATTTCCTTATGCGCGTGCGACATTCACATCGTCCGTGTGTACCCAGTCTTACGTCAATTCTTTAACGCAATTTTGGGGCATCAAGAAACTGTATTGTGTGCAACTTTCAGCTATTAATAAATAAAAAATAATATATTTTTCAACTCACACACACCACGTTATCCTATTGTAAAGCAATCACTTACACTTGTTAGCGCTAATTCGAATACGACTGTATTAGAAAATATATACCTCGGGTTCACTTTGGGAACATAGATGAGGACAGTATTCCCACCGTAGTCCTCTTCCTCCTGCTTCCCGCCGTATTTCGAGTCGATGGCCTCTTCAAGCGACGGCATTGCTTACACTGCAACGAAATAAAAACAAATTCAAACATAATGTATGTGTATATATATGACCACAGTTAGCAGTTATTGGTTGCCATGACTACCTTCGCTAACGGGGCCGAAACAGAACGAAAAAAAAACAGCCTCATTGGGCTCAAGTACAGTGGGTTACAACAGAAGGGGAAAGCTCGATGGTATTTGGAGAATGTAGGACTCTCCATTGCGTAAACCTTTACATTTTTAAAAATAGTAACAATGTTAGTAGGTCAGAGACTTAATAATCGATGCGTACAGTCCGCGCTTACACCGCGCCAACATTGACACTTCCTCCGCCATTGGTTTTCTACGCATTATACTTCTCACTAAAACTGTAGTTTAGTTAATAAAAGTTAGATAATAAAAGTCGAAATGGGAGGTTAAGGAAGTCTGTGTACCTAATTCCTATTTATGTAAGATAATAACGTGATGAGAAGCACTTTCATAAGAAATGCAGTTGCACGAGGGCAAATTAAGCAGACGGTCTAGCACCATCCCGGTAGAGGGCAAATATCTCTCGAGTGAGAACCTTCTTGAGCACGCCTGTCGCCTGCTACATTTGCCCTTGCACCGTATCAGTAGCGGTATTAACTTATCAGAAAAACATAAAAATGCCAATAGGACAGTCATTTGAAAAGTGATAGTGCGCACCGCAGTAATCAGCTGGCCATATCATAGTATTCGCGGCCTTGGCCATACTCATATTGCATCAACTGCGGACGTGCTCGTCGCTATTACACCCAATCGTTACGATCCATGCAATCCCACTTATGATATTCTACTAGGCGGTTTTGTACCTGTAATGAAACTACACGTACGGGGTATCCCTAGATGCCCTGGCATATCCCCCGCCAAACAAAATATTCTGTCTATGTTTCAAATATGGTGAGAAGGCGCGAGGATGACGTTCCATCTAATTGGTACTTGGGTGCATCAATTTTGCCCAACCGGGACTTCAACACCATTCACTCGATTGGTAGAATCAATTTTTTAGCTTGTTTTGTGCCCCCTCCACTGCCAGGCACAGACAACAGACATGCGGAAGGATTTGTTGAATTAACCAAGCATCAAAACACTATACAATAATATAATAATAATAATATGTGTATTGATAACAATTTTACATTACACAGATCAGCAGTGCTTAGCCACAACAGCTACATAGCTGAAAGAGAATCAACGTACATTATCACTCAAATTAAAAATAGAAATAAATAAAGGATTTATGAGGACATGAGGAACTCCACGTTTTCTACTGCACACAGCCAGACCTAAGTTGACTTGTCAATAGTTGATAGTTATTTTAAGTTTGGTACTATTTACTTTATAAACAAGTTATCTCTCCATAGATAAGGCTTTGCTGATCTAATAACCGGTGCACTGCCTTAATCCGAGTACCTCCACTACCAGTTCATTATGCAAAGTCGATTTTCATAGGAATTATCGAGGGTAGAGCCGTCAAATGGCGGAACTGCCAATAGTTTTTTATACAAATCAAATTCGGTATTCATCGCCAATCTGTGTTATAGAAAGAGGTACACATCAATTCAAATCAAAAATTCATTCTCTCATTTTTTGAAAGCTCTACGATTGATATTTGCACTTATAAGGCTTTTCCCCTTCCGACATACGATATTAGCAGATGGTTCTATAGATTAATTACCTAACTTAGCAGCAGACAAACCGTGTTGGCTGGCTCGAATCCGGCCCAGTTAAGTAAGCGACTGACCTCCAACCAGTTGGACGGAACGGATAAGCCGACCGTGGCAGAACGGATAATTGCGACATCAAATAACCGTCCACTAAGCTAACTGTCAATGTCCACGTTAAAATAGCCAACAATAGTTGCTGACTGTCATAACATGGTAATTGATAATTTGATCTTCCGATCCACAGGAAAATGACTTTCAAACTATAGCGATGCATTTATTTATAAATGATTATAAAATACTGTACATTTTGCAGCACCTTTTGGTTACAGAATAACTCAAAAACGTTTACGTTTTATGAGTGTGGGAAATATTGTAGGACCGGACTGTTTTCAATGTTTACTGAATATGATAGACGCCGCACAAACCTCTTTACGGTTCAACAATTATAATTTGTTTACAAGCTTTATCCCCTTATGTCATTTCAAACCCGACTCTCCCTGTCGCGAAGAGGCCTTGGAACACCAATAACAAATTCACAATCACTGCAGGCTATACGTTCTATAATGCAAGTCTTCAAGACGTCAAGGAAGGACATTACTGTGAAATATTGAAGATTGTGTACTAATCCAGAGAACGCCAAAGGTCTCAAGGTGATACACTCGCAAGAGGAACAGCTACCAATACAACTGCTTTATTACACTTTTAGTAAGAAACGACACAGGGCTTGTAAAGTGTTGGTAAATTACACTGCACGGCGTCCAGTATCCGCTGGATACATCTTTCCAAACGATGGTGGGACACCCTCTTGAACGCCTGTGCAGTATGCTATACAAAGTTGGCACAAAGTACATTGCTATTGTTGTCTTTAGGTTTGTGTTAAAGGGCACCGGTGTAGACTGTAGGGCAAGAGACCTGGGGAGGATAGATAACTGAAACTAATTATCAGAGTTTCCATAGTCAGCACAATACCCAATATTGGCCAATTAATTTTTATTTATTGTATATATAACATACGATACGTTAGTATATAAACTTTGTGATGGTCGAAATTTTCGGTTCCGAGATTTCAACGGATTTACACGTTTTGAGGTCCCAGTATCCCAAAACCCTAACCAACTCCATTTTAAAGGATCGATGAGACAATTGCATTACCTCTACGCCATGCCATCTTACCGCACCTCATCATCACTTTCTCGGCATGTCTGCACTTTAAATTATACTTTAAATATTTCAGTATGTACGCATCACCTCACGATCATGTAACAAGAATTCGGCAGTGTTGTTTTAATTGACGTTTATGTGAATACCATAAATCCATTTTTTTAATATACTGTATCATGTTCAACAGTTCAAGTACAAAGTCAAAGTAGAAATAATTAAATATTTGTCTATATTCCCCTAAATCTTGGCCCAAAAAGGCAGCAACCGTGGGACCTCACGAGATTCTTTCGAATACAATTCAAAATGCTTGTTATACATGTAACCATAGAACAAAAATAACACCAAAACCCGATGTTTTGATTGGTTGGCCCCAATCATCTTCCTATACGAAACAAGTCCAAAGTTGTCACAGGGCTTGCCCGTTCGCTGCACGCTACTTCAAATTTGGCGCGAAACATATTGTATCTCTCGACAATGTGACAGTCAAGTAACATTGCTATTTTATTTTTCAGTTTACAACAACACTTGCCACTATTAATATCCGGGTTGTTCAGTTTTGGTGAGAAGTTAATTTTGGCAATTTAGTAGCATGTGGCAGGTCGCAACAGAATAAGTCGCGCCGGGTCGTGTTTAGTTGTGTTGTGAACGTATAACAGGCTATTTATTTTTAAAAAAAATGAATATTCACTGGCACGAAGAATATGATAAATTTTGGATAAGACATAGATTCAGTGAAATGGGACTGAGCAAGAAGCTTATGAAGGGCATGGAGTCGTTGGGAATACACCTCCCCACGCCCATACAACAGCGTTCTATAGCCGTGTGCTTGACAGGTCGGCATGTTATTATACAGGCTGGCAGGTGTAACGGCAAAATCACAGCCCTGTGTATAGCTGTCGTGCAGCAGATTAACCCCAAGGAGCGGCGATGTCAGGCTATAATTGCAGTGCCCACGTGGGAAATAGCTCGCGAAATATCTTGGTTGCTGACGGCACTTGGTGAGCCTATGAACGTTAGGTGCAACGAACCGAAAGACTCGGTGTTTGACAGATTTGACGCGGACAGAATTCGGAAGGGGGTTCACGTGGTTGTAGCTACTCTTGACTGCATTGATGAATTGATGCGCGCAGGTCACTTGCCCGTATACGGTATCAAAATTTTTGGGCTCGTTGAAGCACACAAATTGCTAAAAGGCGAGTTTAGGCAGAAAATTGATTTTATTTATCCCCGCCTTGAGTCAAATAATGTTCAAATAATTAGCCTCTCTCTTCAGTTAGCTGATGATACCTTGGAGCTAGCTAAAAAACTCCTTCATAACCCTGTTAACGTATATTATGTGGTACAAAACCATCAATTGAGCGCAGTTAGGCAATTCATGGTCAAATCGACTGATAAATGGAAACAATTTTGCCAACTATGGGAAAAGCTGGGCACTCGCCAGGCCATCATCTTCTGTAACACGAAAGAGCACGTTGACCAAGTTCAGGAGAGGTTTGAAGCTCTAGACCTGACAGTGGCGGCTGTGCATGAGCGTACCAGTGCGACAGGACGGAAATACCTGATGCAGCAATTTCGGGCGGGAGCCCGCACACTTCTTGTTACCACAGATTTGTACCCTCGCTGTGCCGTATTAAGACAAGTATCCATTGCAATCAGCTACGGTCTGCCATCGAGTTGTAAGCATTATATACACAGAGTGCTTAGCTGCCACATAGGGGGCGTTCTCATAAACTTGGTGACTGATGAAGACACCCGTCAATTGAAGGACATTGAGGACTTCTTCAACCTAACCATGGAAGGAATGCCTGCTGATGTTACAGACATATTATAGGTACAATTGAGCACTGCCGGCGAATTCGTTCAGTGTTTTGGTTCAAATAATGTTTGTTTTATTGTTTTTATCAGGTGACTGGTGATTTTTAATTTAATTCATGGCATAAAATACAATTTGATTATTACTTAACGAGTGAGGTTACGCTTGAAAGAAAGCTAAGGTGAAGACATGAAATAAAGGCTCAGCTTTCAGTTTTGTTACAAACAAAGGACTGCCGAGTCATTTGAACGGAATTAGTTTTTAAACGAATAATTCCATAAAAAAATCTTCAAAAATAGAAGCTTTCTCAAAACGCAGCCCGACATGTTTTTATTATTGCTGTTATATACTCGTAAAATCTGGGTAATCCCTTAGTTGTGTTCGATAATGTTTACAGCTGTAGAACGAGATAACATTCCATGAAATTACTCGGCCTCCACTTGTTTGTAAACAAATTTGAAAACCCAACCTTATTTTATGCATGACATATTGCT
>CAXART010000008.1:0-54000 GCA_963971405.1 Psococerastis gibbosa | reverse complement strand
TGGCTCACTGTGTTGTAATTAACATTGAGCAATTGCTCCTGCGAGTTCATCGGTGTAAATGTAGCTAAAAAAAATTCATTCGACAAGAAAAAGAAAAATAGCTATTTACTTATTTTATTTTTTTTAAAGGTTTTAAAAAGATATAGGTGCCTTAATTTTGCTTATTTTGGATCAATGTATTGTACTTAACAGTAAGCAATTGTTCCTGCGTGTTCATCGGTGTAAATGTAGCTAAAAAAAATTCATTCGACAAGAATAAGAAAAATAGCAATTTACTTATTTTATTTTTTTTAAAGGTCTGAAAAAGATATAGGTGTCTTAATTTTGCTTATTTTAACTCATTGTATTGTAGTTAACATTGAGCAATTGCTCCTGCGTGTTCATCGGTGTAAATGTTGCTGAAACAAATTCATTCGACAAGAATAAGAAAAATAGCTATTTACTTATTTTATTTTTTTAAAGGTTTTATAAAGATATAGGTGTCTTAATTTTGCTTATTTTGGCTCATTGTATTGTACTTGACATTGACCAATTGCTCCTGCGTGTTCGTCGGTTCAAATGTTGCTAAAAAAAATTCATTCGACAAGAATAAAAAAAATTGCTATTTACTTATTTTATTTTTTTTAAAGGTCTTGATATGATAAGGGTGTCTTAATTTTGCTTATTTTGGCTCATTGTATTGAACTTAACATTGAGCAATTGCTCCTGCGTGTTCATCGGAGTAAATGTAGCTAAACAAAATTCATTCGACAAGAAAACGAAAAATAGCTATATACTTATTTTATTTTTTTTAATGGTCTTGAAATGATATGGGTGTCTTAATTTGGCTTATTTTGGCTCATTGTATTGTAATTAACATTAAGCAATTGCTCCTGCGCGTTCATCGGTGTAAATGTAGCTAAAAAAAATTCATTCGACAAGAATAGGAAAAATAGCTATTTACTTATTTTATTTTTTTAAAGGTTTTAAAAAGATATAGGTGTCTTAATTTTGCTTATTTTGGCTCATTGTATTGTACTTAACATTGGCCACTTGCTCCTGCGTGTACATCGGTGTAAATGTAGCTACAAAAAATTCATTCGACAAGAATACGAAAAATAGCTATATATTATTTTATTTTTTTTAAAGGTCTTGATATGATAAGGGTGTCTTGATTTTGCTTATTTTGGCTCATTGTATTGTACTTAACATTGGGCAATTGCTCCTGCGTGTTCATCGGTGTAAATGTAGCTAAAAAAAATTCATTCGTTAAGAATAAGAAAAATAGCTATTTACGTATTTTATTTTTTTTAAAGGTTTTAAAAAGATATAGGTGCCTTAGTTTTGCTTATTTTGGCTCAATGTATTGTACTTAACATTGAGCAATTGTTCCTGCGTGTTCGCCGGTGTAAATGTAGCTAAAAAAAATTCATTCGACAAGAATACGAAAAATAGCTATATACTTATTTTTTTTTTTATAGGTCTTGATATGACACGGGTTTCTTAATTTGGCTTATTTAGGCTCATTGTATTGTAATTAACATTGAGCAATTGCTCCTGCGTGTTCATCGGTGTAAATGTGGCTAAAAAAAATTCATTCGACAAGAATAAGAAAAATAGCTATTTACTTATAATTTTTTTAAATTTTTTAAAAAGATATAGGTGTCTTAATTTTGCTTATTTTGGCTCATTGTATTGTACTTGACATTGAGAAATTGCTCCTGCGTGTTCATCGGTGTAAATGTAGCTAAAAAAAATTCATTCGACAAGAATAAGAAAAATAGCTATTTACTTATTTTATTTTTTTAAAGGTCTCAAAAAGATATAGGTGTCATAATTTTGCTTGTTTAGGTACATTGTGTAGTACTTAACATTGAGCAATTGCTCCTGCGTGTTCATCGGTGTAAATGTAGCTACAAAAAATTCATTCGACAAGAATACGAAAAATAGCTATATATTTATTTTATTTTTTTTAATGGTCTTGAAATGATATGGGTGTCTTAATTATGCTTATTTTGGCTCATTGTATTGTACTTAACATTGAGCAATTGCTCCTGCGTGTTCGCCGGTGTAAATGTAGCTACAAAAAATTCATTCGACAAGAATACGAAAAATAGCTATATACTTATTTTTTTTTAAAGGTCTTGATGTGACACGGGTTTCTTAATTTGGCTTATTTTGGCTCACTGTGTTGTAATTAACATTGAGCAATTGCTCCTGCGTGTTAATCGGAGTAAATGTAGCTAAACAAAATTCATTCGACAAGAATACGAAAAATAGCTTTTTACTTATTTTATTTTTTTAAAGGTTTTAAAAAGATATAGGTGTCTAAGTGTTGCTTATTTTGGCTCTCTGTATTGTACTTGACATTGAGCAATTGCTCCTGCGTGTTCATCGGAGTAAATGTAGCTAAACAAAATTCATTCGACAAGAATACGAAAAATAGCTATATACTTATTTTATTTTTTTTAAAGGTCTTGATATGACACGGCTGTCTTAATTTGGCTTATTTTGGCTCATTGTATTGTATTTAACATTAAGCAATTGCTCCTGCGCGTTCATCGGTGTAAATGTAGCTAAAAAAAATTCATTCGACAAGAATAAGAAAAATAGCTATTTACTTATTTTATTTTTTTAAAGGTTTTAAAAAGATATAGGTGTCTAAGTGTTGCTTATTTTGGCTCACTGTATTGTACTTGACATTGAGCAATTGCTCCTGCGTGTTCATCGGTGTAAATGTAGCTAAAAAAAATTCATTCGACAAGAATAAGAAAAATAGCTATTTACTTATTTTATTTTTTTAAAGGTCTTAAAAAGATATAGGTGTCATAATTTTGCTTGTTTAGGTACACTGTGTAGTACTTAACATTGAGCAATTGCTCCTGCGTGTTCATCGGTGTAAATGTAGCTACAAAAAATTCATTCGACAAGAATACTAAAAATAGCTATATATTTATTTTATTTTTTTTAATGGTCTTGAAATGATATGGGTGTCTTAATTTTGCTTATTTTGACTCATTGTATTGTACTTAACATTGAGCAATTGCTCCTGCGTGTTCATCGGAGTAAATGTAGCTAAACAAAATTCATTCGACAAGAATACGAAAAATAGCTATATACTTATTTTATTTTTTTTAAAGGTCTTGATATGACACGGCTGTCTTAATTTGGCTTATTTTAGCTCATTGTATTGTAATTAACATTAAGCAATTGCTCCTGCGCGTTCATCGGTGTAAATGTAGCTAAAAAAAATTCATTCGACAAGAATAAGAAAAATAGCTATTTACTTATTTTATTTTTTTAAAGGTTTTAAAAAGATGTAGGTGTCTTTATTTTGCTTATTTTAGCTCATTGTATTGTAATTAACATTAAGCAATTGTTCCTGCGTGTTCGCCGGTGTAAATGTAGCTACAAAAAATTCATTCGACAAGAATACGAAAAATAGCTATATACTTATTTTTTTTTTAAAGGTCTTGATATGACACGGCTTTCTTTATTTGGCTTATTTTGGCTCACTGTGTTGTAATTAACATTGAGCAATTGCTCCTGCGTGTTCATCGGTGTAAATGTAGCTACAAAAAATTCATTCGACAAGAATACAAAAAATAGCTATATACTTCTTTTTTTTTTAAAGGTCTTTAAAAGATATAGGTGTCTTTATTTTGCTTATTTTGGCTCAATGTATTGTATTTAATATTGAGCAATTGCTCCTGCGTGTTCATCGGTGTAAATGTAGCTTAAAAAAATTCATACGGCAAGAATACGAAAAATAGCTATGTACTTATTTTTTTTTTTTACAGGTCTTGATATGATATGAGTGTCTTAATTTTGCTTAATTTGGCTCATTGTATTGTACTTAACATTAAGCAATTGCTCCTGCGTGTTCATCGGTGTAAATGTAGCTAAAAAAAATTCATTCGACAAGAATAAGAAAAACAGCTATTTAATTTTTTTTTTTTTTTTAAAGGTCTTAATAAGATATAGGTGTCTTAATTTAGCTTATTTAGGCTCATTGTATTGTACTTAACATTGACCACTTGCTCCTGCGTGTACATCGGTGTAAATGTAGCTACAAAAAATTCATTCGACAAGAATACGAAAAATAGCTATATACTTATTTTTTTTTTTTTAAAGGTCTTGATATGACACGGGTGTCTTAATTTGGCTTATTTTGGCTCATTGTATAGTAATTAACATTGAGCAATTGCTCTGCGTGTTCATCGGTGTAAATGTAGCTAAAAAAAATTCATTCGACAAGAATAAGAAAAATAGCTATTTACTTATTTTATTTTTTTAAAGGTTTTAAAAAGATATAGGTGTCTTAATTTTGCTTATTTTGGCTCATTTTATTGTACTTGACATTAAACAATTGCTCCTGCGTGTTCATCGGTTTAAATGTTGCTAAAAAAAATTCATTCGACAAGAATAAAAAAAATAGCTATTTACTTATTTTATTTTTTTTAAAGGTCTTGATATGATAAGGGTGTCTTAATTTTGCTTATTTTGGCTCATTGTATTGTACTTAACATTGGGCAATTGCTCCTGCGTGTTCATCGGTGTAAATGTAGCTAAAAAAAATTCATTCGACAAGAATAAGAAAAATAGCTATTTACTTATTTTATTTTTTTTAAAGGCTTTAAAAAGATATAGGTGCCTTAGTTTTGCTTATTTTGGCTCAATGTATTGTACTTAACATTGAGCAATTGTTCCTGCGTGTTCATCGGTGTAAATGTAGCTAAAAAAAATTCATTCGACAAGAATAAGAAAAATAGCTATTTACTTATTTTATTTTTTTTAAAGGTCTTAAAAAGATATAGGTGTCTTAGTTTTGCTTATTTTGGCTCAATGTATTGTACTTAACATTGGCCACTTGCTCCTGCGTGTTCTTCGGTGTAAATGTAGCTACAAAAAATTCATTCGACAAGAATACGAAAAATAGCTATATACTTATTTTATTTTTTTTAAAGGTCTTGATATGACACGGGTGTCTTAATTTGGCTTATTTTGGCTCATTGTATAGTAATTAACATTGAGCAATTGCTCCTGCGTGTTCATCGGTGTAAATGTAGCTAAAAAAAATTCATTCGACAAGAATAAGAAAAATAGCTATTTACTTATTTTATTTTTTTAAAGGTTTTAAAAAGATATAGGTGTCTTAATTTTGCTTATTTTGGCTCATTTTATTGTACTTGACATTAAACAATTGCTCCTGCGTGTTCATCGGTTTAAATGTTGCTACAAAAAATTCATTCGACAAGAATACGAAAAATAGCTATATACTTATTTTATTTTTTTTAAAGGTCTTGATAAGATATAGGTGCCTTAGTTTTGCTTATTTTGGCTCAATGTATTGTACTTAACATTAAACAATTGCTCCTGCGTGTTCATCGGTTTAAATGTTGCTACAAAAAATTCATTCGACAAGAATACGAAAAATAGCTATATACTTATTTTTTTTTTTAAAGGTCTTGATATGACACGGCTTTCTTTATTTGGCTTATTTTGGCTCACTGTGTTGTAATTAACATTGAGCAATTGCTCCTGCGTGTTCATCGGTGTAAATGTAGCTACAAAAAATTCATTCGACAAGAATACAAAAAATAGCTATATACTTCTTTTTTTTTTAAAGGTCTTTAAAAGATATAGGTGTCTTTATTTTGCTTATTTTGGCTCAATGTATTGTATTTAATATTGAGCAATTGCTCCTGCGTGTTCATCGGTGTAAATGTAGCTTAAAAAAATTCATACGGCAAGAATACGAAAAATAGCTATTTACTTATTTTATTTTTTTTAAAGGTCTTGAAAAGATATGGGTGTCTTAATATTGCTTATTTTGGCTCACTGTACTATATCTAACATTAGGCAATTGCTCCAGCGTGTTCATCGGTGTAAATGTAGCTACAAAAAATTCATTCGACAAGAATACGAAAAATAGCTATGTACTTATTTTTTTTTTTTACAGGTCTTGATATGATATGAGTGTCTTAATTTTGCTTAATTTGGCTCATTGTATTGTACTTAACATTAAGCAATTGCTCCTGCGTGTTCATCGGTGTAAATGTAGCTAAAAAAAATTCATTCGACAAGAATAAGAAAAACAGCTATTTACTTATTTTATTTTTTTTAAAGGTCTTAATAAGATATAGGTGTCTTAATTTAGCTTATTTAGGCTCATTGTATTGTACTTAACATTGACCACTTGCTCCTGCGTGTACATCGGTGTAAATGTAGCTACAAAAAATTCATTCGACAAGAATACGAAAAATAGCTATATACTTATTTTATTTTTTTTAAAGGTCTTGATATGACACGGGTGTCTTAATTTGGCTTATTTTGGCTCATTGTATAGTAATTAACATTGAGCAATTGCTCTGCGTGTTCATCGGTGTAAATGTAGCTAAAAAAAATTCATTCGACAAGAATAAGAAAAATAGCTATTTACTTATTTTATTTTTTTAAAGGTTTTAAAAAGATATAGGTGTCTTAATTTTGCTTATTTTGGCTCATTTTATTGTACTTGACATTAAACAATTGCTCCTGCGTGTTCATCGGTTTAAATGTTGCTAAAAAAAATTCATTCGACAAGAATAAAAAAAATAGCTATTTACTTATTTTATTTTTTTTAAAGGTCTTGATATGATAAGGGTGTCTTAATTTTGCTTATTTTGGCTCATTGTATTGTACTTAACATTGGGCAATTGCTCCTGCGTGTTCATCGGTGTAAATGTAGCTAAAAAAAATTCATTCGACAAGAATAAGAAAAATAGCTATTTACTTATTTTATTTTTTTTAAAGGCTTTAAAAAGATATAGGTGCCTTAGTTTTGCTTATTTTGGCTCAATGTATTGTACTTAACATTGAGCAATTGTTCCTGCGTGTTCATCGGTGTAAATGTAGCTAAAAAAAATTCATTCGACAAGAATAAGAAAAATAGCTATTTACTTATTTTATTTTTTTTAAAGGTCTTAAAAAGATATAGGTGTCTTAGTTTTGCTTATTTTGGCTCAATGTATTGTACTTAACATTGGCCAATTGCTCCTGCGTGTTCTTCGGTGTAAATGTAGCTACAAAAAATTCATTCGACAAGAATACGAAAAATAGCTATATACTTATTTTATTTTTTTTAAAGGTCTTGATATGACACGGGTGTCTTAATTTGGCTTATTTTGGCTCACTGTATAGTAATTAACATTGAGCAATTGCTCCTGCGTGTTCATCGGTGTAAATGTAGCTAAAAAAAATTCATTCGACAAGAATAAGAAAAATAGCTATTTACTTATTTTATTTTTTTAAAGGTTTTAAAAAGATATAGGTGTCTTAATTTTGCTTATTTTGGCTCATTTTATTGTACTTGACATTAAACAATTGCTCCTGCGTGTTCATCGGTTTAAATGTTGCTACAAAAAATTCATTCGACAAGAATACGAAAAATAGCTATATACTTATTTTATTTTTTTTAAAGGTCTTGATATGACACGGGTGTCTTAATTTGGCTTATTTTGGCTCATTGTATAGTAATTAACATTGAGCAATTGCTCCTGCGTGTTCATCGGTGTAAATGTTGCTACAAAAAATTCATTCGACAAGAATACGAAAAATAGCTATATATTTTTTTTATTTTTTTTAATGGTCTTGAAATGATATGGGTGTCTTAATTTTGCTTATTTTGACTCATTGTATTGTACTTAACATTGAGCAATTGCTCCTGCGTGTTCATCGGAGTAAATGTAGCTAAACAAAATTCATTCGACAAGAATAAGAAAAATAGCTATTTACTTATTTTATTTTTTTTAAAGGCTTTAAAAAGATATAGGTGCCTTAGTTTTGCTTATTTTGGCTCAATGTATTGTACTTAACATTGAGCAATTGTTCCTGCGTGTTCATCGGTGTAAATGTAGCTAAAAAAAATTCATTCGACAAGAATAAGAAAAATAGCTATTTACTTATTTTATTTTTTTTAAAGGTCTTAAAAAGATATAGGTGTCTTAGTTTTGCTTATTTTGGCTCAATGTATTGTACTTAACATTGGCCACTTGCTCCTGCGTGTTCTTCGGTGTAAATGTAGCTACAAAAAATTCATTCGACAAGAATACGAAAAATAGCTATTTACTTATTTTATTTTTTTTAAAGGTCTTGATATGACACGGGTGTCTTAATTTGGCTTATTTTGGCTCATTGTATAGTAATTAACATTGAGCAATTGCTCCTGCGTGTTCATCGGTGTAAATGTAGCTAAAAAAAAATTCATTCGACAAGAATAAGAAAAATAGCTATTTACTTATTTTATTTTTTTAAAGGTTTTAAAAAGATATAGGTGTCTTAATTTTGCTTATTTTGGCTCATTTTATTGTACTTGACATTAAACAATTGCTCCTGCGTGTTCATCGGTTTAAATGTTGCTACAAAAAATTCATTCGACAAGAATACGAAAAATAGTTATATACTTATTTTATTTTTTTTAAAGGTCTTGATAAGATATAGGTGCCTTAGTTTTGCTTATTTTGGCTCAATGTATTGTACTTAACATTGAGCAATTGTTCCTGCGTGTTCGCCGGTGTAAATGTAGCTACAAAAAATTCATTCGACAAGAATACGAAAAATAGCTATATACTTATTTTTTTTTTAAAGGTCTTGATATGACACGGCTTTCTTTATTTGGCTTATTTTGGCTCACTGTGTTGTAATTAACATTGAGCAATTGCTCCTGCGTGTTCATCGGTGTAAATGTAGCTACAAAAAATTCATTCGACAAGAATACAAAAAATAGCTATATACTTCTTTTTTTTTTAAAGGTCTTTAAAAGATATAGGTGTCTTTATTTTGCTTATTTTGGCTCAATGTATTGTATTAAATATTGAGCAATTGCTCCTGCGTGTTCATCGGTGTAAATGTAGCTTAAAAAAATTCATACGGCAAGAATACGAAAAATAGCTATTTACTTATTTTATTTTTTTTAAAGGTCTTGAAAAGATATGGGTGTCTTAATATTGCTTATTTTGGCTCACTGTACTATATCTAACATTAGGCAATTGCTCCAGCGTGTTCATCGGTGTAAATGTAGCTACAAAAAATTCATTCGACAAGAATACGAAAAATAGCTATGTACTTATTTTTTTTTTTTACAGGTCTTGATATGATATGAGTGTCTTAATTTTGCTTAATTTGGCTCATTGTATTGTACTTAACATTAAGCAATTGCTCCTGCGTGTTCATCGGTGTAAATGTAGCTAAAAAAAATTCATTCGACAAGAATAAGAAAAACAGCTATTTACTTATTTTATTTTTTTTAAAGGTCTTAATAAGATATAGGTGTCTTAATTTAGCTTATTTAGGCTCATTGTATTGTACTTAACATTGACCACTTGCTCCTGCGTGTACATCGGTGTAAATGTAGCTACAAAAAATTCATTCGACAAGAATACGAAAAATAGCTATATACTTATTTTATTTTTTTTAAAGGTCTTGATGTGACACGGGTGTCTTAATTTGGCTTACTTTGGCTCATTGTATAGTAATTAACATTGAGCAATTGCTCTGCGTGTTCATCGGTGTAAATGTAGCTAAAAAAAATTCATTCGACAAGAATAAGAAAAATAGCTATTTACTTATTTTATTTTTTTAAAGGTTTTAAAAAGATATAGGTGTCTTAATTTTGCTTATTTTGGCTCATTTTATTGTACTTGACATTAAACAATTGCTCCTGCGTGTTCATCGGTTTAAATGTTGCTAAAAAAAATTCATTCGACAAGAATAAAAAAAATAGCTATTTACTTATTTTATTTTTTTTAAAGGTCTTGATATGATAAGGGTGTCTTAATTTTGCTTATTTTGGCTCATTGTATTGTACTTAACATTGGGCAATTGCTCCTGCGTGTTCATCGGTGTAAATGTAGCTAAAAAAAATTCATTCGACAAGAATAAGAAAAATAGCTATTTACTTATTTTATTTTTTTTAAAGGCTTTAAAAAGATATAGGTGCCTTAGTTTTGCTTATTTTGGCTCAATGTATTGTACTTAACATTGAGCAATTGTTCCTGCGTGTTCATCGGTGTAAATGTAGCTAAAAAAAATTCATTCGACAAGAATAAGAAAAATAGCTATTTACTTATTTTATTTTTTTTAAAGGTCTTTAAAAGATATAGGTGTCTTTATTTTGCTTATTTTGGCTCAATGTATTGTATTAAATATTGAGCAATTGCTCCTGCGTGTTCATCGGTGTAAATGTAGCTTAAAAAAATTCATACGGCAAGAATACGAAAAATAGCTATTTACTTATTTTATTTTTTTTAAAGGTCTTGAAAAGATATGGGTGTCTTAATATTGCTTATTTTGGCTCACTGTACTATATCTAACATTAGGCAATTGCTCCAGCGTGTTCATCGGTGTAAATGTAGCTACAAAAAATTCATTCGACAAGAATACGAAAAATAGCTATGTACTTATTTTTTTTTTTTACAGGTCTTGATATGATATGAGTGTCTTAATTTTGCTTAATTTGGCTCATTGTATTGTACTTAACATTAAGCAATTGCTCCTGCGTGTTCATCGGTGTAAATGTAGCTAAAAAAAATTCATTCGACAAGAATAAGAAAAACAGCTATTTACTTATTTTATTTTTTTTAAAGGTCTTAATAAGATATAGGTGTCTTAATTTAGCTTATTTAGGCTCATTGTATTGTACTTAACATTGACCACTTGCTCCTGCGTGTACATCGGTGTAAATGTAGCTACAAAAAATTCATTCGACAAGAATACGAAAAATAGCTATATACTTATTTTATTTTTTTTAAAGGTCTTGATGTGACACGGGTGTCTTAATTTGGCTTACTTTGGCTCATTGTATAGTAATTAACATTGAGCAATTGCTCTGCGTGTTCATCGGTGTAAATGTAGCTAAAAAAAATTCATTCGACAAGAATAAGAAAAATAGCTATTTACTTATTTTATTTTTTTAAAGGTTTTAAAAAGATATAGGTGTCTTAATTTTGCTTATTTTGGCTCATTTTATTGTACTTGACATTAAACAATTGCTCCTGCGTGTTCATCGGTTTAAATGTTGCTAAAAAAAATTCATTCGACAAGAATAAAAAAAATAGCTATTTACTTATTTTATTTTTTTTAAAGGTCTTGATATGATAAGGGTGTCTTAATTTTGCTTATTTTGGCTCATTGTATTGTACTTAACATTGGGCAATTGCTCCTGCGTGTTCATCGGTGTAAATGTAGCTAAAAAAAATTCATTCGACAAGAATAAGAAAAATAGCTATTTACTTATTTTATTTTTTTTAAAGGCTTTAAAAAGATATAGGTGCCTTAGTTTTGCTTATTTTGGCTCAATGTATTGTACTTAACATTGAGCAATTGTTCCTGCGTGTTCATCGGTGTAAATGTAGCTAAAAAAAATTCATTCGACAAGAATAAGAAAAATAGCTATTTACTTATTTTATTTTTTTTAAAGGTCTTGAAAAGATATAGGTGTCTTAGTTTTGCTTATTTTGGCTCAATGTATTGTACTTAACATTGGCCACTTGCTCCTGCGTGTTCTTCGGTGTAAATGTAGCTACAAAAAATTCATTCGACAAGAATACGAAAAATAGCTATATACTTATTTTATTTTTTTTAAAGGTCTTGATATGACACGGGTGTCTTAATTTGGCTTATTTTGGCTCATTGTATAGTAATTAACATTGAGCAATTGCTCCTGCGTGTTCATCGGTGTAAATGTAGCTAAAAAAAATTCATTCGACAAGAATAAGAAAAATAGCTATTTACTTATTTTATTTTTTTAAAGGTTTTAAAAAGATATAGGTGTCTTAATTTTGCTTATTTTGGCTCATTTTATTGTACTTGACATTAAACAATTGCTCCTGCGTGTTCATCGGTTTAAATGTTGCTACAAAAAATTCATTCGACAAGAATACGAAAAATAGCTATATACTTATTTTATTTTTTTTAAAGGTCTTGATATGACACGGGTGTCTTAATTTGGCTTATTTTGGCTCATTGTATAGTAATTAACATTGAGCAATTGCTCCTGCGTGTTCATCGGTGTAAATGTTGCTACAAAAAATTCATTCGACAAGAATACGAAAAATAGCTATATATTTTTTTTATTTTTTTTAATGGTCTTGAAATGATATGGGTGTCTTAATTTTGCTTATTTTGACTCATTGTATTGTACTTAACATTGAGCAATTGCTCCTGCGTGTTCATCGGAGTAAATGTAGCTAAACAAAATTCATTCGACAAGAATACGAAAAATAGCTATATACTTATTTTATTTTTTTTAAAGGTTTTAAAAAGATATAGGTGCCTTAGTTTTGCTTATTTTGGCTCAATGTATTGTACTTAACATTGAGCAATTGTTCCTGCGTGTTCGCCGGTGTAAATGTAGCTACAAAAAATTCATTCGACAAGAATACGAAAAATAACTATATACTTATTTTTTTTTTAAAGGTCTTGATATGACACGGGTTTCTTAATTTGGCTTATTTTGGCTCACTGTGTTGTAATTAACATTGAGCAATTGCTCCTGCGTGTTCATCGGTGTAAATGTAGCTAAAAAAAAGTCATTCGACAAGAATAAGAAAGATAGCTTTTTACTTATTTTATTTTTTTAAAGGTTTTAAAAAGATATAGGTGTCTAAGTGTTGCTTATTTTGGCTCACTGTATTGTACTTGACATTGAGCAATTGCTCCTGCGTGTTCATCGGTTTAAATGTTGCTAAAAAAAATTCATTCGACAAGAATAAAAAAAATAGCTATTTACTTATTTTATTTTTTTTAAAGGTCTTGATATGATAAGGGTGTCTTAATTTTGCTTATTTAGGTACATTGTGTAGTACTTAACATTGAGCAATTGCTCCTGCGTGTTCATCGGTGTAAATGTAGCTACAAACAATTCATTCGACAAGAATACTAAAAATAGCTATATATTTATTTTATTTTTTTAATGGTCTTGAAATGACACGGGTGTCTTAATTTGGCTTATTTTGGCTCATTGTATAGTAATTAACATTGAGCAATTGCTCTGCGTGTTCATCGGTGTAAATGTAGCTAAAAAAAATTCATTCGACAAGAATAAGAAAAATAGCTATTTACTTATTTTATTTTTTTAAAGGTTTTAAAAAGATATAGGTGTCTTAATTTTGCTTATTTTGGCTCATTTTATTGTACTTGACATTAAACAATTGCTCCTGCGTGTTCATCGGTTTAAATGTTGCTAAAAAAAATTCATTCGACAAGAATAAAAAAAATAGCTATTTACTTATTTTATTTTTTTTAAAGGTCTTGATATGATAAGGGTGTCTTAATTTTGCTTATTTTGGCTCATTGTATTGTACTTAACATTGGGCAATTGCTCCTGCGTGTTCATCAGTGTAAATGTAGCTAAAAAAAATTCATTCGACAAGAATAAGAAAAATAGCTATTTACTTATTTTATTTTTTTTAAAGGCTTTAAAAAGATATAGGTGCCTTAGTTTTGCTTATTTTGGCTCAATGTATTGTACTTAACATTGAGCAATTGTTCCTGCGTGTTCATCGGTGTAAATGTAGCTAAAAAAAATTCATTCGACAAGAATAAGAAAAATAGCTATTTACTTATTTTATTTTTTTTAAAGGTCTTGAAAAGATATAGGTGTCTTAGTTTTGCTTATTTTGGCTCAATGTATTGTACTTAACATTGGCCACTTGCTCCTGCGTGTTCTTCGGTGTAAATGTAGCTACAAAAAATTCATTCGACAAGAATACGAAAAATAGCTATATACTTATTTTATTTTTTTTAAAGGTCTTGATATGACACGGGTGTCTTAATTTGGCTTATTTTGGCTCATTGTATAGTAATTAACATTGAGCAATTGCTCCTGCGTGTTCATCGGTGTAAATGTAGCTAAAAAAAATTCATTCGACAAGAATAAGAAAAATAGGTATTTACTTATTTTATTTTTTTAAAGGTTTTAAAAAGATATAGGTGTCTTAATTTTGCTTATTTTGGCTCATTTTATTGTACTTGACATTAAACAATTGCTCCTGCGTGTTCATCGGTTTAAATGTTGCTACAAAAAATTCATTCGACAAGAATACGAAAAATAGCTATATACTTATTTTATTTTTTTTAAAGGTCTTGATATGACACGGGTGTCTTAATTTGGCTTATTTTGGCTCATTGTATAGTAATTAACATTGAGCAATTGCTCCTGCGTGTTCATCGGTGTAAATGTTGCTACAAAAAATTCATTCGACAAGAATACGAAAAATAGCTATATATTTTTTTTATTTTTTTTAATGGTCTTGAAATGATATGGGTGTCTTAATTTTGCTTATTTTGACTCATTGTATTGTACTTAACATTGAGCAATTGCTCCTGCGTGTTCATCGGAGTAAATGTAGCTAAACAAAATTCATTCGACAAGAATACGAAAAATAGCTATATACTTATTTTATTTTTTTTAAAGGTTTTAAAAAGATATAGGTGCCTTAGTTTTGCTTATTTTGGCTCAATGTATTGTACTTAACATTGAGCAATTGTTCCTGCGTGTTCGCCGGTGTAAATGTAGCTACAAAAAATTCATTCGACAAGAATACGAAAAATAACTATATACTTATTTTTTTTTTAAAGGTCTTGATATGACACGGGTTTCTTAATTTGGCTTATTTTGGCTCACTGTGTTGTAATTAACATTGAGCAATTGCTCCTGCGTGTTCATCGGTGTAAATGTAGCTAAAAAAAATTCATTCGACAAGAATAAAAAAAATAGCTATTTACTTATTTTATTTTTTTTAAAGGTCTTGATATGATAAGGGTGTCTTAATTTTGCTTATTTTGGCTCATTGTATTGTACTTAACATTAGGCAATTGCTCCTGCGTGTTCATCGGTGTAAATGTAGCTAAAAAAAATTCATTCGTTAAGAATAAGAAAAATAGCTATTTACTTATTTTATTTTTTTTAAAGGTTTTAAAAAGATATAGGTGCCTTAGTTTTGCTTATTTTGGCTCAATGTATTGTACTTAACATTGAGCAATTGTTCCTGCGTGTTCGCCGGTGTAAATGTAGCTACAAAAAATTCATTCGACAAGAATACGAAAAATAGCTATATACTTATTTTTTTTTTAAAGGTCTTGATATGACACGGCTTTCTTTATTTGGCTTATTTTGGCTCACTGTGTTGTAATTAACATTGAGCAATTGCTCCTGCGTGTTCATCGGTGTAAATGTAGCTACAAAAAATTCATTCGACAAGAATACAAAAAATAGCTATATACTTTTTTTTTTTTTAAAGGTCTTTAAAAGATATAGGTGTCTTTATTTTGCTTATTTTGGCTCAATGTATTGTATTTAATATTGAGCAATTGCTCCTGCGTGTTCATCGGTGTAAATGTAGCTTAAAAAAATTCATACGGCAAGAATACGAAAAATAGCTATTTACTTATTTTATTTTTTTTAAAGGTCTTGAAAAGATATGGGTGTCTTAATATTGCTTATTTTGGCTCACTGTACTATATCTAACATTAGGCAATTGCTCCAGCGTGTTCATCGGTGTAAATGTAGCTACAAAAAATTCATTCGACAAGAATACGAAAAATAGCTATGTACTTATTTTTTTTTTTACAGGTCTTGATATGATATGAGTGTCTTAATTTTGCTTAATTTGGCTCATTGTATTGTACTTAACATTAAGCAATTGCTCCTGCGTGTTCATCGGTGTAAATGTAGCTAAAAAAAATTCATTCGACAAGAATAAGAAAAACAGCTATTTACTTATTTTATTTTTTTTAAAGGTCTTAATAAGATATAGGTGTCTTAATTTAGCTTATTTAGGCTCATTGTATTGTACTTAACATTGACCACTTGCTCCTGCGTGTACATCGGTGTAAATGTAGCTACAAAAAATTCATTCGACAAGAATACGAAAAATAGCTATATACTTATTTTATTTTTTTTAAAGGTCTTGATATGACACGGGTGTCTTAATTTGGCTTATTTTGGCTCACTGTATAGTAGTTAACATTGAGCAATTGCTCTGCGTGTTCATCGGTGTAAATGTAGCTAAAAAAAATTCATTCGACAAGAATAAGAAAAATAGCTATTTAATTATTTTATTTTTTTAAAGGTTTTAAAAAGATATAGGTGTCTTAATTTTGCTTATTTTGGCTCATTTTATTGTACTTGACATTAAACAATTGCTCCTGCGTGTTCATCGGTTTAAATGTTGCTAAAAAAAATTCATTCGACAAGAATAAAAAAAATAGCTATTTACTTATTTTATTTTTTTTAAAGGTCTTGATATGATAAGGGTGTCTTAATTTTGCTTATTTTGGCTCATTGTATTGTACTTAACATTGGGCAATTGCTCCTGCGTGTTCATCGGTGTAAATGTAGCTAAAAAAAATTCATTCGACAAGAATAAGAAAAATAGCTATTTACTTATTTTATTTTTTTTAAAGGCTTTAAAAAGATATAGGTGCCTTAGTTTTGCTTATTTTGGCTCAATGTATTGTACTTAACATTGAGCAATTGTTCCTGCGTGTTCATCGGTGTAAATGTAGCTAAAAAAAATTCATTCGACAAGAATAAGAAAAATAGCTATTTACTTATTTTATTTTTTTTAAAGGTCTTAAAAAGATATAGGTGTCTTAGTTTTGCTTATTTTGGCTCAATGTATTGTACTTAACATTGGCCACTTGCTCCTGCGTGTTCTTCGGTGTAAATGTAGCTACAAAAAATTCATTCGACAAGAATACGAAAAATAGCTATATACTTATTTTATTTTTTTTAAAGGTCTTGATATGACACGGGTGTCTTAATTTGGCTTATTTTGGCTCATTGTATAGTAATTAACATTGAGCAATTGCTCCTGCGTGTTCATCGGTGTAAATGTAGCTAAAAAAAATTCATTCGACAAGAATAAGAAAAATAGCTATTTACTTATTTTATTTTTTTAAAGGTTTTAAAAAGATATAGGTGTCTTAATTTTGCTTATTTTGGCTCATTTTATTGTACTTGACATTAAACAATTGCTCCTGCGTGTTCATCGGTTTAAATGTTGCTACAAAAAATTCATTCGACAAGAATACGAAAAATAGCTATATACTTATTTTATTTTTTTTAAAGGTCTTGATATGACACGGGTGTCTTAATTTGGCTTATTTTGGCTCATTGTATAGTAATTAACATTGAGCAATTGCTCCTGCGTGTTCATCGGTGTAAATGTTGCTACAAAAAATTCATTCGACAAGAATACGAAAAATAGCTATATATTTTTTTTATTTTTTTTAATGGTCTTGAAATGATATGGGTGTCTTAATTTTGCTTATTTTGACTCATTGTATTGTACTTAACATTGAGCAATTGCTCCTGCGTGTTCATCGGAGTAAATGTAGCTAAACAAAATTCATTCGACAAGAATACGAAAAATAGCTATATACTTATTTTATTTTTTTTAAAGGTCTTGATATGACACGGCTGTCTTAATTTGGCTTATTTTGGCTCATTGTATTGTAATTAACATTAAGCAATTGCTCCTGCGCGTTCATCGGTGTAAATGTAGCTAAAAAAAATTCATTCGACAAGAATAAGAATAATAGCTATTTACTTATTTTATTTTTTTAAAGGTTTTAAAAAGATATAGGTGTCTTAATTTTGCTTATTTTGGCTCATTTTATTGTACTTTACATTAAACAATTGCTCCTGCGTGTTCATCGGTTTAAATGTTGCTAAAAAAATTCATTCGACAAGAATAAAAAAAATAGCTATTTACTTATTTTATTTTTTTTAAAGGTCTTGATATGATAAGGGTGTCTTAATTTTGCTTATTTTGGCTCATTGTATTGTACTTAACATTAGGCAATTGCTCCTGCGTGTTCATCGGTGTAAATGTAGCTAAAAAAAATTCATTCGTTAAGAATAAGAAAAATAGCTATTTACTTATTTTATTTTTTTTAAAGGTTTTAAAAAGATATAGGTGCCTTAGTTTTGCTTATTTTGGCTCAATGAATTGTACTTAACATTGAGCAATTGTTCCTGCGTGTTCGCCGGTGTAAATGTAGCTACAAAAAATTCATTCGACAAGAATACGAAAAATAGCTATATACTTATTTTTTTTTTAAAGGTCTTGATATGACACGGCTTTCTTTATTTGGCTTATTTTGGCTCACTGTGTTGTAATTAACATTGAGCAATTGCTCCTGCGTGTTCATCGGTGTAAATGTAGCAACAAAAAATTCATTCGACAAGAATACAAAAAATAGCTATATACTTCTTTTTTTTTTAAAGGTCTTTAAAAGATATAGGTGTCTTTATTTTGCTTATTTTGGCTCAATGTATTGTATTTAATATTGAGCAATTGCTCCTGCGTGTTCATCGGTGTAAATGTAGCTTAAAAAAATTCATACGGCAAGAATACGAAAAATAGCTATTTACTTATTTTATTTTTTTTAAAGGTCTTGAAAAGATATGGGTGTCTTAATATTGCTTATTTTGGCTCATTGTACTATATCTAACATTAGGCAATTGCTCCAGCGTGTTCATCGGTGTAAATGTAGCTACAAAAAATTCATTCGACAAGAATACGAAAAATAGCTATGTACTTATTTTATTTTTTTAAAGGTTTTAAAAAGATATAGGTGTCTTAATTTTGCTTATTTTGGCTCATTTTATTGTACTTGACATTAAACAATTGCTCCTGCGTGTTCATCGGTTTAAATGTTGCTAAAAAAAATTCATTCGACAAGAATAAAAAAAATAGCTATTTACTTATTTTATTTTTTTTAAAGGTCTTGATATGATAAGGGTGTCTTAATTTGGCTTATTTTGGCTCATTGTATAGTAGTTAACATTGAGCAATTGCTCTGCGTGTTCATCGGTGTAAATGTAGCTAAAAAAAATTCATTCGACAAGAATAAGAAAAATAGCTATTTACTTATTTTATTTTTTTAAAGGTTTAAAAAAGATATAGGTGTCTTAATTTTGCTTATTTTGGCTCATTTTATTGTACTTGACATTAAACAATTGCTCCTGCGTGTTCATCGGTTTAAATGTTGCTAAAAAAAATTCATTCGACAAGAATAAAAAAAATAGCTATTTACTTATTTTATTTTTTTTAAAGGTCTTGATATGATAAGGGTGTCTTAATTTTGCTTATTTTGGCTCATTGTATTGTACTTAACATTGGGCAATTGCTCCTGCGTGTTCATCGGTGTAAATGTAGCTAAAAAAAATTCATTCGACAAGAATAAGAAAAATAGCTATTTACTTATTTTATTTTTTTTAAAGGCTTTAAAAAGATATAGGTGCCTTAGTTTTGCTTATTTTGGCTCAATGTATTGTACTTAACATTGAGCAATTGTTCCTGCGTGTTCATCGGTGTAAATGTAGCTAAAAAAAATTCATTCGACAAGAATAAGAAAAATAGCTATTTACTTATTTTATTTTTTTTAAAGGTCTTAAAAAGATATAGGTGTCTTAGTTTTGCTTATTTTGGCTCAATGTATTGTACTTAACATTGGCCACTTGCTCCTGCGTGTTCTTCGGTGTAAATGTAGCTACAAAAAATTCATTCGACAAGAATACGAAAAATAGCTATATACTTATTTTATTTTTTTTAAAGGTCTTGATATGACACGGGTGTCTTAATTTGGCTTATTTTGGCTCATTGTATAGTAATTAACATTGAGCAATTGCTCCTGCGTGTTCATCGGTGTAAATGTAGCTAAAAAAAATTCATTCGACAAGAATAAGAAAAATAGCTATTTACTTATTTTATTTTTTTAAAGGTTTTAAAAAGATATAGGTGTCTTAATTTTGCTTATTTTGGCTCATTTTATTGTACTTGACATTAAACAATTGCTCCTGCGTGTTCATCGGTTTACATGTTGCTACAAAAAATTCATTCGACAAGAATACGAAAAATAGCTATATACTTATTTTATTTTTTTTAAAGGTCTTGATATGACACGGGTGTCTTAATTTGGCTTATTTTGGCTCATTGTATAGTAATTAACATTGAGCAATTGCTCCTGCGTGTTCATCGGTGTAAATGTTGCTACAAAAAATTCATTCGACAAGAATACGAAAAATAGCTATATATTTTTTTTATTTTTTTTAATGGTCTTGAAATGATATGGGTGTCTTAATTTTGCTTATTTTGACTCATTGTATTGTACTTAACATTGAGCAATTGCTCCTGCGTGTTCATCGGAGTAAATGTAGCTAAACAAAATTCATTCGACAAGAATACGAAAAATAGCTATTTACTTATTTTATTTTTTTAAAGGTTTTAAAAAGATATAGGTGTCTTAATTTTGCTTATTTTGGCTCATTTTATTGTACTTGACATTAAACAATTGCTCCTGCGTGTTCATCGGTTTAAATGTTGCTAAAAAAATTCATTCGACAAGAATAAAAAAAATAGCTATTTACTTATTTTATTTTTTTTAAAGGTCTTGATATGATAAGGGTGTCTTAATTTTGCTTATTTTGGCTCATTGTATTGTACTTAACTTTAGGCAATTGCTCCTGCGTGTTCATCGGTGTAAATGTAGCTAAAAAAAATTCATTCGTTAAGAATAAGAAAAATAGCTATTTACTTATTTTATTTTTTTTAAAGGTTTTAAAAAGATATAGGTGCCTTAGTTTTGCTTATTTTGGCTCAATGAATTGTACTTAACATTGAGCAATTGTTCCTGCGTGTTCGCCGGTGTAAATGTAGCTACAAAAAATTCATTCGACAAGAATACGAAAAATAGCTATATACTTATTTTTTTTTTAAAGGTCTTGATATGACACGGCTTTCTTTATTTGGCTTATTTTGGCTCACTGTGTTGTAATTAACATTGAGCAATTGCTCCTGCGTGTTCATCGGTGTAAATGTAGCCACAAAAAATTCATTCGACAAGAATACAAAAAATAGCTATATACTTCTTTTTTTTTTAAAGGTCTTTAAAAGATATAGGTGTCTTTATTTTGCTTATTTTGGCTCAATGTATTGTATTTAATATTGAGCAATTGCTCCTGCGTGTTCATCGGTGTAAATGTAGCTTAAAAAAATTCATACGGCAAGAATACGAAAAATAGCTATTTACTTATTTTATTTTTTTTAAAGGTCTTGAAAAGATATGGGTGTCTTAATATTGCTTATTTTGGCTCACTGTACTATATCTAACATTAGGCAATTGCTCCAGCGTGTTCATCGGTGTAAATGTAGCTACAAAAAATTCATTCGACAAGAATACGAAAAATAGCTATGTACTTATTTTTTTTTTTTACAGGTCTTGATATGATATGAGTGTCTTAATTTTGCTTAATTTGGCTCATTGTATTGTACTTAACATTAAGCAGTTGCTCCTGCGTGTTCATCGGTGTAAATGTAGCTAAAAAAAATTCATTCGACAAGAATAAGAAAAACAGCTATTTACTTATTTTATTTTTTTTAAAGGTCTTGATATGACACGGGTGTCTTAATTTGGCTTATTTTGGCTCATTGTATAGTAATTAACATTGAGCAATTGCTCTGCGTGTTCATCGGTGTAAATGTAGCTAAAAAAAATTCATTCGACAAGAATAAGAAAAATAGCTATTTACTTATTTTATTTTTTTAAAGGTTTTAAAAAGATATACGTGTCTTAATTTTGCTTATTTTGGCTCATTTTATTGTACTTGACATTAAACAATTGCTCCTGCGTGTTCATCGGTTTAAATGTTGCTAAAAAAAATTCATTCGACAAGAATAAAAAAAATAGCTATTTACTTATTTTATTTTTTTTAAAGGTCTTGATATGATAAGGGTGTCTTAATTTTGCTTATTTTGGCTCATTGTATTGTACTTAACATTGGGCAATTGCTCCTGCGTGTTCATCGGTGTAAATGTAGCTAAAAAAAATTCATTCGACATGAATAAGAAAAATAGCTATTTACTTATTTTATTTTTTTTAAAGGCTTTAAAAAGATATAGGTGCCTTAGTTTTGCTTATTTTGGCTCAATGTATTGTACTTAACATTGAGCAATTGTTCCTGCGTGTTCGTCGGTGTAAATGTAGCTAAAAAAAATTCATTCGACAAGAATAAGAAAAATAGCTATTTACTTATTTTATTTTTTTTAAAGGTCTTAAAAAGATATAGGTGTCTTAGTTTTGCTTATTTTGGCTCAATGTATTGTACTTAACATTGGCCACTTGCTCCTGCGTGTTCTTCGGTGTAAATGTAGCTACAAAAAATTCATTCGACAAGAATACGAAAAATAGCTATATACTTATTTTATTTTTTTTAAAGGTCTTGATATGACACGGGTGTCTTAATTTGGCTTATTTTGGCTCATTGTATAGTAATTAACATTGAGCAATTGCTCCTGCGTGTTCATCGGTGTAAATGTAGCTAAAAAAAATTCATTCGACAAGAATAAGAAAAATAGCTATTTACTTATTTTATTTTTTTAAAGGTTTTAAAAAGATATAGGTGTCTTAATTTTGCTTATTTTGGCTCATTTTATAGTACTTGACATTAAACAATTGCTCCTGCGTGTTCATCGGTTTAAATGTTGCTACAAAAAATTCATTCGACAAGAATACGAAAAATAGCTATATACTTATTTTATTTTTTTTAAAGGTCTTGATATGACACGGGTGTCTTAATTTGGCTTATTTTGGCTCATTGTATAGTAATTAACATTGAGCAATTTCTCCTGCGTGTTCATCGGTGTAAATGTTGCTACAAAAAATTCATTCGACAAGAATACGAAAAATAGCTATATATTTATTTTATTTTTTTTAATGGTCTTGAAATGATATGGGTGTCTTAATTTTGCTTATTTTGACTCATTGTATTGTACTTAACATTGAGCAATTGCTCCTGCGTGTTCATCGGAGTAAATGTAGCTAAAAAAAATTCATTCGACAAGAATAAGAAAAATAGCTATTTACTTATTTTATTTTTTTAAAGGTTTTAAAAAGATATAGGTGTCTTAATTTTGCTTATTTTGGCTCATTTTATTGTACTTGACATTAAACAATTGCTCCTGCGTGTTCATCGGTTTAAATGTTGCTAAAAAAAATTCATTCGACAAGAATAAAAAAAATAGCTATTTACTTATTTTATTTTTTTTAAAGGTCTTGATATGATTCGGGTGTCTTAATTTTGCTTATTTTGGCTCATTGTATTGTACTTAACATTGAGCAATTGTTCCTGCGTGTTCGCCGGTGTAAATGTAGCTACAAAAAATTCATTCGACAAGAATAAGAAAAATAGCTATATACTTATTTTTTTTTTAAAGGTCTTGATATGACACGGCTTTCTTTATTTGGCTTATTTTGGCTCACTGTGTTGTAATTAACATTGAGCAATTGCTCCTGCGTGTTCATCGGTGTAGATGTAGCTACAAAAAATTCATTCGACAAGAATACAAAAAATAGCTATATACTTTTTTTTTTTTTTAAAGGTCTTTAAAAGATATAGGTGTCTTTATTTTGCTTATTTTGGCTCAATGTATTGTATTTAATATTGAGCAATTGCTCCTGCGTGTTCATCGGTGTAAATGTAGCTTAAAAAAATTCATACGGCAAGAATACGAAAAATAGCTATTTACTTATTTTATTTTTTTTAAAGGTCTTGAAAAGATATGGGTGTCTTAATATTGCTTATTTTGGCTCACTGTACTATATCTAACATTAGGCAATTGCTCCAGCGTGTTCATCGGTGTAAATGTAGCTACAAAAAATTCATTCGACAAGAATACGAAAAATAGCTATGTACTTATTTTTTTTTTTACAGGTCTTGATATGATATGAGTGTCTTAATTTTGCTTAATTTGGCTCATTGTATTGTACTTAACATTAAGCAATTGCTCCTGCGTGTTCATCGGTGTAAATGTAGCTAAAAAAAATTCATTCGACAAGAATAAGAAAAACAGCTATTTATTTATTTTATTTTTTTTAAAGGTCTTAATAAGATATAGGTGTCTTAATTTAGCTTATTTAGGCTCATTGTATTGTACTTAACATTGACCACTTGCTCCTGCGTGTACATCGTTGTAAATGTAGCTACAAAAAATTCATTCGACAAGAATACGAAAAATAGCTATATACTTATTTTATTTTTTTTAAAGGTCTTGATATGACACGGGTGTCTTAATTTGGCTTATTTTGGCTCATTGTATAGTAATTAACATTGAGCAATTGCTCTGCGTGTTCATCGGTGTAAATGTAGCTAAAAAAAATTCATTCGACAAGAATAAGAAAAATAGCTATTTACTTATTTTATTTTTTTAAAGGTCTTAAAAAGATATAGGTGTCATAATTTTGCTTGTTTAGGTACATTGTGTAGTACTTAACATTGAGCAATTGCTCCTGCGTGTTCATCGGTGTAAATGTAGCTACAAAAAATTCATTCGACAAGAATACTAAAAATAGCTATATATTTATTTTATTTTTTTTAATGGTCTTGAAATGATATGGGTGTCTTAATTTTGCTTATTTTGACACATTGTATTGTACTTAACATTGAGCAATTGCTCCTGCGTGTTCATCGGAGTAAATGTAGCTAAACAAAATTCATTCGACAAGAATACGAAAAATAGCTATATACTTATTTTATTTTTTTTAAAGGTCTTGATATGACACGGCTGTCTTAATTTGGCTTATTTTGGCTCATTGTATTGTAATCAACATTAAGCAATTGCTCCTGCGCGTTCGTCGGTGTAAATGTAGCTAAAAAAAATTCATTCGACAAGAATAAGAAAAATAGCTATTTACTTATTTTATTTTTTTAAAGGTTTTAAAAAGATATAGGTGTCTTAATTTTGCTTATTTTGGCTCATTTTATTGTACTTGACATTAAACAATTGCTCCTGCGTGTTCATCGGTTTAAATGTTGCTAAAAAAAATTCATTCGACAAGAATAAAAAAAATAGCTATTTACTTATTTTATTTTTTTTAAAGGCTTTAAAAAGATATAGGTGTCTTAATTTTGCTTATTTTGGCTCATTTTATTGTACTTGACATTAAACAATTGCTCCTGCGTGTTCATCGGTTTAAATGTTGCTACAAAAAATTCATTCGACAAGAATACGAAAAATAGCTAATTACTTATTTTATTTTTTTTAAAGGTCTTGATATGACACGGGTGTCTTAATTTGGCTTATTTTGGCTCATTGTATAGTAATTAACATTGAGCAATTGCTCCTGCGTGTTCATCGGTGTAAATGTTGCTACAAAAAATTCATTCGACAAGAATACGAAAAATAGCTATATATTTTTTTTATTTTTTTTAATGGTCTTGAAATGATATGGGTGTCTTAATTTTGCTTATTTTGACTCATTGTATTGTACTTAACATTGAGCAATTGCTCCTGCGTGTTCATCGGAGTAAATGTAGCTAAACAAAATTCATTCGACAAGAATACGAAAAATAGCTATATACTTATTTTATTTTTTTTAAAGGTCTTGATATGACACGGCTGTCTTAATTTGGCTTATTTTGGCTCACTGTATTGTAATTAACATTAAGCAATTGCTCCTGCGCGTTCATCGGTGTAAATGTAGCTAAAAAAAATTCATTCGACAAGAATAAGAAAAATAGCTATTTACTTATTTTATTTTTTTAAAGGTTTTAAAAAGATATAGGTGTCTTAATTTTGCTTATTTTGGCTCATTTTATTGTACTTGACATTAAACAATTGCTCCTGCGTGTTCATCGGTGTAAATGTAGCTAAAAAAAATTCATTCGTTAAGAATAAGAAAAATAGCTATTTACTTATTTTATTTTTTTTAAAGGTTTTAAAAAGATATAGGTGCCTTAGTTTTGCTTATTTTGGCTCAATGTATTGTACTTAACATTGAGCAATTGTTCCTGCGTGTTCGCCGGTGTAAATGTAGCTACAAAAAATTCATTCGACAAGAATACGAAAAATAGCTATATACTTATTTTTTTTTTAAAGGTCTTGATATGACACGGCTTTCTTTATTTGGCTTATTTTGGCTCACTGTGTTGTAATTAACATTGAGCAATTGCTCCTGCGTGTTCATCGGTGTAAATGTAGCCACAAAAAATTCATTCGACAAGAATACAAAAAATAGCTATATACTTTTTTTTTTTTTAAAGGTCTTTAAAAGATATAGGTGTCTTTATTTTGCTTATTTTGGCTCAATGTATTGTATTTAATATTGAGCAATTGCTCCTGCGTGTTCATCGGTGTAAATGTAGCTTAAAAAAATTCATACGGCAAGAATACGAAAAATAGCTATTTACTTATTTTATTTTTTTTAAAGGTCTTGAAAAGATATGGGTGTCTTAATATTGCTTATTTTGGCTCACTGTACTATATCTAACATTAGGCAATTGCTCCAGCGTGTTCATCGGTGTAAATGTAGCTACAAAAAATTCATTCGACAAGAATACGAAAAATAGCTATTTACTTATTTTATTTTTTTTAAGGTTTTAAAAAGATATAGGTGTCTTAATTTTGCTTATTTTGGCTCATTGTATTGAACTTGACATTGAGCAATTGCTCCTGCGTGTTCATCGGTTTAAATGTTGCTAAAAAAAATTCATTCGACAAGAATAAAAAAAATAGCTATTTACTTATATTATTTTTTTTAAAGGTCTTGATATGATAAGGGTGTCTAAATTTTGCTTATTTTGGCTCATTGTATTGTACGTAACATTGAGCAATTGCTCCTGCGTGTTCATCGGTGTAAATGTAGCTACAAAAAATTCATTCGACAAGAATACGAAAAATAGCTATATACTTATTTTATTTTTTTTAAAGGTCTTGATATGACACGGGTGTCTTAATTTGGCTTATTTTGGCTCATTGTATAGTAATTAACATTGAGCAATTGCTCTGCGTGTTCATCGGTGTAAATGTAGCTAAAAAAAATTCATTCGACAAGAATAAGAAAAATAGCCATTTACTTATTTTATTTTTTTAAAGGTTTTAAAAAGATATAGGTGTCTTAATTTTGCTTATTTTGGCTCATTTTATTGTACTTGACATTAAACAATTGCTCCTGCGTGTTCATCGGTTTAAATGATGCTAAAAAAAATTCATTCGACAAGAATAAAAAAAATAGCTATTTACTTATTTTATTTTTTTTAAAGGTCTTGATATGATAAGGGTGTCTTAATTTTGCTTATTTTGGCTCATTGTATTGTACTTAACATTGGGCAATTGCTCCTGCGTGTTCATCGGTGTAAATGTAGCTAAAAAAAATTCATTCGACAAGAATAAGAAAAATAGCTATTTACTTATTTTATTTTTTTTAAAGGCTTTAAAAAGATATAGGTGCCTTAGTTTTGCTTATTTTGGCTCAATGTATTGTACTTAACATTGAGCAATTGTTCCTGCGTGTTCATCGGTGTAAATGTAGCTAAAAAAAATTCATTCGACAAGAATAAGAAAAATAGCTATTTACTTATTTTATTTTTTTTAAAGGTCTTAAAAAGATATAGGTGTCTTAGTTTTGCTTATTTTGGCTCAATGTATTGTACTTAACATTGGCCACTTGCTCCTGCGTGTTCTTCGGTGTAAATGTAGCTACAAAAAATTCATTCGACAAGAATACGAAAAATAGCTATATACTTATTTTATTTTTTTTAAAGGTCTTGATATGACACGGGTGTCTTAATTTGGCTTATTTTGGCTCATTGTATAGTAATTAACATTGAGCAATTGCTCCTGCGTGTTCATCGGTGTAAATGTAGCTAAAAAAAATTCATTCGACAAGAATAAGAAAAATAGCTATTTACTTATTTTATTTTTTTAAAGGTTTTAAAAAGATACAGGTGTCTTAATTTTGCTTATTTTGGCTCATTTTATAGTACTTGACATTAAACAATTGCTCCTGCGTGTTCATCGGTTTAAATGTTGCTACAAAAAATTCATTCGACAAGAATACGAAAAATAGCTATATACTTATTTTATTTTTTTTAAAGGTCTTGATATGACACGGGTGTCTTAATTTGGCTTATTTTGGCTCATTGTATTGTACTTAACATTAAGCAGTTGCTCCTGCGTGTTCATCGGTGTAAATGTAGCTAAAAAAAATTCATTCGACAAGAATAAGAAAAACAGCTATTTACTTATTTTATTTTTTTTAAAGGTCTTAATAAGATATAGGTGTCTTAATTTTGCTTATTTTGGCTCATTTTATAGTACTTAACATTAAGCAGTTGCTCCTGCGTGTTCATCGGTGTAAATGTAGCTAAAAAAAATTCATTCGACAAGAATAAGAAAAACAGCTATTTACTTATTTTATTTTTTTTAAAGGTCTTAATAAGATATAGGTGTCTTAATTTAGCTTAT
The DNA here is from genome assembly GCA_963971405.1 of Psococerastis gibbosa. Taxonomy (NCBI): domain Eukaryota; kingdom Metazoa; phylum Arthropoda; class Insecta; order Psocodea; family Psocidae; genus Psococerastis; species Psococerastis gibbosa. Next base: position 25,729 of record CAXART010000008.1, on the reverse strand, counting down.
TTAGGCTCACTGTATTGTACTTAACATTGACCACTTGCTCCTGCGTGTACATCGGTGTAAATGTAGCTACAAAAAATTCATTCGACAAGAATACGAAAAATAACTATATACTTATTTTATTTTTTTTAAAGGTCTTGATATGACACGGGTGTCTTAATTTGGCTTATTTTGGCTCATTGTATAGTAATTAACATTGAGCAATTGCTCTGCGTGTTCATCGGTGTAAATGTAGCTAAAAAAAATTCATTCGACAAGAATAAGAAAAATAGCTATTTACTTATTTTATTTTTTTAAAGGTTTTAAAAAGATATAGGTGTCTTAATTTTGCTTATTTTGGCTCATTTTATTGTACTTGACATTAAACAATTGCTCCTGCGTGTTAATCGGTTTAAATGTTGCTAAAAAAAATTCATTCGACAAGAATAAAAAAAATAGCTATTTACTTATTTTATTTTTTTTAAAGGTCTTGATATGATAAGGGTGTCTTAATTTTGCTTATTTTGGCTCATTGTATTGTACTTAACATTGGCCACTTGCTCCTGCGTGTTCTTCGGTGTAAATGTAGCTACAAAAAATTCATTCGACAAGAATACGAAAAATAGCTATATACTTATTTTATTTTTTTTAAAGGTCTTGATATGACACGGGTGTCTTAATTTGGCTTATTTTGGCTCATTGTATAGTAATTAACATTGAGCAATTGCTCCTGCGTGTTCATCGGTGTAAATGTAGCTAAAAAAAATTCATTCGACAAGAATAAGAAAAATAGCTATTTACTTATTTTATTTTTTTAAAGGTTTTAAAAAGATATAGGTGTCTTAATTTTGCTTATTTTGGCTCATTTTATAGTACTTGACATTAAACAATTGCTCCTGCGTGTTCATCGGTTTAAATGTTGCTACAAAAAATTCATTCGACAAGAATACTAAAAATAGCTATATATTTATTTTATTTTTTTTAATGGTCTTGAAATGATATGGGTGTCTTAATTTTGCTTATTTTGACACATTGTATTGTACTTAACATTGAGCAATTGCTCCTGCGTGTTCATCGGAGTAAATGTAGCTAAACAAAATTCATTCGACAAGAATACGAAAAATAGCTATATACTTATTTTATTTTTTTTAAAGGTCTTGATATGACACGGCTGTCTTAATTTGGCTTATTTTGGCTCATTGTATTGTAATTAACATTAAGCAATTGATCCTGCGCGTTCGTCGGTGTAAATGTAGCTAAAAAAAATTCATTCGACAAGAATACAAAAAATAGCTATATACTTCTTTTTTTTTTAAAGGTCTTTAAAAGATATAGGTGTCTTAATTTTGCTTGTTTAGGTACATTGTGTAGTACTTAACATTGAGCAATTGCTCCTGCGTGTTCATCGGTGTAAATGTAGCTACAAAAAATTCATTCGACAAGAATACTAAAAATAGCTATATATTTATTTTATTTTTTTTAATGGTCTTGAAATGATATGGGTGTCTTAATTTTGCTTATTTTGACACATTGTATTGTACTTAACATTGAGCAATTGCTCCTGCGTGTTCATCGGAGTAAATGTAGCTAAACAAAATTCATTCGACAAGAATACGAAAAATAGCTATATACTTATTTTATTTTTTTTAAAGGTCTTGATATGAGACGGCTGTCTTAATTTGGCTTATTTTGGCTCATTGTATTGTAATTAACATTAAGCAATTGCTCCTGCGCGTTCATCGGTGTAAATGTAGCTAAAAAAAATTCATTCGACAAGAATAAGAAAAACAGCTATTTACTTATTTTATTTTTTTTAAAGGTCTTAATAAGATATAGGTGTCTTAATTTTGCTTATTTTGGCTCATTTTATAGTACTTGACATTAAACAATTGCTCCTGCGTGTTCATCGGTTTAAATGTTGCTACAAAAAATTCATTCACAAGAATAAGAAAAATAGCTATTTACTTATTTTATTTTTTTAAAGGTTTTAAAAAGATATAGGTGTCTTAATTTTGCTTATTTTGGCTCATTTTATTGTACTTGACATTAAACAATTGCTCCTGCGTGTTCATCGGTGTAAATGTAGCTAAAAAAAATTCATTCGTTAAGAATAAGAAAAATAGCTATTTACTTATTTTATTTTTTTTAAAGGTTTTAAAAAGATATAGGTGCCTTAGTTTTGCTTATTTTGGCTCAATGTATTGTACTTAACATTGAGCAATTGTTCCTGCGTGTTCGCCGGTGTAAATGTAGCTACAAAAAATTCATTCGACAAGAATACGAAAAATAGCTATATACTTATTTTTTTTTTAAAGGTCTTGATATGACACGGCTTTCTTTATTTGGCTTATTTTGGCTCACTGTGTTGTAATTAACATTGAGCAATTGCTCCTGCGTGTTCATCGGTGTAAATGTAGCCACAAAAAATTCATTCGACAAGAATACAAAAAATAGCTATATACTTCTTTTTTTTTTAAAGGTCTTTAAAAGATATAGGTGTCTTAGTTTTGCTTATTTTGGCTCAATGTATTGTACTTAACATTGGCCACTTGCTCCTGCGTGTTCTTCGGTGTAAATGTAGCTACAAAAAATTCATTCGACAAGAATACGAAAAATAGCTATATACTTATTTTATTTTTTTTAAAGGTCTTGATATGACACGGGTGTCTTAATTTGGCTTATTTTGGCTCATTGTATAGTAATTAACATTGAGCAATTGCTCCTGCGTGTTCATCGGTGTAAATGTAGCTAAAAAAAATTCATTCGACAAGAATAAGAAAAATAGCTATTTACTTATTTTATTTTTTTAAAGGTTTTAAAAAGATATAGGTGTCTTAATTTTGCTTATTTTGGCTCATTTTATAGTACTTGACATTAAACAATTGCTCCTGCGTGTTCATCGGTTAAAATGTTGCTACAAAAAATTCATTCGACAAGAATACTAAAAATAGCTATATATTTATTTTATTTTTTTTAATGGTCTTGAAATGATATGGGTGTCTTAATTTTGCTTATTTTGACACATTGTATTGTACTTAACATTGAGCAATTGCTCCTGCGTGTTCATCGGAGTAAATGTAGCTAAACAAAATTCATTCGACAAGAATACGAAAAATAGCTATATACTTATTTTATTTTTTTTAAAGGTCTTGATATGACACGGCTGTCTTAATTTGGCTTATTTTGGCTCATTGTATTGTAATTAACATTAAGCACTTGATCCTGCGCGTTCGTCGGTGTAAATGTAGCTAAAAAAAATTCATTCGACAAGAATACAAAAAATAGCTATATACTTCTTTTTTTTTTAAAGGTCTTTAAAAGATATAGGTGTCTTAATTTTGCTTGTTTAGGTACATTGTGTAGTACTTAACATTGAGCAATTGCTCCTGCGTGTTCATCGGTGTAAATGTAGCTACAAAAAATTCATTCGACAAGAATACTAAAAATAGCTATATATTTATTTTATTTTTTTTAATGGTCTTGAAATGATATGGGTGTCTTAATTTTGCTTATTTTGACTCATTGTATTGTACTTAACATTGAGCAATTGCTCCTGCGTGTTCATCGGAGTAAATGTAGCTAAACAAAATTCATTCGACAAGAATACGAAAAATAGCTATATACTTATTTTATTTTTTTTAAAGGTCTTGATATGACACGGCTGTCTTAATTTGGCTTATTTTGGCTCATTGTATTGTAATTAACATTAAGCAATTGCTCCTGCGCGTTCATCGGTGTAAATGTAGCTAAAAAAAATTCATTCGACAAGAATAAGAAAAACAGCTATTTACTTATTTTATTTTTTTTAAAGGTCTTAATAAGATATAGGTGTCTTAATTTTGCTTATTTTGGCTCATTTTATAGTACTTGACATTAAACAATTGCTCCTGCGTGTTCATCGGTTTAAATGTTGCTACAAAAAATTCATTCGACAAGAATACGAAAAATAGCTATATACTTATTTTATTTTTTTTAAAGGTCTTGATATGATATGAGTGTCTTAATTTTGCTTAATTTGGCTCATTGTATTGTACTTAACATTAAGCAGTTGCTCCTGCGTGTTCATCGGTGTAAATGTAGCTAAAAAAAATTCATTCGACAAGAATAAGAAAAACAGCTATTTACTTATTTTATTTTTTTTAAAGGTCTTAATAAGATATAGGTGTCTTAATTTAGCTTATTTAGGCTCACTGTATTGTACTTAACATTGACCACTTGCTCCTGCGTGTACATCGGTGTAAATGTAGCTACAAAAAATTCATTCGACAAGAATACGAAAAATAACTATATACTTATTTTATTTTTTTTAAAGGTCTTGATATGACACGGGTGTCTTAATTTGGCTTATTTTGGCTCATTGTATAGTAATTAACATTGAGCAATTGCTCTGCGTGTTCATCGGTGTAAATGTAGCTAAAAAAAATTCATTCGACAAGAATAAGAAAAATAGCTATTTACTTATTTTATTTTTTTAAAGGTTTTAAAAAAAAATAGGTGTCTTAATTTTGCTTATTTTGGCTCATTTTATTGTACTTCACATTAAACAATTGCTCCTGCGTGTTCATCGGTTTAAATGTTGCTAAAAAAAATTCATTCGACAAGAATAAAAAAAATAGCTATTTACTTATTTTATTTTTTTTAAAGGTCTTGATATGATAAGGGTGTCTTAATTTTGCTTATTTTGGCTCATTGTATTGTACTTAACATTGGGCAATTGCTCCTGCGTGTTCATCGGTGTAAATGTAGCTAAAAAAAATTAATAGACATGAATAAGAAAAATAGCTATTTACTTATTTTATTTTTTTTAAAGGCTTTAAAAAGATATAGGTGCCTTAGTTTTGCTTATTTTGGCTCAATGTATTGTACTTAACATTGAGCAATTGTTCCTGCGTGTTCATCGGTGTAAATGTAGCTAAAAAAAATTCATTCGACAAGAATAAGAAAAATAGCTATTTACTTATTTTATTTTTTTTAAAGGTCTTAAAAAGATATAGGTGTCTTAGTTTTGCTTATTTTGGCTCAATGTATTGTACTTAACATTGGCCACTTGCTCCTGCGTGTTCTTCGGTGTAAATGTAGCTACAAAAAATTCATTCGACAAGAATACGAAAAATAGCTATATACTTATTTTATTTTTTTTAAAGGTCTTGATATGACACGGGTGTCTTAATTTGGCTTATTTTGGCTCATTGTATAGTAATTAACATTGAGCAATTGCTCCTGCGTGTTCATCGGTGTAAATGTAGCTAAAAAAAATTCATTCGACAAGAATAAGAAAAATAGCTATTTACTTATTTTATTTTTTTAAAGGTTTTAAAAAGATATAGGTGTCTTAATTTTGCTTATTTTGGCTCAATGTATTGTATTTAATATTGAGCAATTGCTCCTGCGTGTTCATCGGTGTAAATGTAGCTTAAAAAAATTCATACGGCAAGAATAAAAAAAATAGCTATTTACTTATTTTTTTTTTTTTAAAGGTCTTGATATGATAAGGGTGTCTTAATTTTGCTTATTTTGGCTCATTGTATTGTACTTAACATTGAGCAATTGTTCCTGCGTGTTCGCCGGTGTAAATGTAGCTACAAAAAATTCATTCGACAAGAATAAGAAAAATAGCTATATACTTATTTTTTTTTTAAAGGTCTTGATATGACACGGCTTTCTTTATTTGGCTTATTTTGGCTCACTGTGTTGTAATTAACATTGAGCAATTGCTCCTGCGTGTTCATCGGTGTAGATGTAGCTACAAAAAATTCATTCGACAAGAATACAAAAAATAGCTATATACTTCTTTTTTTTTTTAAAGGTCTTTAAAAGATATAGGTGTCTTTATTTTGCTTATTTTGGCTCAATGTATTGTATTTAATATTGAGCAATTGCTCCTGCGTGTTCATCGGTGTAAATGTAGCTTAAAAAAATTCATACGGCAAGAATACGAAAAATAGCTATTTACTTATTTTATTTTTTTTAAAGGTCTTGAAAAGATATGGGTGTCTTAATATTGCTTATTTTGGCTCACTGTACTATATCTAACATTAGGCAATTGCTCCAGCGTGTTCATCGGTGTAAATGTAGCTACAAAAAATTCATTCGACAAGAATACGAAAAATAGCTATGTACTTATTTTTTTTTTTTACAGGTCTTGATATGATATGAGTGTCTTAATTTTGCTTAATTTGGCTCATTGTATTGTACTTAACATTAAGCAATTGCTCCTGCGTGTTGATCGGTGTAAATGTAGCTAAAAAAAATTCATTCGACAAGAATAAGAAAAACAGCTATTTATTTATTTTATTTTTTTTAAAGGTCTTAATAAGATATAGGTGTCTTAATTTAGCTTATTTAGGCTCATTGTATTGTACTTAACATTGAGCAATTGCTCCTGCGTGTTCATCGGTGTAAATGTAGCTACAAAAAATTCATTCGACAAGAATACTAAAAATAGCTATATATTTATTTTATTTTTTTTAATGGTCTTGAAATGATATGGGTGTCTTAATTTTGCTTATTTTGACACATTGTATTGTACTTAACATTGAGCAATTGCTCCTGCGTGTTCATCGGAGTAAATGTAGCTAAACAAAATTCATTCGACAAGAATACGAAAAATAGCTATATACTTATTTTATTTTTTTTAAAGGTCTTGATATGACACGGCTGTCTTAATTTGGCTTATTTTGGCTCATTGTATTGTAATTAACATTAAGCAATTGCTCCTGCGCGTTCGTCGGTGTAAATGTAGCTAAAAAAAATTCATTCGACAAGAATAAGAAAAATAGCTATTTACTTATTTTATTTTTTTTTAAAGGCTTTAAAAAGATATAGGTGTCTTAATTTTGCTTATTTTGGCTCATTTTATTGTACTTGACATTAAACAATTGCTCCTGCGTGTTCATCGGTTTAAATGTTGCTAAAAAAAATTCATTCGACAAGAATAAAAAAAATAGCTATTTACTTATTTTATTTTTTTTTAAAGGCTTTAAAAAGATATAGGTGTCTTAATTTTGCTTATTTTGGCTCATTTTATTGTACTTGACATTAAACAATTGCTCCTGCGTGTTCATCGGTTTAAATGTTGCTACAAAAAATTCATTCGACAAGAATACGAAAAATAGCTATATACTTATTTTATTTTTTTTAAAGGTCTTGATATGACACGGGTGTCTTAATTTGGCTTATTTTGGCTCATTGTATAGTAATTAACATTGAGCAATTGCTCCTGCGTGTTCATCGGTGTAAATGTTGCTACAAAAAATTCATTCGACAAGAATACGAAAAATAGCTATATATTTTTTTTATTTTTTTTAATGGTCTTGAAATGATATGGGTGTCTTAATTTTGCTTATTTTGACTCATTGTATTGTACTTAACATTGAGCAATTGCTCCTGCGTGTTCATCGGAGTAAATGTAGCTAAACAAAATTCATTCGACAAGAATACGAAAAATAGCTATATACTTATTTTATTTTTTTTAAAGGTCTTGATATGACACGGCTGTCTTAATTTGGCTTATTTTGGCTCATTGTATTGTAATTAACATTAAGCAATTGCTCCTGCGCGTTCATCGGTGTTAATGTAGCTAAAAAAAATTCATTCGACAAGAATAAGAAAAATAGCTATTTACTTATTTTATTTTTTTAAAGGTTTTAAAAAGATATAGGTGTCTTAATTTTGCTTATTTTGGCTCATTTTATTGTACTTGACATTAAACAATTGCTCCTGCGTGTTCATCGGTGTAAATGTAGCTAAAAAAAATTCATTCGTTAAGAATAAGAAAAATAGCTATTTACTTATTTTATTTTTTTTAAAGGTTTTAAAAAGATATAGGTGCCTTAGTTTTGCTTATTTTGGCTCAATGTATTGTACTTAACATTGAGCAATTGTTCCTGCGTGTTCGCCGGTGTAAATGTAGCTACAAAAAATTCATTCGACAAGAATACGAAAAATAGCTATATACTTATTTTTTTTTTAAAGGTCTTGATATGACACGGCTTTCTTTATTTGGCTTATTTTGGCTCACTGTGTTGTAATTAACATTGAGCAATTGCTCCTGCGTGTTCATCGGTGTAAATGTAGCCACAAAAAATTCATTCGACAAGAATACAAAAAATAGCTATATACTTCTTTTTTTTTTAAAGGTCTTTAAAAGATATAGGTGTCTTTATTTTGCTTATTTTGGCTCAATGTATTGTATTTAATATTGAGCAATTGCTCCTGCGTGTTCATCGGTGTAAATGTAGCTTAAAAAAATTCATACGGCAAGAATACGAAAAATAGCTATTTACTTATTTTATTTTTTTTAAAGGTCTTGAAAAGATATGGGTGTCTTAATATTGCTTATTTTGGCTCACTGTACTATATCTAACATTAGGCAATTGCTCCAGCGTGTTCATCGGTGTAAATGTAGCTACAAAAAATTCATTCGACAAGAATACGAAAAATAGCTATTTACTTATTTTATTTTTTTTAAAGGTTTTAAAAAGATATAGGTGTCTAAATTTTGCTTATTTTGGCTCATTGTATTGTACGTAACATTGAGCAATTGCTCCTGCGTGTTCATCGGTGTAAATGTAGCTACAAAAAATTCATTCGACAAGAATACGAAAAATAGCTATATACTTATTTTATTTTTTTTAAAGGTCTTGATATGACACGGGTGTCTTAATTTGGCTTATTTTGGCTCATTGTATAGTAATTAACATTGAGCAATTGCTCTGCGTGTTCATCGGTGTAAATGTAGCTAAAAAAAATTCATTCGACAAGAATAAGAAAAATAGCTGTTTACATATTTTATTTTTTTAAAGGTTTTAAAAAGATATAGGTGTCTTAATTTTGCTTATTTTGGCTCATTTTATTGTACTTGACATTAAACAATTGCTCCTGCGTGTTCATCGGTTTAAATGTTGCTAAAAAAAATTCATTCGACAAGAATAAAAAAAATAGCTATTTACTTATTTTATTTTTTTTAAAGGTCTTGATATGATAAGGGTGTCTTAATTTTGCTTATTTTGGCTCATTGTATTGTACTTAACATTGGGCAATTGCTCCTGCGTGTTCATCGGTGTAAATGTAGCTAAAAAAAATTCATTCGACAAGAATAAGAAAAATAGCTATTTACTTATTTTATTTTTTTTAAAGGCTTTAAAAAGATATAGGTGCCTTAGTTTTGCTTATTTTGGCTCAATGTATTGTAGTTAACATTGAGCAATTGTTCCTGCGTGTTCATCGGTGTAAATGTAGCTAAAAAAAATTCATTCGACAAGAATAAGAAAAATAGCTATTTACTTATTTTATTTTTTTTAAAGGTCTTAAAAAGATATAGGTGTCTTAGTTTTGCTTATTTTGGCTCAATGTATTGTACTTAACATTGGCCACTTGCTCCTGCGTGTTCTTCGGTGTAAATGTAGCTACAAAAAATTCATTCGACAAGAATACGAAAAATAGCTATATACTTATTTTATTTTTTTTAAAGGTCTTGATATGACACGGGTGTCTTAATTTGGCTTATTTTGGCTCATTGTATAGTAATTAACATTGAGCAATTGCTCCTGCGTGTTCATCGGTGTAAATGTAGCTAAAAAAAATTCATTCGACAAGAATAAGAAAAATAGCTATTTACTTATTTTATTTTTTAAAAGGTTTTAAAAAGATATAGGTGTCTTAATTTTGCTTATTTTGGCTCATTTTATAGTACTTGACATTAAACAATTGCTCCTGCGTGTTCATCGGTTTAAATGTTGCTACAAAAAATTCATTCGACAAGAATACGAAAAATAGCTATATACTTATTTTATTTTTTTTAAAGGTCTTGATATGACACGGGTGTCTTAATTTGGCTTATTTTGGCTCATTGTATAGTAATTAACATTGAGCAATTGCTCCTGCGTGTTCATCGGTGTAAATGTTGCTACAAAAAATTCATTCGACAAGAATACGAAAAATAGCTATATATTTATTTTATTTTTTTTAATGGTCTTGAAATGATATGGGTGTCTTAATTTTGCTTATTTTGACTCATTGTATTGTACTTAACATTGAGCAATTGCTCCTGCGTGTTCATCGGAGTAAATGTAGCTAAACAAAATTCATTCGACAAGAATACGAAAAATAGCTATATACTTATTTTATTTTTTTTAAAGGTCTTGATATGACACGGCTGTCTTAATTTGGCTTATTTTGGCTCAATGTATTGTAATTAACATTAAGCAATTGCTCCTGCGCGTTCATCGGTGTAAATGTAGCTAAAAAAAATTCATTCGACAAGAATAAGAAAAATAGCTATTTACTTATTTTATTTTTTTAAAGGTTTTAAAAAGATATAGGTGTCTTAATTTTGCTTATTTTGGCTCATTTTATTGTACTTGACATTAAACAATTGCTCCTGCGTGTTCATCGGTTTAAATGTTGCTAAAAAAAATTCATTCGACAAGAATAAAAAAAATAGCTATTTACTTATTTTATTTTTTTTAAAGGTCTTGATATGATAAGGGTGTCTTAATTTTGCTTATTTTGGCTCATTGTATTGTACTTCACATTGAGCAATTGTTCCTGCGTGTTCGCCGGTGTAAATGTAGCTACAAAAAATTCATTCGACAAGAATAAGAAAAATAGCTATATACTTATTTTTTTTTTAAAGGTCTTGATATGACACGGCTTTCTTTATTTGGCTTATTTTGGCTCACTGTGTTGTAATTAACATTGAGCAATTGCTCCTGCGTGTTCATCGGTGTAAATGTAGCTACAAAAAATTCATTCGACAAGAATACAAAAAATAGCTATATACTTATTTTATTTTTTTTAAAGGTCTTTAAAAGATATAGGTGTCTTTATTTTGCTTATTTTGGCTCAATGTATTGTATTTAATATTGAGCAATTGCTCCTGCGTGTTCATCGGTGTAAATGTAGCTTAAAAAAATTCATACGGCAAGAATACGAAAAATAGCTATTTACTTATTTTATTTTTTTTAAAGGTCTTGAAAAGATATGGGTGTCTTAATATTGCTTATTTTGGCTCACTGTACTATATCTAACATTAGGCAATTGCTCCAGCGTGTTCATCGGTGTAAATGTAGCTACAAAAAATTCATTCGACAAGAATACGAAAAATAGCTATGTACTTATTTTTTTTTTTTACAGGTCTTGATATGATATGAGTGTCTTAATTTGGCTTATTTTGGCTCATTGTATAGTAATTAACATTGAACAATTGCTCCTGCGTGTACATCGGTGTAAATGTAGCTACAAAAAATTCATTCGACAAGAATACGAAAAATAGCTATATACTTATTTTATTTTTTTTAAAGGTCTTGATATGACACGGGTGTCTTAATTTGGCTTATTTTGGCTCATTGTATAGTAATTAACATTGAGCAATTGCTCTGCGTGTTCATCGGTGTAAATGTAGCTAAAAAAAATTCATTCGACAAGAATAAGAAAAATAGCTATTTACTTATTTTATTTTTTTTAAAGGTCTTGATATGATAAGGGTGTCTTAATTTTGCTTATTTTGGCTCATTGTATTGTACTTAACATTGGGCAATTGCTCCTGCGTGTTCATCTGTGTAAATGTAGCTAAAAAAATTCATTCGACAAGAATAAGAAAAATAGCTATTTACTTATTTTATTTTTTTTAAAGGCTTTAAAAAGATATAGGTGCCTTAGATTTGCTTATTTTGGCTCAATGTATTGTACTTAACATTGAGCAATTGTTCCTGCGTGTTCATCGGTGTAAATGTAGCTAAAAAAAATTCATTCGACAAGAATAAGGAAAATAGCTATTTACATATTTTATTTTTTTTAAAGGTCTTAAAAAGATATAGGTGTCTTAGTTTTGCTTATTTTGGCTCAATGTATTGTACTTAACAGTGGCCACTTGCTCCTGCGTGTTCTTCGGTGTAAATGTAGCTACAAAAAATTCATTCGACAAGAATACGAAAAATAGCTATATACTTATTTTATTTTTTTTAAAGGTCTTGATATGACACGGGTGTCTTAATTTGGTTTATTTTGGCTCATTGTATAGTAATTAACATTGCGCAATTGCTCCTGCGTGTTCATCGGTGTAAATGTAGCTAAAAAAAATTCATTCGACAAGAATAAGAAAAATAGCTATTTACTTATTTTATTTTTTTAAAGGTCTTAAAAAGATATAGGTGTCATAATTTTGCTTGTTTAGGTACATTGTGTAGTACTTAACATTGAGCAATTGCTCCTGCGTGTTCATCGGTGTAAATGTAGCTACAAAAAATTCATTCGACAAGAATACTAAAAATAGCTATATATTTATTTTATTTTTTTTAATGGTCTTGAAATGATATGGGTGTCTTAATTTTGCTTATTTTGACACATTGTATTGTACTTAACATTGAGCAATTGCTCCTGCGTGTTCATCGGAGTAAATGTAGCTAAACAAAATTCATTCGACAAGAATACGAAAAATAGCTATATACTTATTTTATTTTTTTTAAAGGTCTTGATATGACACGGCTGTCTTAATTTGGCTTATTTTGGCTCATTGTATTGTAATTAACATTAAGCAATTGCTCCTGCGCGTTCGTCGGTGTAAATGTAGCTAAAAAAAATTCATTCGACAAGAATAAGAAAAATAGCTATTTACTTATTTTATTTTTTTAAAGGTTTTAAAAAGATATAGGTGTCTTAATTTTGCTAATTTTGGCTCATTTTATTGTACTTGACATTAAACAATTGCTCCTGCGTGTTCATCGGTTTAAATGTTGCTAAAAAAAATTCATTCGACAAGAATAAAAAAAATAGCTATTTACTTATTTTATTTTTTTTAAAGGCTTTAAAAAGATATAGGTGCCTTAGTTTTGCTTATTTTGGCTCAATGTATTGTACTTAACATTGAGCAATTGTTCCTGCGTGTTCATCGGTGTAAATGTAGCTAAAAAAAATTCATTCGACAAGAATAAGAAAAATAGCTATTTACTTATTTTATTTTTTTTAAAGGTCTTAAAAAGATATAGGTGTCTTAGTTTTGCTTATTTTGGCTCAATGTATTGTACTTAACAGTGGCCACTTGCTCCTGCGTGTTCTTCGGTGTAAATGTAGCTACAAAAAATTCATTCGACAAGAATACGAAAAATAGCTATATACTTATTTTATTTTTTTTAAAGGTCTTGATATGACACGGGTGTCTTAATTTGGTTTATTTTGGCTCATTGTATAGTAATTAACATTGCGCAATTGCTCCTGCGTGTTCATCGGTGTAAATGTAGCTAAAAAAAATTCATTCGACAAGAATAAGAAAAATAGCTATTTACTTATTTTATTTTTTTAAAGGTCATAAAAAGATATAGGTGTCATAATTTTGCTTGTTTAGGTACATTGTGTAGTACTTAACATTGAGCAATTGCTCCTGCGTGTTCATCGGTGTAAATGTAGCTACAAAAAAAAATTCATTCGACAAGAATACTAAAAATAGCTATATATTTATTTTATTTTTTTTAATGGTCTTGAAATGATATGGGTGTCTTAATTTTGCTTATTTTGACACATTGTATTGTACTTAACATTGAGCAATTGCTCCTGCGTGTTCATCGGAGTAAATGTAGCTAAACAAAATTCATTCGACAAGAATACGAAAAATAGCTATATACTTATTTTATTTTTTTTAAAGGTCTTGATATGACACGGCTGTCTTAATTTGGCTTATTTTGGCTCATTGTATTGTAATTAACATTAAGCAATTGCTCCTGCGCGTTCATCGGTGTAAATGTAGCTAAAAAAAATTCATTCGACAAGAATAAGAAAAATAGCTATTTACTTATTTTATTTTTTTAAAGGTTTTAAAAAGATATAGGTGTCTTAATTTTGCTTATTTTGGCTCATTCTATTGTACTTGACATTAAACAATTGCTCCTGCGTGTTCATCGGTTTAAATGTTGCTAAAAAAAATTCATTCGACAAGAATAAAAAAAATAGCTATTTACTTATTTTATTTTTTTTAAAGGTCTTGATATGATAAGGGTGTCTTAATTTTGCTTATTTTGGCTCATTGTATTGTAGTTAACATTAGGCAATTGCTCCTGCGTGTTCATCGGTGTAAATGTAGCTAAAAAAAATTCATTCGTTAAGAATAAGAAAAATAGCTATTTACTTATTTTATTTTTTTTAAAGGTTTTAAAAAGATATAGGTGCCTTAGTTTTGCTTATTGTGGCTCACTGTGTTGTAATTAACATTGAGCAATTGCTCCTGCGTGTTCATCGGTGTAAATGTAGCTACAAAAAATTCATTCGACAAGAATACAAGAAATAGCTATATACTTATTTTATTTTTTTTAAAGGTCTTTAAAAGATATAGGTGTCTTTATTTTGCTTATTTTGGCTCAATGTATTGTATTTAATATTGAGCAATTGCTCCTGCGTGTTCATCGGTGTAAATGTAGCTTAAAAAAATTCATGCGGCAAGAATACGAAAAATAGCTATTTACTTATTTTATTTTTTTTAAAGGTCTTGAAAAGATATGGGTGTCTTAGTTTTGCTTATTTTGGCTCAATGTATTGTACTTAACATTGGCCACTTGATCCTGCGTGTTCTTCGGTGTAAATGTAGCTACAAAAAATTCATTCGACAAGAATACGAAAAATAGCTATATACTTATTTTATTTTTTTTAAAGGTCTTGATATGACACGGGTGTCTTAATTTGGCTTATTTTGGCTCATTGTATAGTAATTAACATTGAGCAATTGCTCCTGCGTGTTCATCGGTGTAAATGTAGCTAAAAAAAATTCATTCGACAAGAATAAGAAAAATAGCTATTTACTTATTTTATTTTTTTAAAGGTTTTAAAAAGATATAGGTGTCTTAATTTTGCTTATTTTGGCTCATTTTGTTGTACTTGACATTAAACAATTGCTCCTGCGTGTTCATCGGTTTAAATGTTGCTAAAAAAAATTCATTCGACAAGAATAAAAAAAATAGCTATTTACTTATTTTATTTTTTTTAAAGGCTTTAAAAAGATATAGGTGCCTTAGTTTTGCTTATTTTGGCTCAATGTATTGTACTTAACATTGAGCAATTGTTCCTGCGTGTTCATCGGTGTAAATGTAGCTAAAAAAAATTCATTCGACAAGAATAAGAAAAATAGCTATTTACTTATTTTATTTTTTTTAAAGGTCTTTAAAAGATATAGGTGTCTTAGTTTTGCTTATTTTGGTTCAATGTATTGTACTTAACAGTGGCCACTTGCTCCTGCGTGTTCTTCGGTGTAAATGTAGCTACAAAAAATTCATTCGACAAGAATACGAAAAATAGCTATATACTTATTTTATTTTTTTTAAAGGTCTTGATATGACACGGGTGTCTTAATTTGGTTTATTTTGGCTCATTGTATAGTAATTAACATTGCGCAATTGCTCCTGCGTGTTCATCGGTGTAAATGTAGCTAAAAAAAATTCATTCGACAAGAATAAGAAAAATAGCTATTTACTTATTTTATTTTTTTAAAGGTCATAAAAAGATATAGGTGTCATAATTTTGCTCGTTTAGGTACATTGTGTAGTACTTAACATTGAGCAATTGCTCCTGCGTGTTCATCGGTGTAAATGTAGCTACAAAAAATTCATTCGACAAGAATACTAAAAATAGCTATATATTTATTTTATTTTTTTTAATGGTCTTGAAATGATATGGGTGTCTTAATTTTGCTTATTTTGACACATTGTATTGTACTTAACATTGAGCAATTGCTCCTGCGTGTTCATCGGAGTAAATGTAGCTAAACAAAATTCATTCGACAAGAATACGAAAAATAGCTATATACTTATTTTATTTTTTTTAAAGGTCTTGATATGACACGGCTGTCTTAATTTGGCTTATTTTGGCTCATTGTATTGTAATTAACATTAAGCAATTGCTCCTGCGCGTTCATCGGTGTAAATGTAGCTAAAAAAAATTCATTCGACAAGAATAAGAAAAATAGCTATTTACTTATTTTATTTTTTTAAAGGTTTTAAAAAGATATAGGTGTCTTAATTTTGCTTATTTTGGCTCATTTTATTGTACTTGACATTAAACAATTGCTCCTGCGTGTTCATCGGTTTAAATGTTGCTAAAAAAAATTCATTCGACAAGAATAAAAAAAATAGCTATTTACTTATTTTATTTTTTTTAAAGGTCTTGATATGATAAGGGTGTCTTAATTTTGCTTATTTTGGCTCATTGTATTGTAGTTAACATTAGGCAATTGCTCCTGCGTGTTCATCGGTGTAAATGTAGCTAAAAAAAATTCATTCGTTAAGAATAAGAAAAATAGCTATTTACTTATTTTATTTTTTTTAAAGGTTTTAAAAAGATATAGGTGCCTTAGTTTTGCTTATTGTGGCTCACTGTGTTGTAATTAACATTGAGCAATTGCTCCTGCGTGTTCATCGGTGTAAATGTAGCTACAAAAAATTCATTCGACAAGAATACAAAAAATAGCTATATACTTATTTTATTTTTTTTAAAGGTCTTGAGAAGATATGGGTGTCTTAATATTGCTTATTTTGGCTCACTGTACTATATCTAACATTAGGCAATTGCTCCAGCGTGTTCATCGGTGTAAATGTAGCTACAAAAAATTCATTCGACAAGAATACGAAAAATAGCTATGTACTTATTTTTTTTTTTTTACAGGTCTTTAAAAGATATAGGTGTCTTTATTTTGCTTATTTTGGCTCAATGTATTGTATTTAATATTGAGCAATTGCTCCTGCGTGTTCATCGGTGTAAATGTAGCTTAAAAAAATTCATACGGCAAGAATACGAAAAATAGCTATTTACTTATTTTATTTTTTTTAAAGGTCTTGAGAAGATATGGGTGTCTTAATATTGCTTATTTTGGCTCACTGTACTATATCTAACATTAGGCAATTGCTCCAGCGTGTTCATCGGTGTAAATGTAGCTACAAAAAATTCATTCGACAAGAATACGAAAAATAGCTATGTACTTATTTTTTTTTTTTTACAGGTCATGATATGATATGAGTGTCTTAATTTGGCTTATTTTGGCTCATTGTATAGTAATTAACATTGAACAATTGCTCCTGCGTGTACATCGGTGTAAATGTAGCTACAAAAAATTCATTCGACAAGAATACGAAAAATAGCTATATACTTATTTTATTTTTTTTAAAGGTCTTGATATGACACGGGTGTCTTAATTTGGCTTATTTTGGCTCATTGTATAGTAATTAACATTGAGCAATTGCTCTGCGTGTTCATCGGTGTAAATGTAGCTAAAAACAATTCATTCGACAAGAATAAGAAAAATAGCTATTTACTTATTTTATTTTTTTTAAAGGTCTTTAAAAGATATAGGTGTCTTAGTTTTGCTTATTTTGGTTCAATGTATTGTACTTAACAGTGGCCACTTGCTCCTGCGTGTTCTTCGGTGTAAATGTAGCTACAAAAAATTCATTCGACAAGAATACGAAAAATAGCTATATACTTATTTTATTTTTTTTAAAGGTCTCGATATGACACGGGTGTCTTAATTTGGTTTATTTTGGCTCATTGTATAGTAATTAACATTGCGCAATTGCTCCTGCGTGTTCATCGGTGTAAATGTAGCTAAAAAAAATTCATTCGACAAGAATAAGAAAAATAGCTATTTACTTATTTTATTTTTTTAAAGGTCATAAAAAGATATAGGTGTCATAATTTTGCTCGTTTAGGTACATTGTGTAGTACTTAACATTGAGCAATTGCTCCTGCGTGTTCATCGGTGTAAATGTAGCTACAAAAAATTCATTCGACAAGAATACTAAAAATAGCTATATATTTATTTTATTTTTTTTAATGGTCTTGAAATGATATGGGTGTCTTAATTTTGCTTATTTTGACACATTGTATTGTACTTAACATTGAGCAATTGCTCCTGCGTGTTCATCGGAGTAAATGTAGCTAAACAAAATTCATTCGACAAGAATACGAAAAATAGCTATATACTTATTTTATTTTTTTTAAAGGTCTTGATATGACACGGCTGTCTTAATTTGGCTTATTTTGGCTCATTGTATTGTAATTAACATTAATCAATTGCTCCTGCGCGTTCATCGGTGTAAATGTAGCTAAAAAAAATTCATTCGACAAGAATAAGAAAAATAGCTATTTACTTATTTTATTTTTTTAAAGGTTTTAAAAAGATATAGGTGTCTTAATTTTGCTTATTTTGGCTCATTTTATTGTACTTGACATTAAACAATTGCTCCTGCGTGTTCATCGGTTTAAATGTTGCTAAAAAAAATTCATTCGACAAGAATAAAAAAAATAGCTATTTACTTATTTTATTTTTTTTAAAGGTCTTGATATGATAAGGGTGTCTTAATTTTGCTTATTTTGGCTCATTGTATTGTAGTTAACATTAGGCAATTGCTCCTGCGTGTTCATCGGTGTAAATGTAGCTAAAAAAAATTCATTCGTTAAGAATAAGAAAAATAGCTATTTACTTATTTTATTTTTTTTAAAGGTTTTAAAAAGATATAGGTGCCTTAGTTTTGCTTATTGTGGCTCACTGTGTTGTAATTAACATTGAGCAATTGCTCCTGCGTGTTCATCGGTGTAAATGTAGCTACAAAAAATTCATTCGACAAGAATACAAAAAATAGCTATATACTTATTTTATTTTTTTTAAAGGTCTTGAGAAGATATGGGTGTCTTAATATTGCTTATTTTGGCTCACTGTACTATATCTAACATTAGGCAATTGCTCCAGCGTGTTCATCGGTGTAAATGTAGCTACAAAAAATTCATTCGACAAGAATACGAAAAATAGCTATGTACTTATTTTTTTTTTTTTACAGGTCTTTAAAAGATATAGGTGTCTTTATTTTGCTTATTTTGGCTCAATGTATTGTATTTAATATTGAGCAATTGCTCCTGCGTGTTCATCGGTGTAAATGTAGCTTAAAAAAATTCATACGGCAAGAATACGAAAAATAGCTATTTACTTATTTTATTTTTTTTAAAGGTCTTGAGAAGATATGGGTGTCTTAATATTGCTTATTTTGGCTCACTGTACTATATCTAACATTAGGCAATTGCTCCAGCGTGTTCATCGGTGTAAATGTAGCTACAAAAAATTCATTCGACAAGAATACGAAAAATAGCTATGTACTTTTTTTTTTTTTTTTACAGGTCTTGATATGATATGAGTGTCTTAATTTGGCTTATTTTGGCTCATTGTATAGTAATTAACATTGAACAATTGCTCCTGCGTGTACATCGGTGTAAATGTAGCTACAAAAAATTCATTCGACAAGAATACGAAAAATAGCTATATACTTATTTTATTTTTTTTAAAGGTCTTGATATGACACGGGTGTCTTAATTTGGCTTATTTTGGCTCATTGTATAGTAATTAACATTGAGCAATTGCTCTGCGTGTTCATCGGTGTAAATGTAGCTAAAAAAAATTCATTCGACAAGAATAAGAAAAATAGCTATTTACTTATTTTATTTTTTTAAAGGTTTTAAAAAGATATAGGTGTCTTAATTTTGCTTATTTTGGCTCATTTTATTGTACTTGACATTAAACAATTGCTCCTGCGTGTTCATCGGTTTAAATGTTGCTAAAAAAAATTCATTCGACAAGAATAAAAAAAATAGCTATTTACTTATTTTATTTTTTTTAAAGGTCTTGATATGATAAGGGTGTCTTAATTTTGCTTATTTTGGCTCATTGTATTGTACTTAACATTGGGCAATTGCTCCTGCGTGTTCATCTGTGTAAATGTAGCTAAAAAAATTCATTCGACAAGAATAAGAAAAATAGCTATTTACTTATTTTTTTTTTTAAAGGCTTTAAAAAGATATAGGTGCCTTAGATTTGCTTATTTTGGCTCAATGTATTGTACTAAACATTGAGCAATTGTTCCTGCGTGTTCATCGGTGTAAATGTAGCTAAAAAAAATTCATTCGACAAGAATAAGAAAAATAGCTATTTACTTATTTTATTTTTTTAAAGGTTTTAAAAAGATATAGGTGTCTTAATTTTGCTTATTTTGGCTCATTTTATTGTACTTGACATTAAACAATTGCTCCTGCGTGTTCATCGGTTTAAATGTTGCTAAAAAAAATTCATTCGACAAGAATAAAAAAAATAGCTATTTACTTATTTTATTTTTTTTAAAGGTCTTGATATGATAAGGGTGTCTTAATTTTGCTTATTTTGGCTCATTGTATTGTAGTTAACATTAGGCAATTGCTCCTGCGTGTTCATCGGTGTAAATGTAGCTAAAAAAAATTCATTCGTTAAGAATAAGAAAAATAGCTATTTACTTATTTTATTTTTTTTAAAGGTTTTAAAAAGATATAGGTGCCTTAGTTTTGCTTATTGTGGCTCACTGTGTTGTAATTAACATTGAGCAATTGCTCCTGCGTGTTCATCGGTGTAAATGTAGCTACAAAAAATTCATTCGACAAGAATACAAAAAATAGCTATATACTTATTTTATTTTTTTTAAAGGTCTTGAGAAGATATGGGTGTCTTAATATTGCTTATTTTGGCTCACTGTACTATATCTAACATTAGGCAATTGCTCCAGCGTGTTCATCGGTGTAAATGTAGCTACAAAAAATTCATTCGACAAGAATACGAAAAATAGCTATGTACTTATTTTTTTTTTTTTACAGGTCTTTAAAAGATATAGGTGTCTTTATTTTGCTTATTTTGGCTCAATGTATTGTATTTAATATTGAGCAATTGCTCCTGCGTGTTCATCGGTGTAAATGTAGCTTAAAAAAATTCATACGGCAAGAATACGAAAAATAGCTATTTACTTATTTTATTTTTTTTAAAGGTCTTGAGAAGATATGGGTGTCTTAATATTGCTTATTTTGGCTCACTGTACTATATCTAACATTAGGCAATTGCTCCAGCGTGTTCATCGGTGTAAATGTAGCTACAAAAAATTCATTCGACAAGAATACGAAAAATAGCTATGTACTTATTTTTTTTTTTTTACAGGTCTTGATATGATATGAGTGTCTTACTTTGGCTTATTTTGGCTCATTGTATAGTAATTAACATTGAACAATTGCTCCTGCGTGTACATCGGTGTAAATGTAGCTACAAAAAATTCATTCGACAAGAATACGAAAAATAGCTATATACTTATTTTATTTTTTTTAAAGGTCTTGATATGACACGGGTGTCTTAATTTGGCTTATTTTGGCTCATTGTATAGTAATTAACATTGAGCAATTGCTCTGCGTGTTCATCGGTGTAAATGTAGCTAAAAAAAATTCATTCGACAAGAATAAGAAAAATAGCTATTTACTTATTTTATTTTTTTAAAGGTTTTAAAAAGATATAGGTGTCTTAATTTTGCTTATTTTGGCTCATTTTATTGTACTTGACATTAAACAATTGCTCCTGCGTGTTCATCGGTTTAAATGTTGCTAAAAAAAATTCATTCGACAAGAATAAAAAAAATAGCTATTTACTTATTTTATTTTTTTTAAAGGTCTTGATATGATAAGGGTGTCTTAATTTTGCTTATTTTGGCTCATTGTATTGTACTTAACATTGGGCAATTGCTCCTGCGTGTTCATCTGTGTAAATGTAGCTAAAAAAATTCATTCGACAAGAATAAGAAAAATAGCTATTTACTTATTTTTTTTTTTAAAGGCTTTAAAAAGATATAGGTGCCTTAGATTTGCTTATTTTGGCTCAATGTATTGTACTAAACATTGAGCAATTGTTCCTGCGTGTTCATCGGTGTAAATGTAGCTAAAAAAAATTCATTCGACAAGAATAAGGAAAATAGCTATTTACTTATTTTATTTTTTTTAAAGGTCTTAAAAAGATATAGGTGTCTTAGTTTTGCTTATTTTGGCTCAATGTATTGTACTTAACAGTGGCCACTTGCTCCTGCGTGTTCTTCGGTGTAAATGTAGCTACAAAAAATTCATTCGACAAGAATACGAAAAATAGCTATATACTTATTTTATTTTTTTTAAAGGTCTTGATATGACACGGGTGTCTTAATTTGGTTTATTTTGGCTCACTGTATAGTAATTAACATTGCGCAATTGCTCCTGCGTGTTCATCGGTATAAATGTAGCTAAAAAAAATTCATTCGACAAGAATAAGAAAAATAGCTATTTACTTATTTTATTTTTTTAAAGGTCTTAAAAAGATATAGGTGTCATAATTTTGCTTGTTTAGGTACATTGTGTAGTACTTAACATTGAGCAATTGCTCCTGCGTGTTCATCGGTTTAAATGTTGCTAAAAAAAATTCATTCGACAAGAATAAAAAAAATAGCTATTTACTTATTTTATTTTTTTTAAAGGTCTTGATATGATAAGGGTGTCTTAATTTTGCTTATTTTGGCTCATTGTATTGTACTTAACATTGGGCAATTGCTCCTGCGTGTTCATCGGTGTAAATGTAGCTAAAAAAAATTCATTCGACAAGAATAAGAAAAATAGCTACTTACTTATTTTATTTTTTTTAAAGGCTTTAAAAAGATATAGGTGCCTTAGTTTTGCTTATTTTGGCTCAATGTATTGTACTTAACATTGAGCAATTGTTCCTGCGTGTTCATCGGTGTAAATGTAGCTAAAAAAAATTCATTCGACAAGAATAAGGAAAATAGCTATTTACTTATTTTATTTTTTTTAAAGGTCTTAAAAAGATATAGGTGTCTTAGTTTTGCTTATTTTGGCTCAATGTATTGTACTTAACAGTGGCCACTTGCTCCTGCGTGTTCTTCGGTGTAAATGTAGCTACAAAAAATTCATTCGACAAGAATACGAAAAATAGCTATATATTATTTTATTTTTTTCAAAGGTCTTGATATGACACGGGTGTCTTAATTTGGTTTATTTTGGCTCACTGTATAGTAATTAACATTGCGCAATTGCTCCTGCGTGTTCATCGGTATAAATGTAGCTAAAAAAAATTCATTCGACAAGAATAAGAAAAATAGCTATTTACTTATTTTATTTTTTTAAAGGTCTTAAAAAGATATAGGTGTCATAATTTTGCTTGTTTAGGTACATTGTGTAGTACTTAACATTGAGCAATTGCTCCTGCGTGTTCATCGGTTTAAATGTTGCTAAAAAAAATTCATTCGACAAGAATAAAAAAATAGCTATTTACTTATTTTATTTTTTTTGAAGGTCTTGATATGATAAGGGTGTCTTAATTTTGCTTATTTTGGCTCATTGTATTGTACTTAACATTGGGCAATTGCTCCTGCGTGTTCATCGGTGTAAATGTAGCTAAAAAAAATTCATTCGACAAGAATAAGAAAAATAGCTATTTACTTATTTTATTTTTTTTAAAGGCTTTAAAAAGATATAGGTGCCTTAGTTTTGCTTATTTTGGCTCAATGTATTGTACTTAACATTGAGCAATTGTTCCTGCGTGTTCATCGGTGTAAATGTAGCTAAAAAAAATTCATTCGACAAGAATAAGAAAAATAGCTATTTACTTATTTTATTTTTTTTAAAGGTCTTGAAAAGATATAGGTGTCTTAGTTTTGCTTATTTTGGCTCAATGTATTGTACTTAACAGTGGCCACTTGCTCCTGCGTGTTCTTCGGTGTAAATGTAGCTACAAAAAATTCATTCGACAAGAATACGAAAAATAGCTATATACTTATTTTATTTTTTTTAAAGGTCTTGATATGACACGGGTGTCTTAATTTGGTTTATTTTGGCTCATTGTATAGTAATTAACATTGCGCAATTGCTCCTGCGTGTTCATCGGTGTAAATGTAGCTAAAAAAAATTCATTCGACAAGAATAAGAAAAATAGCTATTTACTTATTTTATTTTTTTAAAGGTCTTAAAAAGATATAGGTGTCATAATTTTGCTTGTTTAGGTACATTGTGTAGTACTTAACATTGAGCAATTGCTCCTGCGTGTTCATCGGTGTAAATGTAGCTACAAAAAATTCATTCGACAAGAATACTAAAAATAGCTATATATTTATTTTATTTTTGTTAATGGTCTTGAAATGATATGGGTGTCTTAATTTTGCTTATTTTGACACATTGTATTGTACTTAACATTGAGCAATTGCTCCTGCGTGTTCATCGGAGTAAATGTAGCTAAACAAAATTCATTCGACAAGAATACGAAAAATAGCTATATACTTATTTTATTTTTTTTAAAGGTCTTGATATGACAGGGCTGTCTTAATTTGGCTTATTTTGGCTCATTGTATCGTAATTAACATTAAGCAATTGCTCCTGCGCGTTCATCGGTGTAAATGTAGCTAAAAAAAATTCATTCGACAAGAATAAGAAAAATAGCTATTTACTTATTTTATTTTTTTAAAGGTTTTAAAAAGATATAGGTGTCTTAATTTTGCTTATTTTGGCTCATTTTATTGTACTTGACATTAAACAATTGCTCCTGCGTGTTCATCGGTTTAAATGTTGCTAAAAAAAATTCATTCGACAAGAATAAAAAAAATAGCTATTTACTTATTTTATTTTTTTTAAAGGTCTTGATATGATAAGGGTGTCTTAATTTTGCTTATTTTGGCTCATTGTATTGTAGTTAACATTAGGCAATTGCTCCTGCGTGTTCATCGGTGTAAATGTAGCTAAAAAAAATTCTTTCGTTAAGAATAAGAAAAATAGCTATTTACTTATTTTATTTTTTTTAAAGGTTTTAAAAAGATATAGGTGCCTTAGTTTTGCTTATTGTGGCTCACTGTGTTGTAATTAACATTGAGCAATTGCTCCTGCGTGTTCATCGGTGTAAATGTAGCTACAAAAAATTCATTCGACAAGAATACTAAAAATAGCTATATATTTATTTTATTTTTTTTTATGGTCTTGAAATGATATGGGTGTCTTAATTTTGCTTATTTTGACACATTGTATTGTACTTAACATTGAGCAATTGCTCCTGCGTGTTCATCGGAGTAAATGTATCTAAACAAAATTCATTCGACAAGAATACGAAAAATAGCTATATACTTATTTTATTTTTTTTAAAGGTCTTGATATGACACGGCTGTCTTAATTTGGCTTATTTTGGCTCATTGTATTGTAATTAACATTAAGCAATTGCTCCTGCGCGTTCATCGGTGTAAATGTAGCTAAAAAAAATTCATTCGACAAGAATAAGAAAAATAGCTATTTACTTATTTTATTTTTTTAAAGGTTTTAAAAAGATATAGGTGTCTTAATTTTGCTTATTTTGGCTCATTTTATTGTACTTGACATTAAACAATTGCTCCTGCGTGTTCATCGGTTTAAATGTTGCTAAAAAAAATTCATTCGACAAGAATAAAAAAAATAGCTATTTACTTATTTTATTTTTTTTAAAGGTCTTGATATGATAAGGGTGTCTTAATTTTGCTTATTTTGGCTCATTGTATTGTAGTTAACATTAGGCAATTGCTCCTGCGTGTTCATCGGTGTAAATGTAGCTAAAAAAAATTCATTCGTTAAGAATAAGAAAAATAGCTATTTACTTATTTTATTTTTTTTAAAGGTTTTAAAAAGATATAGGTGCCTTAGTTTTGCTTATTGTGGCTCACTGTGTTGTAATTAACATTGAGCAATTGCTCCTGCGTGTTCATCGGTGTAAATGTAGCTACAAAAAATTCATTCGACAAGAATACGAAAAATAGCTATATACTTATTTTTTTTTTTTAAAGGTCTTGATATGACACGGCTTTCTTTATTTGGCTTATTTTGGCTCACTGTGTTGTAATTAACATTGAGCAATTGCTCCTGCGTGTTCATCGGTGTAAATGTAGCTACAAAAAATTCA
>CAXART010000007.1:0-58000 GCA_963971405.1 Psococerastis gibbosa | reverse complement strand
TAAAGGTCATAAAAAGATATAGGTGTCTTAATTTTGCTTATTTAGGCTCATTGTATTGTACTAAACATTGGCCACTTACTCCTGCGTGTTCGCCGGTGTAAATGTAGCTACAAAAAATTCATTCGACAAGAATACGAAAGATAGATATATACTTATTTTTTTTTTTAAAGGTCTTGATATGACACGGGTGTCTTAATTTGGCTTATTTTGGCTCACTGTGTTGTAATTAACATTGAGCAATTGCTCCTGCGTGTTCATCGGTGTAAATGTAGCTACTAAAAATTCATTCGACAAGAATACGAAAAATAGCTATATACTTATTTTTTTTTTTAAAGGTCTTGAAGAGATATGGGTGTCTTAATATTGCTTATTTTGGCTCACTGTACTGTATCTAACATTAGGCAATTGCTCCAGCGTGTTCATCGGTGTAAATGTAGCTACAAAAAATTCATTCGACAAGAATACGAAAAATAGCTATATACTTATTTTTTTTTTTAAAGGTCTTGATATGATATGAGTGTCTTAATTTTGCTTATTTTGGCTCATTGTATTGTACTTAACATTGAGCAATTGTTCCTGCGTGTTCATCGGTGTAAATGTAGCTTAAAAAAATTCATACGGCAAGAATACGAAAAATAGCTATTTACTTATTTTATTCTTTTTAAAGGTCTTGAAAAGATATGGGTGTCTTAATATTGCTTATTTTGGCTCACTGTACTATATCTAACATTAGGCAATTGCTCCTGCGTGTTCATCGGTGTAAATGTAGCTACAAAAAATTCATTCGACAAGAATACAAAAAATAGCTATATACTTTTTTTTTTTTTAAGGTCTTTAAAAGATATAGGTGTCTTTATTTTGCTTATTTTGGCTCAATGTATTGTATTTAATATTGAGCAATTGCTCCTGCGTGTTCATCGGTGTAAATGTAGCTTAAAAAAATTCATACGGCAAGAATACGAAAAATAGCTATTTACTTATTTTATTCTTTTTAAAGGTCTTGAAAAGATATGGGTGTCTTAATATTGCTTATTTTGGCTCACTGTACTATATCTAACATTAGGCAATTGCTCCATTGTGTTCATCGGTGTAAATGTAGCTACAAAAAATTCATTCGACAAGAATACGAAAAATAGCTATGTACTTATTTTTTTTTTTTACAGGTCTTGATATGATATGAGTGTCTTAATTTTGCTTAATTTGGCTCATTGTATTGTACTTAACATTAAGCAATTGCTCCTGCGTGTTCATCGGTGTAAATGTAGCTAAAAAAAATTCATTCGACAAGAATAAGAAAAACAGCTATTTACTTATTTTATTTTTTTTAAAGGTCTTAATAAGATATAGGTGTCTTAATTTAGCTTATTTAGGCTCATTGTATTGTACTTAACATTGACCACTTGCTCCTGCGTGTACATCGGTGTAAATGTAGCTACAAAAAATTCATTCGACAAGAATACGAAAAATAGCTATATACTTATTTTATTTTTTTTAAAGGTCTTGATATGACACGGGTGTCTTAATTTGGCTTATTTTGGCTCATTGTATAGTAATTAACATTGAGCAATTGCTCTGCGTGTTCATCGGTGTAAATGTAGCTAAAAAAAATTCATTCGACAAGAATAAGAAAAATAGCTATTTACTTATTTTATTTTTTTAAAGGTTTTAAAAAGATATAGGTGTCTTAATTTTGCTTATTTTGGCTCATTTTATTGTACTTGACATTAAACAATTGCTCCTGCGTGTTCATCGGTTTAAATGTTGCTAAAAAAAATTCATTCGACAAGAATAAAAAAAATAGCTATTTACTTATTTTATTTTTTTTAAAGGTCTTGATATGATAAGGGTGTCTTAATTTTGCTTATTTTGGCTCATTGTATTGTACTTAACATTGGGCAATTGCTCCTGCGTGTTCATCGGTGTAAATGTAGCTAAAAAAAATTCATTCGACAAGAATAAGAAAAATAGCTATTTACTTATTTTATTTTTTTTAAAGGCTTTAAAAAGATATAGGTGCCTTAGTTTTGCTTATTTTGGCTCAATGTATTGTACTTAACATTGAGCAATTGTTCCTGCGTGTTCATCGGTGTAAATGTAGCTAAAAAAAATTCATTCGACAAGAATAAGAAAAATAGCCATTTAATTATTTTATTTTTTTTAAAGGTCTTAAAAAGATATAGGTGTCTTAGTTTTGCTTGTTTTGGCTCAATGTATTGTACTAAACAGTGGCCACTTGCTCCTGCGTGTTCTTCGGTGTAAATGTAGCTACAAAAAATTCATTCGACAAGAATACGAAAAATAGCTATATACTTATTTTATTTTTTTTAAAGGTCTTGATATGACACGGGTGTCTTAATTTGGTTTATTTTGGCTCATTGTATAGTAGTTAACATTGCGCAATTGCTCCTGCGTGTTCATCGGTGTAAATGTAGCTAAAAAAAATTCATTCGACAAGAATAAGAAAAATAGCTATTTACTTATTTTATTTTTTTAAAGGTTTTAAAAAGATATAGGTGTCTTAATTTTGCTTATTTTGGCTCATTTTATTGTACTTGACATTAAACAATTGCTCCTGCGTGTTCATCGGTTTAAATGTTGCTAAAAAAAATTCATTCGACAAGAATAAAAAAAATAGCTATTTACTTATTTTATTTTTTTTAAAGGTCTTGATATGATAAGGGTGTCTTAATTTTGCTTATTTTGGCTCATTGTATTGTACTTAACATTGGCCACTTGCTCCTGCTTGTTCTTCGGTGTAAATGTAGCTACAAAAAATTCATTCGACAAGAATACAAAAAATAGCTATATACTTATTTTTTTTTTAAAGGTCTTTAAAAGATATAGGTGTCTTAATTTTGCTTATTTTGGCTCAATGTATTGTATTTAATATTGAGCAATTGCTCCTGCGTGTTCATCGGTGTAAATGTAGCTTAAAAAAATTCATACGGCAAGAATACGAAAAATAGCTATTTACTTATTTTATTTTTTTTAAAGGTCTTGAAAAGATATGGGTGTCTTAATATTGCTTATTTTGGCTCACTGTACTATATCTAAAATTAGGCAATTGCTCCTGCGTGTTCATCGGTGTAAATGTAGCTACAAAAAATTCATTCGACAAGAATACAAAAAATAGCTATATACTTTTTTTTTTTTAAGGTCTTTAAAAGATATAGGTGTCTTTATTTTGCTTATTTTGGCTCAATGTATTGTATTTAATATTGAGCAATTGCTCCTGCGTGTTCATCGGTGTAAATGTAGCTTAAAAAAATTCATACGGCAAGAATACGAAAAATAGCTATTTACTTATTTTATTCTTTTTAAAGGTCTTGAAAAGATATGGGTGTCTTAATATTGCTTATTTTGGCTCACTGTACTATATCTAACATTAGGCAATTGCTCCATTGTGTTCATCGGTGTAAATGTAGCTACAAAAAATTCATTCGACAAGAATACGAAAAATAGCTATGTACTTATTTTTTTTTTTTTACAGGTCTTGATATGATATGAGTGTCTTAATTTTGCTTAATTTGGCTCATTGTATTGTACTTAACATTAAGCAATTGCTCCTGCGTGTTCATCGGTGTAAATGTAGCTAAAAAAAATTCATTCGACAAGAATAAGAAAAACAGCTATTTACTTATTTTATTTTTTTTAAAGGTCTTAATAAGATATAGGTGTCTTAATTTAGCTTATTTAGGCTCATTGTATTGTACTTAACATTGACCACTTGCTCCTGCGTGTACATCGGTGTAAATGTAGCTACAAAAAATTCATTCGACAAGAATACGAAAAATAGCTATATACTTATTTTATTTTTTTTAAAGGTCTTGATATGACACGGGTGTCTTAATTTGGCTTATTTTGGCTCATTGTATAGTAATTAACATTGAGCAATTGCTCTGCGTGTTCATCGGTGTAAATGTAGCTAAAAAAAATTCATTCGACAAGAATAAGAAAAATAGCTATTTACTTATTTTATTTTTTTAAAGGTTTTAAAAAGATATAGGTGTCTTAATTTTGCTTATTTTGGCTCATTTTATTGTACTTGACATTAAACAATTGCTCCTGCGTGTTCATCGGTTTAAATGTTGCTAAAAAAAATTCATTCGACAAGAATAAAAAAAATAGCTATTTACTTATTTTATTTTTTTAAAGGTCTTGATATGATAAGGGTGTCTTAATTTTGCTTATTTTGGCTCATTGTATTGTACTTAACATTGGGCAATTGCTCCTGCGTGTTCATCGGTGTAAATGTAGCTAAAAAAAATTCATTCGACAAGAATAAGAAAAATAGCTATTTACTTATTTTATTTTTTTTAAAGGCTTTAAAAAGATATAGGTGCCTTAGTTTTGCTTATTTTGGCTCAATGTATTGTACTTAACATTGAGCAATTGTTCCTGCGTGTTCATCGGTGTAAATGTAGCTAAAAAAAATTCATTCGACAAGAATAAGAAAAATAGCCATTTACTTATTTTATTTTTTTTAAAGGTCTTAAAAAGATATAGGTGTCTTAGTTTTGCTTGTTTTGGCTCAATGTATTGTACTAAACAGTGGCCACTTGCTCCTGCGTGTTCTTCGGTGTAAATGTAGCTACAAAAAATTCATTCGACAAGAATACGAAAAATAGCTATATACTTATTTTATTTTTTTTAAAGGTCTTGATATGACACGGGTGTCTTAATTTGGTTTATTTTGGCTCATTGTATAGTAGTTAACATTGCGCAATTGCTCCTGCGTGTTCATCGGTGTAAATGTAGCTAAAAAAAATTCATTCGACAAGAATAAGAAAAATAGCTATATACTTCTTTTTTTTTTAAAGGTCTTTAAAAGATATAGGTGTCTTAATTTTGCTTATTTTGGCTCAATGTATTGTATTTAATATTGAGCAATTGCTCCTGCGTGTTCATCGGTGTAAATGTAGCTTAAAAAAATTCATACGGGAAGAATACGAAAAATAGTTATTTACTTATTTTATTTTTTTAAAGGTCTTGAAAAGATATGGTTGTCTTAATATTGCTTATTTTGGCTCACTGTACTGTATCTAACATTAGGCAATTGCTCCTGCGTGTTCATCGGTGTAAATGTAGCTACAAAAAATTCATTCGACAAGAATACGAAAAATAGCTATATACTTATTTTTTTTTTAAAGGTCTTTAAAAGATATAGGTGTCTTAATTTTGCTTATTTTGGCTCAATGTATTGTATTTAATATTGAGCAATTGCTCCTGCGTGTTCATCGGTGTAAATGTAGCTTAAAAAAATTCATACGGCAAGAATACGAAAAATAGCTATTTACTTATTTTATTTTTTTTAAAGGTCTTGAAAAGATATGGGTGTCTTAATATTGCTTATTTTGGCTCACTGTACTGTATCTAACATTAGGCAATTGCTCCAGCGTGTTCATCGGTGTAAATGTAGCTACAAAAAATTTCATTCGACTAGAATACGAAAAATAGCTATATACTTATTTTTTTTTTTAAAGGTCTTGATATGATATGAGTGTCCTAATTTTGCTTATTTTGGCTCATTGTATAGTACTAAACATTGAGCAATTGCTCCGGCGTGTTCATCAGTGTAAATGTAGCTAAAAAAAATTCATTCGACAAGAATAAGAAAAATAGCTATTTACTTATTTTATTTTTTTTAAAGGTTTTAAAAAGATATAGGTGTCTTAGTTTTGTTTATTTAGGCTCATTGTATTGTACTTAACATTGACCACTTGCTCCTGCGTGTACATCGGTGTAAATGTAGCTACAAAAAATTCATTCGACAAGAATACGAAAAATAGCTATAAACTTATTTTTTTTTTTTAAAGGTCTTGATATGACACGGGTGTCTCCATTTGGCTTATTTTGGCTCACTGTGTTGTAATTAACATTGAGCAATTGCTCCTGCGTGTTCATCGGTGTAAATGTAGCTACAAAAAATTCATTCGACAAGAATACAAAAAATAGCTATTTACTTATTATATTTTTTTAAAGGTCGTAAAAAGATAAAGGTGTCATAATTTTGCTTGTTTTGGCTCAATGTATTGTATTTAATATTGAGCAATTGCTCCTGCGTGTTAATCGGTGTAAATGTAGCTAAAAAAAATTCATTCGACAAGAGTAAGAAAAATAGCTATTTACTTATTATATTTTTTTAAAGGTCTTAAAAAGATATAGGTGTCATAATTTTGCTTGTTTAGGTACATTGTGTAGTACTTAACATTGAGCAATTGCTCCTGCGTGTTCATCGGTGTAAATGTAGCTACAAAAAATTCATTCGACAAGAATACGAAAAATAGCTATATACATATTTTATTTTTTTTAATGGTCTTGAAATGATATGCGTGTCTTAATTTTGCTTATTTTGACTCATTGTATTGTACTTAACATTGAGCAATTGCCCCTGCGTGTTCATCGGAGTAAATGTAGCTAAACAAAATTCATTCGACAAGAATACGAAAAATAGCTATATACTTATTTTATTTTTTATTAAGGTCTTGATATGACGCGGGTGTCTTAATTTGGCTTATTTTGGCTCATTGTATTGTAATTAACATTGAGCAATTGCTCCTGCGTGTTCATCGGTGTCAATGTAGCTAAAAAAAATTCATTCGACAAGAATAAGAAAAATAGCTATTTACTTATTTTATTTTTTTTAAAGGTTTTAAAAAGATTTAGGTGCCTTAATTTTGCTTATTTTGGCTCAATGTCTTGTACTTAACATTGAGCAATTGTTCCTGCGTGTTCATCGGTGTAAATGTAGCTAAAAAAAATTCATTCGACAAGAATAAGAAAAATAGCTATTTACTTATTTTATTTTTTTAAAGGTTTTAAAAAGATATAGGTGTCTTAATTTTGCTTATTTTGGCTCATTTTATTGTACTTGACATTAAACAATTGCTCCTGCGTGTTCATCGGTTTAAATGTTGCTAAAAAAAATTCATTCGACAAGAATAAAAAAAATAGCTATTTACTTATTTTATTTTTTTTAAAGGTCTTGATATGATAAGGGTGTCTTAATTTTGCTTATTTTGGCTCATTGTATTGTACTTAACATTGGCCACTTGCTCCTGCTTGTTCTTCGGTGTAAATGTAGCTACAAAAAATTCATTCGACAAGAATACAAAAAATAGCTATATACTTATTATTTTTTTAAAGGTCTTTAAAAGATATAGGTGTCTTAATTTTGCTTATTTTGGCTCAATGTATTGTATTTAATATTGAGCAATTGCTCCTGCGTGTTCATCGGTGTAAATGTAGCTTAAAAAAATTCGTACGGCAAGAATACGAAAAATAGCTATTTACTTATTTTATTTTTTTTAAAGGTCTTGAAAAGATATGGGTGTCTTAATATTGCTTATTTTGGCTCACTGTACTGTATCTAACATTAGGCAATTGCTCCAGCGTGTTCATCGGTGTAAATGTAGCTACAAAAAATTTCATTCGACTAGAATACGAAAAATAGCTATATACTTATTTTTTTTTTTAAAGGTCTTGATATGATATGAGTGTCCTAATTTTGCTTATTTTGGCTCATTGTATAGTACTAAACATTGAGCAATTGCTCCGGCGTGTTCATCAGTGTAAATGTAGCTAAAAAAAATTCATTCGACAAGAATAAGAAAAATAGCTATTTACTTATTTTATTTTTTTTAAAGGTTTTAAAAAGATATAGGTGTCTTAGTTTTGTTTATTTAGGCTCATTGTATTGTACTTAACATTGACCACTTGCTCCTGCGTGTACATCGGTGTAAATGTAGCTACAAAAAATTCATTCGACAAGAATACGAAAAATAGCTATAAACTTATTTTTTTTTTTTAAAGGTCTTGATATGACACGGGTGTCTCCATTTGGCTTATTTTGGCTCACTGTGTTGTAATTAACATTGAGCAATTGCTCCTGCGTGTTCATCGGTGTAAATGTAGCTACAAAAAATTCATTCGACAAGAATACAAAAAATAGCTATTTACTTATTATATTTTTTTAAAGGTCGTAAAAAGATAAAGGTGTCATAATTTTGCTTGTTTTGGCTCAATGTATTGTATTTAATATTGAGCAATTGCTCCTGCGTGTTAATCGGTGTAAATGTAGCTAAAAAAAATTCATTCGACAAGAGTAAGAAAAATAGCTATTTACTTATTATATTTTTTTAAAGGTCTTAAAAAGATATAG
This sequence comes from Psococerastis gibbosa, assembly GCA_963971405.1. NCBI lineage: Eukaryota > Metazoa > Arthropoda > Insecta > Psocodea > Psocidae > Psococerastis > Psococerastis gibbosa. The sequence goes on along the minus strand of CAXART010000007.1, from coordinate 49,839 downwards.
GTGTCATAATTTTGCTTGTTTAGGTACATTGTGTAGTACTTAACATTGAGCAATTGCTCCTGCGTGTTCATCGGTGTAAATGTAGCTACAAAAAATTCATTCGACAAGAATACGAAAAATAGCTATATACATATTTTATTTTTTTTAATGGTCTTGAAATGATATGCGTGTCTTAATTTTGCTTATTTTGACTCATTGTATTGTACTTAACATTGAGCAATTGCTCCTGCGTGTTCATCGGAGTAAATGTAGCTAAACAAAATTCATTCGACAAGAATACGAAAAATAGCTATATACTTATTTTATTTTTTATTAAGGTCTTGATATGACGCGGGTGTCTTAATTTGGCTTATTTTGGCTCATTGTATTGTAATTAACATTGAGCAATTGCTCCTGCGTGTTCATCGGTGTCAATGTAGCTAAAAAAAATTCATTCGACAAGAATAAGAAAAATAGCTATTTACTTATTTTATTTTTTTTAAAGGTTTTAAAAAGATTTAGGTGCCTTAATTTTGCTTATTTTGGCTCAATGTCTTGTACTTAACATTGAGCAATTGTTCCTGCGTGTTCATCGGTGTAAATGTAGCTAAAAAAAATTCATTCGACAAGAATAAGAAAAATAGCTATTTACTTATTTTATTTTTTTTAAAGGTCATAAAAAGATATAGGTGTCTTAATTTTGCTTATTTAGGCTCATTGTATTGTACTAAACATTGGCCACTTACTCCTGCGTGTTCGCCGGTGTAAATGTAGCTACAAAAAATTCATTCGACAAGAATACGAAAGATAGATATATACTTATTTTTTTTTTTAAAGGTCTTGATATGACACGGGTGTCTTAATTTGGCTTATTTTGGCTCACTGTGTTGTAATTAACATTGAGCAATTGCTCCTGCGTGTTCATCGGTGTAAATGTAGCTACTAAAAATTCATTCGACAAGAATACGAAAAATAGCTATATACTTATTTTTTTTTTTAAAGGTCTTTAAAAGATATAGGTGTCTTTATTTTGCTTATTTTGGCTCAATGTATTGTATTTAATATTGAGCAATTGCTCCTGCGTGTTCATCGGTGTAAATGTAGATTAAAAAAATTCATACGGCAAGAATACGAAAAATAGCTATTTATTTATTTTATTTTTTTTAAAGGTCTTGAAAAGATATGGGTGTCTTAATTTTGCTTATTTTGGCTCATTGTATTGTACTTAACATTGAGCAATTGTTCCTGCGTGTTCATCGGTGTAAATGTAGCTACAAAAAATTCATTCGACAAGAATAAGAAAAATAGCTATTTACTTATTTTATTTTTTTGAAAGGTCTTAAAAAGATATAGGTGTCTTAATTTTGCTTATTTAGGCTCATTGTATTGTACTAAACATTGGCCACTTGCTCATGCGTGTTCGCCGGTGTAAATGTAGCTACAAAAAATTCAATCGACAAGAATACGAAAAATAGCTATATACTTATTTTTTTTTTTAAAGGTCTTGATATGACACGGGTGTCTTAATTTGGCTTATTTTGGCTCACTGTGTTGTAATTAACATTGAGCAATTGCTCCTGCGTGTTCATCGGTGTAAATGTAGCTACAAAAAATTCATTCGACAAGAATACAAAAAATAGCTATATACTTTTTTTTTTTTTAAAGGTCTTTAAAAGATATAGGTGTCTTAATTTTGCTTATTTTGGCTCAATGTATTGTATTTAATATTGAGCAATTGCTCCTGCGTGTTCATCGGTGTAAATGTAGCTTAAAAAAATTCATACGGGAAGAATACGAAAAATAGTTATTTACTTATTTTATTTTTTTAAAGGTCTTGAAAAGATATGGTTGTCTTAATATTGCTTATTTTGGCTCACTGTACTGTATCTAACATTAGGCAATTGCTCCTGCGTGTTCATCGGTGTAAATGTAGCTACAAAAAATTCATTCGACAAGAATACGAAAAATAGCTATATACTTATTTTTTTTTTTTTAAAGGTCTTAAAAAGATATAGGTGTCTAAATTTTGCTTATTTAGGCTCATTGTATTGTACTTAACATTGACCACTTGCTCCTGCGTGTACATCGGTGTAAATGTAGCTACAAAAAATTCATTCGACAAGAATACGAAAAATAGCTATAAACTTATTTTTTTTTTTTAAAGGTCTTGATATGACACGGGTGTCTGAATTTGGCTTATTTTGGCTCATTGTATTGTAATTAACATTGAGCAATTGCTCCTGCGTGTTCGTCGGTGTAAATGTAGCTAAAAAAAATTCATTCGACAAGAAAAAGAAAAATAGCTATTTACTTATTTTATTTTTTTAAAGGTTTTAAGAAGATATAGGTGTCTTAATTTTGCTTATTTTGGCTCATTGTATTGTTCTTGACATTGAGCAATTGCTCCTGCGTGTTCATCGGTTTAAATGTTGCTAAAAAAAATTCATTCGACAAGAATTAAAAAAAATTGCTATTTACTTATATTATTTTTTTTAAAGGTCTTGATATGATAAGGGTCTCTAAATTTTGCTTATTTTGGCTCATTGTATTGCAATCAACATTGAGCAATTGCTCCTGCGTGTTCATCGGTGTAAATGTAGCTAAAAAAAATTCATTCGACAAGAATAAGAAAAATAGCTATTTACATATTTTATTTTTTTTAAAGGTTTTAAAAAGATATAGGTGCCTTTATTTTGCTTATTTTGGCTCAATGTATTGTACTTAACATTGAGCAATTGTTCTTGCGTGTTCATCGGTGTAAATGTAGCCAAAAAAAAATTCATTCGACAAGAATAAGAAAAATAGCTATTTACTTATTTTATTTTTTTTAAAGGTTTTAAAAAGATATAGGTGTCTTAATTTTGTTTATTTTGGCTCACTGTATTGTACTTAACATTGAGCAATTGCTCCTGCGTGTTCATCGGTGTAAATGTAGCTAAAAAACATTCATTCGACAAGAATAAGAAAAATAGCTATTTACTTATTTTATTTTTTTTAAAGGTCTTAAAAAGATATAGGTGTCTTAATTTTGCTTATTTAGGCTCATTGTATTGTACTTAACATTGACCACTTGCTCCTGCGTGTACATCGGTGTAAATGTAGCTACAAAAAATTCATTCGACAAGAATAAGAAAAATAGCTATTTACTTATTTTATTTTTTTTAAAGGTTTTAAAAAGATATAGGTGCCTTTATTTTGCTTATTTTGGCTCAATGTATTGTACTTAACATTGAGCAATTGTTTCTGCGTGTTCATCGGTGTAAATGTAGCTACAAAAAATTCATTCGACAAGAATACGAAAAATAGCTATCTACTTATTTTTTTTTTTAAAGGTCTTGATATGACACGGGTGTCTTAATTTGGCTTATTTTGGCTCAATGTATTGTAATTAACATTGAGCAATTGCTCCTGCGTGTTCATCGGTGTATATGTAGCTACAAAAAATTCATTCGACAAGAATACAAAAAATAGCTATATACTTCTTTTTTTTTTAAAGGTCTTTAAGGGATATAGGTGTCTTAATTTTGCTTATTTTGGCTCAATGTATTGTATTTAATATTGAGCAATTGCTCCTGCGTGTTCATCGGTGTAAATGTAGCTTAAAAAAATTCATACGGCAAGAATACGAAAAATAGCTATTTACTTATTTTTTTTTTTAAAGGTCTTGATATGATATGAGTGTCTTGATTTTGCTTATTTTGGCTCATTGTATTGTACTTAACATTGAGCAATTGCTCCTGCGTGTTCATCGGTGTAAATGTAGCTACAAAAAATTTCATTCGACTAGAATACGAAAAATAGCTATATACTTATTTTTTTTTTTAAAGGTCTTGATATGATATGAGTGTCTTAATTTTGCTTATTTTGGCTCATTGTATTGTACTAAACATTAAGCAATTGCTCCTGCGTGTTCATCGGTGTAAATGTAGCTAAAAAAAATTCATTCGACAAGAATAAAAAAAATAGCTATTTACTTATTTTATTTTTTTTAAAGGTCTTGATATGACACGGGTGTCTGAATTTGGCTTATTTTGGCTCATTGTATTGTAATTAACATTGAGCAATTGCTCCTGCGTGTTCGTCGGTGTAAATGTAGCTAAAAAAAATTCATTCGACAAGAAAAAGAAAAATAGCTATTTACTTATTTTATTTTTTTAAAGGTTTTAAGAAGATATAGGTGTCTTAATTTTGCTTATTTTGGCTCATTGTATTGTTCTTGACATTGAGCAATTGCTCCTGCGTGTTCATCGGTTTAAATGTTGCTAAAAAAAATTCATTCGACAAGAATTAAAAAAAATTGCTATTTACTTATATTATTTTTTTTAAAGGTCTTGATATGATAAGGGTCTCTAAATTTTGCTTATTTTGGCTCATTGTATTGCAATCAACATTGAGCAATTGCTCCTGCGTGTTCATCGGTGTAAATGTAGCTAAAAAAAATTCATTCGACAAGAATAAGAAAAATAGCTATTTACTTATTTTATTTTTTTTAAAGGTTTTAAAAAGATATAGGTGCCTTTATTTTGCTTATTTTGGCTCAATGTATTGTACTTAACATTGAGCAATTGTTCCTGCGTGTTCATCGGTGTAAATGTAGCTAAAAAAAATTCATTCGACAAGAATAAGAAAAATAGCTATTTACTTATTTTATTTTTTTTAAAGGTTTTAAAAAGATATAGGTGCCTTTATTTTGCTTATTTTGGCTCAATGTATTGTACTAAACATTGAGCAATTGTTTCTGCGTGTTCATCGGTGTAAATGTAGCTACAAAAAATTCATTCGACAAGAATACGAAAAATAGCTATATACTTATTTTTTTTTTTAAAGGTCTTGATATGACACGGGTGTCTTAATTTGGCTTATTTTGGCTCAATGTATTGTAATTAACATTGAGCAATTGCTCCTGCGTGTTCATCGGTGTATATGTAGCTACAAAAAATTCATTCGACAAGAATACAAAAAATAGCTATATACTTCTTTTTTTTTTTAAAGGTCTTTAAGGGATATAGGTGTCTTAATTTTGCTTATTTTGGCTCAATGTATTGTATTTAATATTGAGCAATTGCTCCTGCGTGTTCATCGGTGTAAATGTAGCTTAAAAAAATTCATACGGCAAGAATACGAAAAATAGCTATTTACTTATTTTTTTTTTTAAAGGTCTTGATATGATATGAGTGTCTTGATTTTGCTTATTTTGGCTCATTGTGTTGTACTTAACATTGAGCAATTGCTCCTGCGTGTTCATCGGTGTAAATGTAGCTACAAAAAATTTCATTCGACTAGAATACGAAAAATAGCTATATACTTATTTTTTTTTTTAAAGGTCTTGATATGATATGAGTGTCTTAATTTTGCTTATTTTGGCTCATTGTATTGTACTAAACATTAAGCAATTGCTCCTGCGTGTTCGTCGGTGTAAATGTAGCTAAAAAAAATTCATTCGACAAGAAAAAGAAAAATAGCTATTTACTTATTTTATTTTTTTAAAGGTTTTAAGAAGATATAGGTGTCTTAATTTTGCTTATTTTGGCTCATTGTATTGTTCTTGACATTGAGCAATTGCTCCTGCGTGTTCATCGGTTTAAATGTTGCTAAAAAAAATTCATTCGACAAGAATTAAAAAAAATTGCTATTTACTTATATTATTTTTTTTAAAGGTCTTGATATGATAAGGGTCTCTAAATTTTGCTTATTTTGGCTCATTGTATTGCAATCAACATTGAGCAATTGCTCCTGCGTGTTCATCGGTGTAAATGTAGCTAAAAAAAATTCATTCGACAAGAATAAGAAAAATAGCTATTTACTTATTTTATTTTTTTTAAAGGTTTTAAAAAGATATAGGTGCCTTTATTTTGCTTATTTTGGCTCAATGTATTGTACTTAACATTGAGCAATTGTTCCTGCGTGTTCATCGGTGTAAATGTAGCTAAAAAAAATTCATTCGACAAGAATAAGAAAAATAGCTATTTACTTATTTTATTTTTTTTAAAGGTTTTAAAAAGATATAGGTGCCTTTATTTTGCTTATTTTGGCTCAATGTATTGTACTAAACATTGAGCAATTGTTTCTGCGTGTTCATCGGTGTAAATGTAGCTACAAAAAATTCATTCGACAAGAATACGAAAAATAGCTATATACTTATTTTTTTTTTTAAAGGTCTTGATATGACACGGGTGTCTTAATTTGGCTTATTTTGGCTCAATGTATTGTAATTAACATTGAGCAATTGCTCCTGCGTGTTCATCGGTGTATATGTAGCTACAAAAAATTCATTCGACAAGAATACAAAAAATAGCTATATACTTCTTTTTTTTTTTAAAGGTCTTTAAGGGATATAGGTGTCTTAATTTTGCTTATTTTGGCTCAATGTATTGTATTTAATATTGAGCAATTGCTCCTGCGTGTTCATCGGTGTAAATGTAGCTTAAAAAAATTCATACGGCAAGAATACGAAAAATAGCTATTTACTTATTTTTTTTTTTAAAGGTCTTGATATGATATGAGTGTCTTGATTTTGCTTATTTTGGCTCATTGTGTTGTACTTAACATTGAGCAATTGCTCCTGCGTGTTCATCGGTGTAAATGTAGCTACAAAAAATTTCATTCGACTAGAATACGAAAAATAGCTATATACTTATTTTTTTTTTTAAAGGTCTTGATATGATATGAGTGTCTTAATTTTGCTTATTTTGGCTCATTGTATTGTACTAAACATTAAGCAATTGCTCCTGCGTGTTCATCGGTGTAAATGTAGCTAAAAAAAATTCATTCGACAAGAATAAAAAAAATAGCTATTTACTTATTTTATTTTTTTTAAAGGTCTTGATATGATAAGGGTGTCTTAATTTTGCTTATTTTGGCTCATTGTATTGTACTTAACATTGGGCAATTGCTCCTGCGTGTTCATCGGTGTAAATGTAGCTAAAAAAAATTCATTCGACAAGAATAAGAAAAATAGCTATTTACTTATTTTATTTTTTTTAAGGCTTTAAAAAGATATAGGTGCCTTAGTTTTGCTTATTTTGGCTCAGTGTATTGTACTTAACATTGAGCAATTGTTCCTGCGTGTTCATCGGTGTAAATGTAGCTAAAAAAAATTCATTCGACAAGAATAAGAAAAATAGATATTTACTTATTTTATTTTTTTGAAAGGTCTTAAAAAGATATAGGTGTCTTAATTTTGCTTATTTAGGCTCATTGTATTGTACTAAACATTTGCCACTTGCTCATGCGTGTTCGCCGGTGTAAATGTAGCTACAAAAAATTCAATCGACAAGAATACGAAAAATGGCTATATACTTATTTTTTTTTTTAAAGGTCTTGATATGACACGGGTGTCTTAATTTGGCTTATTTTGGCTCACTGTGTTGTAATTAACATTGAGCAATTGCTCCTGCGTGTTCATCGGTGTAAATGTAGCTACAAAAAATTCATTCGACAAGAATACAAAAAATAGCTATATACTTCTTTTTTTTTTAAAGGTCTTTAAAAGATATAGGTGTCTTCATTTTGCTTATTTTGGCTCAATGTATTGTATTTAATATTGAGCAATTGCTCCTGCGTGTTCATCGGTGTAAATGTAGCTTAAAAAAATTCATACGGGAAGAATACGAAAAATAGTTATTTACTTATTTTATTTTTTTAAAGGTCTTGAAAAGATATGGTTGTCTTAATATTGCTTATTTTGGCTCACTGTACTGTATCTAACATTAGGCAATTGCTCCTGCGTGTTCATCGGTGTAAATGTAGCTACAAAAAATTCATTCGACAAGAATACGAAAAATAGCTATATACTTATTTTTTTTTTTAAAGGTCTTGATATGATATGAGTGTCTTAATTTTGCTTATTTTGGCTCATTGTATTGTACTTGACATTGAACAATTGCTCCTTCGTGTTCATCGGTGTAAATGTAGCCAAAAAAAATTTCATTCGACAAGAATAAGAAAAATAGCTATTTACTTATTTTATTTTTTTTAAAGGTTTTAAAAAGATATAGGTGTCTTAATTTTGTTTATTTTGGCTCACTGTATTGTACTTAACATTGAGCAATTGCTCCTGCGTGTTCATCGGTGTAAATGTAGCTAAAAAAAATTCATTCGACAAGAATAAGAAAAATAGCTATTTACTTATTTTATTTTTTTTAAAGGTCTTAAAAAGATATAGGTGTCTTAATTTAGCTTATTTAGGCTCATTGTATTGTACTTAACATTGACCACTTGCTCCTGCGTGTACATCGGTGTAAATGTAGCTACAAAAAATTCATTCGACAAGAATTAAAAAAAATTGCTATTTACTTATATTATTTTTTTTAAAGGTCTTGATATGATAAGGGTGTCTGAATTTGGCTTATTTTGGCTCATTGTATTGTAATTAACATTGAGCAATTGCTCCTGCGTGTTCGTCGGTGTAAATGTAGCTAAAAAAAATTCATTCGACAAGAAAAAGAAAAATAGCTATTTACTTATTTTATTTTTTTAAAGGTTTTAAGAAGATATAGGTGTCTTAATTTTGCTTATTTTGGCTCATTGTATTGTTCTTGACATTGAGCAATTGCTCCTGCGTGTTCATCGGTTTAAATGTTGCTAAAAAAAATTCATTCGACAAGAATTAAAAAAAATTGCTATTTACTTATATTATTTTTTTTAAAGGTCTTGATATGATAAGGGTCTCTAAATTTTGCTTATTTTGGCTCATTGTATTGCAATCAACATTGAGCAATTGCTCCTGCGTGTTCATCGGTGTAAATGTAGCTAAAAAAAATTCATTCGACAAGAATAAGAAAAATTGCTATTTACTTATTTTATTTTTTTTAAAGGTTTTAAAAAGATATAGGTGCCTTTATTTTGCTTATTTTGGCTCAATGTATTGTACTTAACATTGAGCAATTGTTCCTGCGTGTTCATCGGTGTAAATGTAGCTAAAAAAAATTCATTCGACAAGAATAAGAAAAATAGCTATTTACTTATTTTATTTTTTTTAAAGGTTTTAAAAAGATATAGGTGCCTTTATTTTGCTTATTTTGGCTCAATGTATTGTACTAAACATTGAGCAATTGTTTCTGCGTGTTCATCGGTGTAAATGTAGCTACAAAAAATTCATTCGACAAGAATAAAAAAAATAGCTATTTACTTATTTTATTTTTTTTAAAGGTCTTGATATGATAAGGGTGTCTTAATTTTGCTTATTTTGGCTCATTGTATTGTACTTAACATTGGGCAATTGCTCCTGCGTGTTCATCGGTGTAAATGTAGCTAAAAAAAATTCATTCGACAAGAATAAGAAAAATAGCTATTTACTTATTTTATTTTTTTTTAAGGCTTTAAAAAGATATAGGTGCCTTAGTTTTGCTTATTTTGGCTCAATGTATTGTACTTAACATTGAGCAATTGTTCCTGCGTGTTCATCGGTGTAAATGTAGCTAAAAAAAATTCATTCGACAAGAATAAGAAAAATAGATATTTACTTATTTTATTTTTTTGAAAGGTCTTAAAAAGATATAGGTGTCTTAATTTTGCTTATTTAGGCTCATTGTATTGTACTAAACATTGGCCACTTGCTCATGCGTGTTCGCCGGTGTAAATGTAGCTACAAAAAATTCAATCGACAAGAATACGAAAAATAGCTATGTACTTATTTTTTTTTTTAAAGGTCTTGATATGACACGGGTGTCTTAATTTGGCTTATTTTGGCTCACTGTGTTGTAATTAACATTGAGCAATTGCTCCTGCGTGTTCATCGGTGTAAATGTAGCTACAAAAAATTCATTCGACAAGAATACAAAAAATAGCTATATACTTCTTTTTTTTTTAAAGGTCTTTAAAAGATATACGTGTCTTAATTTTGCTTATTTTGGCTCAATGTATTGTATTTAATATTGAGCAATTGCTCCTGCGTGTTCATCGGTGTAAATGTAGCTTAAAAAAATTCATACGGGAAGAATACGAAAAATAGTTATTTACTTATTTTATTTTTTTAAAGGTCTTGAAAAGATATGGTTGTCTTAATATTGCTTATTTTGGCTCACTGTACTGTATCTAACATTAGGCAATCGCTCCTGCGTGTTCATCGGTGTAAATGTAGCTACAAAAAATTCATTCGACAAGAATACGAAAAATAGCTATATACTTATTTTTTTTTTTTAAAGGTCTTGATATGATATGAGTGTCTTAATTTTGCTTATTTTGGCTCATTGTATTGTACTTGACATTGAGCAATTGCTCCTTCGTGTTCATCGGTGTAAATGTAGCCAAAAAAAAATTCATTCGACAAGAATAAGAAAAATAGCTATTTACTTATTTTATTTTTTTTAAAGGTTTTAAAAAGATATAGGTGTCTTAGTTTTGTTTATTTTGGCTCACTGTATTGTACTTAACATTGAGCAATTGCTCCTGCGTGTTCATCGGTGTAAATGTAGCTAAAAAAAATTCATTCGACAAGAATAAGAAAAATAGCTATTTACTTATTTTATTTTTTTTAAAGGTCTTAAAAAGATATAGGTGTCTTAATTTAGCTTATTTAGGCTCATTGTATTGTACTTAACATTGACCACTTGCTCCTGCGTGTACATCGGTGTAAATGTAGCTACAAAAAATTCATTCGACAAGAATACGAAAAATAGCTATATACTTATTTTATTTTTTTTAAAGGTCTTGATATGACACGGGTGTCTGAATTTGGCTTATTTTGGCTCATTGTATTGTAATTAACATTGAGCAATTGCTCCTGCGTGTTCGTCGGTGTAAATGTAGCTAAAAAAAATTCATTCGACAAGAAAAAGAAAAATAGCTATTTACTTATTTTATTTTTTTAAAGGTTTTAAGAAGATATAGGTGTCTTAATTTTGCTTATTTTGGCTCATTGTATTGTTCTTGACATTGAGCAATTGCTCCTGCGTGTTCATCGGTTTAAATGTTGCTAAAAAAAATTCATTCGACAAGAATTAAAAAAAATTGCTATTTACTTATATTATTTTTTTTAAAGGTCTTGATATGATAAGGGTCTCTAAATTTTGCTTATTTTGGCTCATTGTATTGCAATCAACATTGAGCAATTGCTCCTGCGTGTTCATCGGTGTAAATGTAGCTAAAAAAAATTCATTCGACAAGAATAAGAAAAATTGCTATTTACTTATTTTATTTTTTTTAAAGGTTTTAAAAAGATATAGGTGCCTTTATTTTGCTTATTTTGGCTCAATGTATTGTACTAAACATTGAGCAATTGTTTCTGCGTGTTCATCGGTGTAAATGTAGCTACAAAAAATTCATTCGACAAGAATACGAAAAATAGCTATATACTTATTTTTTTTTTTAAAGGTCTTGATATGACACGGGTGTCTTAATTTGGCTTATTTTGGCTCAATGTATTGTAATTAACATTGAGCAATTGCTCCTGCGTGTTCATCGGTGTATATGTAGCTACAAAAAATTCATTCGACAAGAATACAAAAAATAGCTATATACTTCTTTTTTTTTTTAAAGGTCTTTAAGGGATATAGGTGTCTTAATTTTGCTTATTTTGGCTCAATGTATTGTATTTAATATTGAGCAATTGCTCCTGCGTGTTCATCGGTGTAAATGTAGCTTAAAAAAATTCATACGGCAAGAATACGAAAAATAGCTATTTACTTATTTTTTTTTTTTAAAGGTCTTGATATGATATGAGTGTCTTGATTTTGCTTATTTTGGCTCATTGTATTGTACTTAACATTGAGCAATTGCTCCTGCGTGTTCATCGGTGTAAATGTAGCTACAAAAAATTTCATTCGACTAGAATACGAAAAATAGCTATATACTTATTTTTTTTTTTAAAGGTCTTGATATGATATGAGTGTCTTAATTTTGCTTATTTTGGCTCATTGTATTGTACTAAACATTAAGCAATTGCTCCTGCGTGTTCATCGGTGTAAATGTAGCTAAAAAAAATTCATTCGACAAGAATAAGAAAAATTGCTATTTACTTATTTTATTTTTTTTAAAGGTTTTAAAAAGATATAGGTGCCTTTATTTTGCTTATTTTGGCTCATTGTATTGTACTAAACATTAAGCAATTGCTCCTGCGTGTTCATCGGTGTAAATGTAGCTACAAAAAATTCATTCGACAAGAATACGAAAAATAGCTATATACTTATTTTTTTTTTTTTAAAGGTCTTGATATGACACGGGTGTCTTAATTTGGCTTATTTTGGCTCAATGTATTGTAATTAACATTGAGCAATTGCTCCTGCGTGTTCATCGGTGTATATGTAGCTACAAAAAATTCATTCGACAAGAATACAAAAAATAGCTATATACTTCTTCTTTTTTTTAAAGGTCTTTAAGGGATATAGGTGTCTTAATTTTGCTTATTTTGGCTCAATGTATTGTATTTAATATTGAGCAATTGCTCCTGCGTGTTCATCGGTGTAAATGTAGCTTAAAAAAATTCATACGGCAAGAATACGAAAAATAGCTATTTACTTATTTTATTTTATTATAGGTCTTGAAAAGATATGGGTGTCTTAATATTGCTTATTTTGGCTCACTGTACTGTATCTAACATTAGGCAATTGCTCCAGCGTGTTCATCGGTGTAAATGTACCTACAAAAAATTTCATTCGACTAGAATACGAAAAATAGCTATATACTTATTTTTTTTTTTAAAGGTCTTGATAAGATATGAGTGTCTTAATTTTGCTTATTTTGGCTCATTGTATTGTACTTAACATTAAGCAATTGCTCCTGCGTGTTCATCGGTGTAAATGTAGCTAAAAAAAATTCATTCGACAAGAATAAGAAAAATAGCTATTTACTTATTTTATTTTTTTTAAAGGTCTTAAAAAGATATAGGTGTCTTAATTTTGCTTATTTAGGCTCATTGTATTGTACTTAACATTGACCACTTGCTCCTGCGTGTACATCGGTGTAAATGTAGCTACAAAAAATTCATTCGACAGGAATACGAAAAATAGCTATAAACTTATTTTTTTTTTTTTAAAGGTCTTGATATGACACGGGTGTCTCAATTTGGCTTATTTTGGCTCACTGTGTTGTAATTAACATTGAGCAATTGCTCCTGCGTGTTCATCGGTGTAAATGAAGCTACAAAAAATTCATTCGACAAGAATACAAAAAATAGCTATTTACTTATTATATTTTTTTAAAGGTCTTAAAAAGATAAAGGTGTCATAATTTTGCTTGTTTTGGCTCAATGTATTGTATTTAATATTGAGCAATTGCTCCTGCGTGTTAATCGGTGTAAATGTAGCTAAAAAAAATTCATTCGACAAGAGTAAGAAAAATAGCTATTTACTTATTATATTTTTTTAAAGGTCTTAAAAAGATATAAGTGTCATAATTTTGCTTGTTTAGGTACATTGTGTAGCATTTAACATTGAGCAATTGCTCCTGCGTGTTCATCGGTGTAAATGTAGCTAAAAAAAATTCATTCGACAAGAATAAGAAAAATAGCTATTTACTTATTTTATTTTTTTAAAGGTTTTAAAAAGATATAGGTGTCTTAATTTTGCTTATTTTGGCTCATTTTATTGTACTTGACATTAAACAATTGCTCCTGCGTGTTCATCGGTTTAAATGTTGCTAAAAAAAATTCATTCGACAAGAATAAAAAAAATAGCTATTTACTTATTTTATTTTTTTTAAAGGTCGTGATATGATAAGGGTGTCTTAATTTTGCTTATTTTGGCTCATTGTATTGTACTTAACATTGGGCAATTGCTCCTGCGTGTTCATCGGTGTAAATGTAGCTAAAAAAAATTCATTCGACAAGAATAAGAAAAATAGCTATTTACTTATTTTATTTTTTTTAAAGGCTTTAAAAAGATATAGGTGCCTTAGTTTTGCTTATTTTGGCTCAATGTATTGTACTTAACATTGAGCAATTGTTCCTGCGTGTTCATCGGTGTAAATGTAGCTAAAAAAAATTCATTCGACAAGAATAAGAAAAATAGCCATTTACTTATTTTATTTTTTTTAAAGGTCTTAAAAAGATATAGGTGTCTTAGTTTTGCTTGTTTTGGCTCAATGTATTGTACTAAACAGTGGCCACTTGCTCCTGCGTGTTCTTCGGTGTAAATGTAGCTACAAAAAATTCATTCGACAAGAATACGAAAAATAGCTATATACTTATTTTATTTTTTTTAAAGGTCTTGATATGACACGGGTGTCTTAATTTGGTTTATTTTGGCTCATTGTATAGTAGTTAACATTGCGCAATTGCTCCTGCGTGTTCATCGGTGTAAATGTAGCTAAAAAAAATTCATTCGACAAGAATAAGAAAAATAGCTATTTACTTATTGTATTTTTTTAAAGGTTTTAAAAAGATATAGGTGTCTTAATTTTGCTTATTTTGGCTCATTTTATTGTACTTGACATTAAACAATTGCTCCTGCGTGTTCATCGGTTTAAATGTTGCTAAAAAAAATTCATTCGACAAGAATAAAAAAAATAGCTATTTACTTATTTTATTTTTTTTAAAGGTCTTGATATGATAGGGGTGTCTTAATTTTGCTTATTTTGGCTCATTGTATTGTACTTAACATTGGCCACTTGCTCCTGCTTGTTCTTCGGTGTAAATGTAGCTACAAAAAATTCATTCGACAAGAATACAAAAAATAGCTATATACTTATTTTTTTTTTAAAGGTCTTTAAAAGATATAGGTGTCTTAATTTTGCTTATTTTGGCTCAATGTATTGTATTTAATATTGAGCAATTGCTCCTGCGTGTTCATCGGTGTAAATGTAGCTTAAAAAAATTCATACGGCAAGAATACGAAAAATAGCTATTTACTTATTTTATTTTTTTTAAAGGTCTTGAAAAGATATGGGTGTCTTAATATTGCTTATTTTGGCTCACTGTACTGTATCTAACATTAGGCAATTGCTCCAGCGTGTTCATCGGTGTAAATGTAGCTACAAAAAATTTCATTCGACTAGAATACGAAAAATAGCTATATACTTATTTTTTTTTTTAAAGGTCTTGATATGATATGAGTGTCCTAATTTTGCTTATTTTGGCTCATTGTATAGTACTAAACATTGAGCAATTGCTCCGGCGTGTTCATCAGTGTAAATGTAGCTAAAAAAAATTCATTCGACAAGAATAAGAAAAATAGCTATTTACTTATTTTATTTTTTTTAAAGGTTTTAAAAAGATATAGGTGTCTTAGTTTTGTTTATTTTGGCTCACTGTATTGTACTTAACATTGAGCAATTGTTCCTGCGTGTTCATCGGTGTAAATGTAGCTAAAAAAAATTCATTCGACAAGAATAAGAAAAATAGCTATTTACTTATTTAATTTTTTTTAAAGGTCTTAAAAAAGATATAGGTGTCTTAATTTTGCTTATTTAGGCTCATTGTATTGTACTTAACATTGACCACTTGCTCCTGCGTGTACATCGGTGTAAATGTAGCTACAAAAAATTCATTCGACAAGAATACGAAAAATAGCTATAAACTTATTTTTTTTTTTTAAAGGTCTTGATATGACACGGGTGTCTCCATTTGGCTTATTTTGGCTCACTGTGTTGTAATTAACATTGAGCAATTGCTCCTGCGTGTTCATCAGTGTAAATGTAGCTACAAAAAATTCATTCGACAAGAATACAAAAAATAGCTATTTACTTATTATATTTTTTTAAAGGTCGTAAAAAGATAAAGGTGTCATAATTTTGCTTGTTTTGGCTCAATGTATTGTATTTAATATTGAGCAATTGCTCCTGCGTGTTAATCGGTGTAAATGTAGCTAAAAAAAATTCATTCGACAAGAGTAAGAAAAATAGCTATTTACTTATTATATTTTTTTAAAGGTCTTAAAAAGATATAGGTGTCATAATTTTGCTTGTTTAGGTACATTGTGTAGTACTTAACATTGAGCAATTGCTCCTGCGTGTTCATCGGTGTAAATGTAGCTACAAAAAATTCATTCGACAAGAATACGAAAAATAGCTATATACATATTTTATTTTTTTTAATGGTCTTGAAATGATATGCGTGTCTTAATTTTGCTTATTTTGACTCATTGTATTGTACTTAACATTGAGCAATTGCTCCTGCGTGTTCATCGGAGTAAATGTAGCTAAACAAAATTCATTCGACAAGAATACGAAAAATAGCTATATACTTATTTTATTTTTTATTAAGGTCTTGATATGACGCGGGTGTCTTAATTTGGCTTATTTTGGCTCATTGTATTGTAATTAACATTGAGCAATTGCTCCTGCGTGTTCATCGGTGTCAATGTAGCTAAAAAAAATTCATTCGACAAGAATAAGAAAAATAGCTATTTACTTATTTTATTTTTTTTAAAGGTTTTAAAAAGATTTAGGTGCCTTAATTTTGCTTATTTTGGCTCAATGTCTTGTACTTAACATTGAGCAATTGTTCCTGCGTGTTCATCGGTGTAAATGTAGCTAAAAAAAATTCATTCGACAAGAATAAGAAAAATAGCTATTTACTTATTTTATTTTTTTTAAAGGTCATAAAAAGATATAGGTGTCTTAATTTTGCTTATTTAGGCTCATTGTATTGTACTAAACATTGGCCACTTACTCCTGCGTGTTCGCCGGTGTAAATGTAGCTACAAAAAATTCATTCGACAAGAATACGAAAGATAGATATATACTTATTTTTTTTTTTAAAGGTCTTGATATGACACGGGTGTCTTAATTTGGCTTATTTTGGCTCACTGTGTTGTAATTAACATTGAGCAATTGCTCCTGCGTGTTCATCGGTGTAAATGTAGCTACTAAAAATTCATTCGACAAGAATACGAAAAATAGCTATATACTTATTTTTTTTTTAAAGGTCTTTAAAAGATATAGGTGTCTTTATTTTGCTTATTTTGGCTCAATGTATTGTATTTAATATTGAGCAATTGCTCCTGCGTGTTCATCGGTGTAAATGTAGATTAAAAAAATTCATACGGCAAGAATACGAAAAATAGCTATTTACTTATTTTATTTTTTTTAAAGGTCTTGAAAAGATATGGGTGTCTTAATTTTGCTTATTTTGGCTCATTGTATTGTACTTAACATTGAGCAATTGTTCCTGCGTGTTCATCGGTGTAAATGTAGCTACAAAAAATTCATTCGACAAGAATAAGAAAAATAGCTATTTACTTATTTTATTTTTTTGAAAGGTCTTAAAAAGATATAGGTGTCTTAATTTTGCTTATTTAGGCTCATTGTATTGTACTAAACATTGGCCACTTGCTCATGCGTGTTCGCCGGTGTAAATGTAGCTACAAAAAATTCAATCGACAAGAATACGAAAAATAGCTATATACTTATTTTTTTTTTTAAAGGTCTTGATATGACACGGGTGTCTTAATTTGGCTTATTTTGGCTCACTGTGTTGTAATTAACATTGAGCAATTGCTCCTGCGTGTTCATCCGTGTAAATGTAGCTACAAAAAATTCATTCGACAAGAATACAAAAAATAGCTATATACTTCTTTTTTTTTTAAAGGTCTTTAAAAGATATAGGTGTCTTAATTTTGCTTATTTTGGCTCAATGTATTGTATTTAATATTGAGCAATTGCTCCTGCGTGTTCATCGGTGTAAATGTAGCTTAAAAAAATTCATACGGGAAGAATACGAAAAATAGTTATTTACTTATTTTATTTTTTTAAAGGTCTTGAAAAGATATGGTTGTCTTAATATTGCTTATTTTGGCTCACTGTACTGTATCTAACATTAGGCAATTGCTCCTGCGTGTTCATCGGTGTAAATGTAGCTACAAAAAATTCATTCGACAAGAATACGAAAAATAGCTATATACTTATTTTTTTTTTTTAAAGGTCTTGATATGATATGAGTGTCTTAATTTTGCTTATTTTGGCTCATTGTATTGCACTTGACATTGAGCAATTGCTCTTGCGTGTTCATCGGTGTAAATGTAGCCAAAAAAAAATTCATTCGACAAGAATAAGAAAAATAGCTATTTACTTATTTTATTTTTTTTAAAGGTTTTAAAAAGATATAGGTGTCTTAATTTTGTTTATTTTGGCTCACTGTATTGTACTTAACATTGAGCAATTGCTCCTGCGTGTTCATCGGTGTAAATGTAGCTAAAAAAAATTCATTCGACAAGAATAAGAAAAATAGCTATTTACTTATTTTATTTTTTTTACAGGTCTTAAAAAGATATAGGTGTCTTAATTTTGCTTATTTAGGCTCATTGTATTGTACTTAACATTGACCACTTGCTCCTGCGTGTACATCGGTGTAAATGTAGCTACAAAAAATTCATTCGACAGGAATACGAAAAATAGCTATAAACTTATTTTTTTTTTTTAAAGGTCTTGATATGACACGGGTGTCTCAATTTGGCTTATTTTGGCTCACTGTGTTGTAATTAACATTGAGCAATTGCTCCTGCGTGTTCATCGGTGTAAATGAAGCTACAAAAAATTCATTCGACAAGAATACAAAAAATAGCTATTTACTTATTATATTTTTTTAAAGGTCTTAAAAAGATAAAGGTGTCATAATTTTGCTTGTTTTGGCTCAATGTATTGTATTTAATATTGAGCAATTGCTCCTGCGTGTTAATCGGTGTAAATGTAGCTAAAAAAAATTCATTCGACAAGAGTAAGAAAAATAGCTATTTACTTATTATATTTTTTTAAAGGTCTTAAAAAGATATAAGTGTCATAATTTTGCTTGTTTAGGTACATTGTGTAGCATTTAACATTGAGCAATTGCTCCTGCGTGTTCATCGGTGTAAATGTAGCTAAAAAAAATTCATTCGACAAGAATAAGAAAAATAGCTATTTACTTATTTTATTTTTTTAAAGGTTTTAAAAAGATATAGGTGTCTTAATTTTGCTTATTTTGGCTCATTTTATTGTACTTGACATTAAACAATTGCTCCTGCGTGTTCATCGGTTTAAATGTTGCTAAAAAAAATTCATTCGACAAGAATAAAAAAAATAGCTATTTACTTATTTTATTTTTTTTAAAGGTCGTGATATGATAAGGGTGTCTTAATTTTGCTTATTTTGGCTCATTGTATTGTACTTAACATTGGGCAATTGCTCCTGCGTGTTCATCGGTGTAAATGTAGCTAAAAAAAATTCATTCGACAAGAATAAGAAAAATAGCTATTTACTTATTTTATTTTTTTTAAAGGCTTTAAAAAGATATAGGTGCCTTAGTTTTGCTTATTTTGGCTCAATGTATTGTACTTAACATTGAGCAATTGTTCCTGCGTGTTCATCGGTGTAAATGTAGCTAAAAAAAATTCATTCGACAAGAATAAGAAAAATAGCCATTTACTTATTTTATTTTTTTTAAAGGTCTTAAAAAGATATAGGTGTCTTAGTTTTGCTTGTTTTGGCTCAATGTATTGTACTAAACAGTGGCCACTTGCTCCTGCGTGTTCTTCGGTGTAAATGTAGCTACAAAAAATTCATTCGACAAGAATACGAAAAATAGCTATATACTTATTTTATTTTTTTTAAAGGTCTTGATATGACACGGGTGTCTTAATTTGGTTTATTTTGGCTCATTGTATAGTAGTTAACATTGCGCAATTGCTCCTGCGTGTTCATCGGTGTAAATGTAGCTAAAAAAAATTCATTCGACAAGAATAAGAAAAATAGCTATTTACTTATTTTATTTTTTTAAAGGTTTTAAAAAGATATAGGTGTCTTAATTTTGCTTATTTTGGCTCATTTTATTGTACTTGACATTAAACAATTGCTCCTGCGTGTTCATCGGTTTAAATGTTGCTAAAAAAAATTCATTCGACAAGAATAAAAAAAATAGCTATTTACTTATTTTATTTTTTTTAAAGGTCTTGATATGATAGGGGTGTCTTAATTTTGCTTATTTTGGCTCATTGTATTGTACTTAACATTGGCCATTTGCTCCTGCTTGTTCTTCGGTGTAAATGTAGCTACAAAAAATTCATTCGACAAGAATACAAAAAATAGCTATATACTTATTTTTTTTTTAAAGGTCTTTAAAAGATATAGGTGTCTTAATTTTGCTTATTTTGGCTCAATGTATTGTATTTAATATTGAGCAATTGCTCCTGCGTGTTCATCGGTGTAAATGTAGCTTAAAAAAATTCATACGGCAAGAATACGAAAAATAGCTATTTACTTATTTTATTTTTTTTAAAGGTCTTGAAAAGATATGGGTGTCTTAATATTGCTTATTTTGGCTCACTGTACTGTATCTAACATTAGGCAATTGCTCCAGCGTGTTCATCGGTGTAAATGTAGCTACAAAAAATTTCATTCGACTAGAATACGAAAAATAGCTATATACTTATTTTTTTTTTTAAAGGTCTTGATATGATATGAGTGTCCTAATTTTGCTTATTTTGGCTCATTGTATAGTACTAAACATTGAGCAATTGCTCCGGCGTGTTCATCAGTGTAAATGTAGCTAAAAAAAATTCATTCGACAAGAATAAGAAAAATAGCTATTTACTTATTTTATTTTTTTTAAAGGTTTTAAAAAGATATAGGTGTCTTAGTTTTGTTTATTTTGGCTCACTGTATTGTACTTAACATTGAGCAATTGTTCCTGCGTGTTCATCGGTGTAAATGTAGCTAAAAAAAATTCATTCGACAAGAATAAGAAAAATAGCTATTTACTTATTTAATTTTTTTTAAAGGTCTTAAAAAAGATATAGGTGTCTTAATTTTGCTTATTTAGGCTCATTGTATTGTACTTAACATTGACCACTTGCTCCTGCGTGTACATCGGTGTAAATGTAGCTACAAAAAATTCATTCGACAAGAATACGAAAAATAGCTATAAACTTATTTTTTTTTTTTAAAGGTCTTGATATGACACGGGTGTCTCCATTTGGCTTATTTTGGCTCACTGTGTTGTAATTAACATTGAGCAATTGCTCCTGCGTGTTCATCAGTGTAAATGTAGCTACAAAAAATTCATTCGACAAGAATACAAAAAATAGCTATTTACTTATTATATTTTTTTAAAGGTCGTAAAAAGATAAAGGTGTCATAATTTTGCTTGTTTTGGCTCAATGTATTGTATTTAATATTGAGCAATTGCTCCTGCGTGTTAATCGGTGTAAATGTAGCTAAAAAAAATTCATTCGACAAGAGTAAGAAAAATAGCTATTTACTTATTATATTTTTTTAAAGGTCTTAAAAAGATATAGGTGTCATAATTTTGCTTGTTTAGGTACATTGTGTAGTACTTAACATTGAGCAATTGCTCCTGCGTGTTCATCGGTGTAAATGTAGCTACAAAAAATTCATTCGACAAGAATACGAAAAATAGCTATATACATATTTTATTTTTTTTAATGGTCTTGAAATGATATGCGTGTCTTAATTTTGCTTATTTTGACTCATTGTATTGTACTTAACATTGAGCAATTGCTCCTGCGTGTTCATCGGAGTAAATGTAGCTAAACAAAATTCATTCGACAAGAATACGAAAAATAGCTATATACTTATTTTATTTTTTATTAAGGTCTTGATATGACGCGGGTGTCTTAATTTGGCTTATTTTGGCTCATTGTATTGTAATTAACATTGAGCAATTGCTCCTGCGTGTTCATCGGTGTCAATGTAGCTAAAAAAAATTCATTCGACAAGAATAAGAAAAATAGCTATTTACTTATTTTATTTTTTTTAAAGGTTTTAAAAAGATTTAGGTGCCTTAATTTTGCTTATTTTGGCTCAATGTCTTGTACTTAACATTGAGCAATTGTTCCTGCGTGTTCATCGGTGTAAATGTAGCTAAAAAAAATTCATTCGACAAGAATAAGAAAAATAGCTATTTACTTATTTTATTTTTTTTAAAGGTCATAAAAAGATATAGGTGTCTTAATTTTGCTTATTTAGGCTCATTGTATTGTACTAAACATTGGCCACTTACTCCTGCGTGTTCGCCGGTGTAAATGTAGCTACAAAAAATTCATTCGACAAGAATACGAAAGATAGATATATACTTATTTTTTTTTTTAAAGGTCTTGATATGACACGGGTGTCTTAATTTGGCTTATTTTGGCTCACTGTGTTGTAATTAACATTGAGCAATTGCTCCTGCGTGTTCATCGGTGTAAATGTAGCTACTAAAAATTCATTCGACAAGAATACGAAAAATAGCTATATACTTATTTTTTTTTTAAAGGTCTTTAAAAGATATAGGTGTCTTTATTTTGCTTATTTTGGCTCAATGTATTGTATTTAATATTGAGCAATTGCTCCTGCGTGTTCATCGGTGTAAATGTAGATTAAAAAAATTCATACGGCAAGAATACGAAAAATAGCTATTTACTTATTTTATTTTTTTTAAAGGTCTTGAAAAGATATGGGTGTCTTAATTTTACTTATTTTGGCTCATTGTATTGTACTTAACATTGAGCAATTGTTCCTGCGTGTTCATCGGTGTAAATGTAGCTACAAAAAATTCATTCGACAAGAATAAGAAAAATAGCTATTTACTTATTTTATTTTTTTGAAAGGTCTTAAAAAGATATAGGTGTCTTAATTTTGCTTATTTAGGCTCATTGTATTGTACTAAACATTGGCCACTTGCTCATGCGTGTTCGCCGGTGTAAATGTAGCTACAAAAAATTCAATCGACAAGAATACGAAAAATAGCTATATACTTATTTTTTTTTTTAAAGGTCTTGATATGACACGGGTGTCTTAATTTGGCTTATTTTGGCTCACTGTGTTGTAATTAACATTGAGCAATTGCTCCTGCGTGTTCATCCGTGTAAATGTAGCTACAAAAAATTCATTCGACAAGAATACAAAAAATAGCTATATACTTCTTTTTTTTTTAAAGGTCTTTAAAAGATATAGGTGTCTTAATTTTGCTTATTTTGGCTCAATGTATTGTATTTAATATTGAGCAATTGCTCCTGCGTGTTCATCGGTGTAAATGTAGCTTAAAAAAATTCATACGGGAAGAATACGAAAAATAGTTATTTACTTATTTTATTTTTTTAAAGGTCTTGAAAAGATATGGTTGTCTTAATATTGCTTATTTTGGCTCACTGTACTGTATCTAACATTAGGCAATTGCTCCTGCGTGTTCATCGGTGTAAATGTAGCTACAAAAAATTCATTCGACAAGAATACGAAAAATAGCTATATACTTATTTTTTTTTTTTAAAGGTCTTGATATGATATGAGTGTCTTAATTTTGCTTATTTTGGCTCATTGTATTGCACTTGACATTGAGCAATTGCTCTTGCGTGTTCATCGGTGTAAATGTAGCCAAAAAAAAATTCATTCGACAAGAATAAGAAAAATAGCTATTTACTTATTTTATTTTTTTTAAAGGTTTTAAAAAGATATAGGTGTCTTAATTTTGTTTATTTTGGCTCACTGTATTGTACTTAACATTGAGCTATTGCTCCTGCGTGTTCATCGGTGTAAATGTAGCTAAAAAAAATTCATTCGACAAGAATAAGAAAAATAGCTATTTACTTATTTTATTTTTTTTAAAGGTCTTAAAAAGATATAGGTGTCTTAATTTTGCTTATTTAGGCTCATTGTATTGTACTTAACATTGACCACTTGCTCCTGCGTGTACATCGGTGTAAATGTAGCTACAAAAAATTCATTCGACAAGAATACGAAAAATAGCTATAAACTTATTTTTTTTTTTTAAAGGTCTTGATATGACACGGGTGTCTGAATTTGGCTTATTTTGGCTCATTGTATTGTAATTAACATTGAGCAATTGCTCCTGCGTGTTCGTCGGTGTAAATGTAGCTAAAAAAAATTCATTCGACAAGAAAAAGAAAAATAGCTATTTACTTATTTTATTTTTTTAAAGGTTTTAAGAAGATATAGGTGTCTTAATTTTGCTTATTTTGGCTCATTGTATTGTTCTTGACATTGAGCAATTGCTCCTGCGTGTTCATCGGTTTAAATGTTGCTAAAAAAAATTCATTCGACAAGAATTAAAAAAAATTGCTATTTACTTATATTATTTTTTTTAAAGGTCTTGATATGATAAGGGTCTCTAAATTTTGCTTATTTTGGCTCATTGTATTGCAATCAACATTGAGCAATTGCTCCTGCGTGTTCATCGGTGTAAATGTAGCTAAAAAAAATTCATTCGACAAGAATAAGAAAAATAGCTATTTACTTATTTTATTTTTTTTTAAGGTTTTAAAAAGATATAGGTGCCTTTATTTTGCTTATTTTGGCTCAATGTATTGTACTTAACATTGAGCAATTGTTCCTGCGTGTTCATCGGTGTAAATGTAGCTAAAAAAAATTCATTCGACAAGAATAAGAAAAATAGCTATTTACTTATTTTATTTTTTTTAAAGGTTTTAAAAAGATATAGGTGCCTTTATTTTGCTTATTTTGGCTCAATGTATTGTACTAAACATTGAGCAATTGTTTCTGCGTGTTCATCGGTGTAAATGTAGCTACAAAAAATTCATTCGACAAGAATACGAAAAATAGCTATCTACTTATTTTTTTTTTTAAAGGTCTTGATATGACACGGGTGTCTTAATTTGGCTTATTTTGGCTCAATGTATTGTAATTAACATTGAGCAATTGCTCCTGCGTGTTCATCGGTGTATATGTAGCTACAAAAAATTCATTCGACAAGAATACAAAAAATAGCTATATACTTCTTTTTTTTTTTAAAGGTCTTTAAGGGATATAGGTGTCTTAATTTTGCTTATTTTGGCTCAATGTATTGTATTTAATATTGAGCAATTGCTCCTGCGTGTTCATCGGTGTAAATGTAGCTTAAAAAAATTCATACGGCAAGAATACGAAAAATAGCTATTTACTTATTTTTTTTTTTAAAGGTCTTGATATGATATGAGTGTCTTGATTTTGCTTATTTTGGCTCATTGTATTGTACTTAACATTGAGCAATTGCTCCTGCGTGTTCATCGGTGTAAATGTAGCTACAAAAAATTTCATTCGACTAGAATACGAAAAATAGCTATATACTTATTTTTTTTTTTAAAGGTCTTGATATGATATGAGTGTCTTAATTTTGCTTATTTTGGCTCATTGTATTGTACTAAACATTAAGCAATTGCTCCTGCGTGTTCATCGGTGTAAATGTAGCTAAAAAAAATTCATTCGACAAGAATAAAAAAAATAGCTATTTACTTATTTTATTTTTTTTAAAGGTCTTGATATGACACGGGTGTCTGAATTTGGCTTATTTTGGCTCATTGTATTGTAATTAACATTGAGCAATTGCGCCTGCGTGTTCGTCGGTGTAAATGTAGCTAAAAAAAATTCATTCGACAAGAAAAAGAAAAATAGCTATTTACTTATTTTATTTTTTTAAAGGTTTTAAGAAGATATAGGTGTCTTAATTTTGCTTATTTTGGCTCATTGTATTGTTCTTGACATTGAGCAATTGCTCCTGCGTGTTCATCGGTTTAAATGTTGCTAAAAAAAATTCATTCGACAAGAATTAAAAAAAATTGCTATTTACTTATATTATTTTTTTTAAAGGTCTTGATATGATAAGGGTCTCTAAATTTTGCTTATTTTGGCTCATTGTATTGCAATCAACATTGAGCAATTGCTCCTGCGTGTTCATCGGTGTAAATGTAGCTAAAAAAAATTCATTCGACAAGAATAAGAAAAATAGCTATTTATTATTTTATTTTTTTTAAAGGTTTTAAAAAGATATAGGTGCCTTTATTTTGCTTATTTTGGCTCAATGTATTGTACTTAACATTGAGCAATTGTTCCTGCGTGTTCATCGGTGTAAATGTAGCTACAAAAAATTCATTCGACAAGAATACGAAAAATAGCTATATACATATTTTATTTTTTTTAATGGTCTTGAAATGATATGCGTGTCTTAATTTTGCTTATTTTGACTCATTGTATTGTACTTAACATTGAGCAATTGCTCCTGCGTGTTCATCGGAGTAAATGTAGCTAAACAAAATTCATTCGACAAGAATACGAAAAATAGCTATATACTTATTTTATTTTTTATTAAGGTCTTGATATGACGCGGGTGTCTTAATTTGGCTTATTTTGGCTCATTGTATTGTAATTAACATTGAGCAATTGCTCCTGCGTGTTCATCGGTGTCAATGTAGCTAAAAAAAATTCATTCGACAAGAATAAGAAAAATAGCTATTTACTTATTTTATTTTTTTTAAAGGTTTTAAAAAGATTTAGGTGCCTTAATTTTGCTTATTTTGGCTCAATGTCTTGTACTTAACATTGAGCAATTGTTCCTGCGTGTTCATCGGTGTAAATGTAGCTAAAAAAAATTCATTCGACAAGAATAAGAAAAATAGCTATTTACTTATTTTATTTTTTTTAAAGGTCATAAAAAGATATAGGTGTCTTAATTTTGCTTATTTAGGCTCATTGTATTGTACTAAACATTGGCCACTTACTCCTGCGTGTTCGCCGGTGTAAATGTAGCTACAAAAAATTCATTCGACAAGAATACGAAAGATAGATATATACTTATTTTTTTTTTTAAAGGTCTTGATATGACACGGGTGTCTTAATTTGGCTTATTTTGGCTCACTGTGTTGTAATTAACATTGAGCAATTGCTCCTGCGTGTTCATCGGTGTAAATGTAGCTACTAAAAATTCATTCGACAAGAATACGAAAAATAGCTATATACTTATTTTTTTTTTTAAAGGTCTTTAAAAGATATAGGTGTCTTTATTTTGCTTATTTTGGCTCAATGTATTGTATTTAATATTGAGCAATTGCTCCTGCGTGTTCATCGGTGTAAATGTAGATTAAAAAAATTCATACGGCAAGAATACGAAAAATAGCTATTTACTTATTTTATTTTTTTTAAAGGTCTTGAAAAGATATGGGTGTCTTAATTTTGCTTATTTTGGCTCATTGTATTGTACTTAACATTGAGCAATTGTTCCTGCGTGTTCATCGGTGTAAATGTAGCTACAAAAAATTCATTCGACAAGAATAAGAAAAATAGCTATTTACTTATTTTATTTTTTTGAAAGGTCTTAAAAAGATATAGGTGTCTTAATTTTGCTTATTTAGGCTCATTGTATTGTACTAAACATTGGCCACTTGCTCATGCGTGTTCGCCGGTGTAAATGTAGCTACAAAAAATTCAATCGACAAGAATACGAAAAATAGCTATATACTTATTTTTTTTTTTAAAGGTCTTGATATGACACGGGTGTCCTAATTTGGCTTATTTTGGCTCACTGTGTTGTAATTAACATTGAGCAATTGCTCCTGCGTGTTCATCGGTGTAAATGTAGCTACAAAAAATTCATTCGACAAGAATACAAAAAATAGCTATATACTTCTTTTTTTTTTAAAGGTCTTTAAAAGATATAGGTGTCTTAATTTTGCTTATTTTGGCTCAATGTATTGTATTCAATATTGAGCAATTGCTCCTGCGTGTTCATCGGTGTAAATGTAGCTTAAAAAAATTCATACGGGAAGAATACGAAAAATAGTTATTTACTTATTTTATTTTTTTAAAGGTCTTGAAAAGATATGGTTGTCTTAATATTGCTTATTTTGGCTCACTGTACTGTATCTAACATTAGGCAATTGCTCCTGCGTGTTCATCGGTGTAAATGTAGCTACAAAAAATTCATTCGACAAGAATACGAAAAATAGCTATATACTTATTTTTTTTTTTTAAAGGTCTTGATATGATATGAGTGTCTTAATTTTGCTTATTTTGGCTCATTGTATTGCACTTGACATTGAGCAATTGCTCTTGCGTGTTCATCGGTGTAAATGTAGCCAAAAAAAAATTCATTCGACAAGAATAAGAAAAATAGCTATTTACTTATTTTATTTTTTTTAAAGGTTTTAAAAAGATATAGGTGTCTTAATTTTGTTTATTTTGGCTCACTGTATTGTACTTAACATTGAGCAATTGCTCCTGCGTGTTCATCGGTGTAAATGTAGCTAAAAAAAATTCATTCGACAAGAATAAGAAAAATAGCTATTTACTTATTTTATTTTTTTTAAAGGTCTTAAAAAGATATAGGTGTCTTAATTTTGCTTATTTAGGCTCATTGTATTGTACTTAACATTGACCACTTGCTCCTGCGTGTACATCGGTGTAAATGTAGCTACAAAAAATTCATTCGACAAGAATACGAAAAATAGCTATAAACTTATTTTTTTTTTTTAAAGGTCTTGATATGACACGGGTGTCTGAATTTGGCTTATTTTGGCTCATTGTATTGTAATTAACATTGAGCAATTGCTCCTGCGTGTTCGTCGGTGTAAATGTAGCTAAAAAAAATTCATTCGACAAGAAAAAGAAAAATAGCTATTTACTTATTTTATTTTTTTAAAGGTTTTAAGAAGATATAGGTGTCTTAATTTTGCTTATTTTGGCTCATTGTATTGTTCTTGACATTGAGCAATTGCTCCTGCGTGTTCATCGGTTTAAATGTTGCTAAAAAAAATTCATTCGACAAGAATTAAAAAAAATTGCTATTTACTTATATTATTTTTTTTAAAGGTCTTGATATGATAAGGGTCTCTAAATTTTGCTTATTTTGGCTCATTGTATTGCAATCAACATTGAGCAATTGCTCCTGCGTGTTCATCGGTGTAAATGTAGCTAAAAAAAATTCATTCGACAAGAATAAGAAAAATAGCTATTTACTTATTTTATTTTTTTTTAAGGTTTTAAAAAGATATAGGTGCCTTTATTTTGCTTATTTTGGCTCAATGTATTGTACTTAACATTGAGCAATTGTTCCTGCGTGTTCATCGGTGTAAATGTAGCTAAAAAAAATTCATTCGACAAGAATAAGAAAAATAGCTATTTACTTATTTTATTTTTTTTAAAGGTTTTAAAAAGATATAGGTGCCTTTATTTTGCTTATTTTGGCTCAATGTATTGTACTAAACATTGAGCAATTGTTTCTGCGTGTTCATCGGTGTAAATGTAGCTACAAAAAATTCATTCGACAAGAATACGAAAAATAGCTATCTACTTATTTTTTTTTTTAAAGGTCTTGATATGACACGGGTGTCTTAATTTGGCTTATTTTGGCTCAATGTATTGTAATTAACATTGAGCAATTGCTCCTGCGTGTTCATCGGTGTATATGTAGCTACAAAAAATTCATTCGACAAGAATACAAAAAATAGCTATATACTTCTTTTTTTTTTTAAAGGTCTTTAAGGGATATAGGTGTCTTAATTTTGCTTATTTTGGCTCAATGTATTGTATTTAATATTGAGCAATTGCTCCTGCGTGTTCATCGGTGTAAATGTAGCTTAAAAAAATTCATACGGCAAGAATACGAAAAATAGCTATTTACTTATTTTTTTTTTTAAAGGTCTTGATATGATATGAGTGTCTTGATTTTGCTTATTTTGGCTCATTGTATTGTACTTAACATTGAGCAATTGCTCCTGCGTGTTCATCGGTGTAAATGTAGCTACAAAAAATTTCATTCGACTAGAATACGAAAAATAGCTATATACTTATTTTTTTTTTTAAAGGTCTTGATATGATATGAGTGTCTTAATTTTGCTTATTTTGGCTCATTGTATTGTACTAAACATTAAGCAATTGCTCCTGCGTGTTCATCGGTGTAAATGTAGCTAAAAAAAATTCATTCGACAAGAATAAAAAAAATAGCTATTTACTTATTTTATTTTTTTTAAAGGTCTTGATATGACACGGGTGTCTGAATTTGGCTTATTTTGGCTCATTGTATTGTAATTAACATTGAGCAATTGCTCCTGCGTGTTCGTCGGTGTAAATGTAGCTAAAAAAAATTCATTCGACAAGAAAAAGAAAAATAGCTATTTACTTATTTTATTTTTTTAAAGGTTTTAAGAAGATATAGGTGTCTTAATTTTGCTTATTTTGGCTCATTGTATTGTTCTTGACATTGAGCAATTGCTCCTGCGTGTTCATCGGTTTAAATGTTGCTAAAAAAAATTCATTCGACAAGAATTAAAAAAAATTGCTATTTACTTATATTATTTTTTTTAAAGGTCTTGATATGATAAGGGTCTCTAAATTTTGCTTATTTTGGCTCATTGTATTGCAATCAACATTGAGCAATTGCTCCTGCGTGTTCATCGGTGTAAATGTAGCTAAAAAAAATTCATTCGACAAGAATAAGAAAAATAGCTATTTATTATTTTATTTTTTTTAAAGGTTTTAAAAAGATATAGGTGCCTTTATTTTGCTTATTTTGGCTCAATGTATTGTACTTAACATTGAGCAATTGTTCCTGCGTGTTCATCTGTGTAAATGTAGCTAAAAAAAATTCATTCGACAAGAATAAGAAAAATAGCTATTTACTTATTTTATTTTTTTTAAAGGTTTTAAAAAGATATAGGTGCCTTTATTTTGCTTATTTTGGCTCAATGTATTGTACTAAACATTGAGCAATTGTTTCTGCGTGTTCATCGGTGTAAATGTAGCTACAAAAAATTCATTCGACAAGAATACGAAAAATAGCTATATACTTATTTTTTTTTTTAAAGGTCTTGATATGACACGGGTGTCTTAATTTGGCTTATTTTGGCTCAATGTATTGTAATTAACATTGAGCAATTGCTCCTGCGTGTTCATCGGTGTATATGTAGCTACAAAAAATTCATTCGACAAGAATACAAAAAATAGCTATATACTTCTTTTTTTTTTTAAAGGTCTTTAAGGGATATAGGTGTCTTAATTTTGCTTATTTTGGCTCAATGTATTGTATTTAATATTGAGCAATTGCTCCTGCGTGTTCATCGGTGTAAATGTAGCTTAAAAAAATTCATACGGCAAGAATACGAAAAATAGCTATTTACTTATTTTTTTTTTTAAAGGTCTTGATATGATATGAGTGTCTTGATTTTGCTTATTTTGGCTCATTGTGTTGTACTTAACATTGAGCAATTGCTCCTGCGTGTTCATCGGTGTAAATGTAGCTACAAAAAATTTCATTCGACTAGAATACGAAAAATAGCTATATACTTATTTTTTTTTTTAAAGGTCTTGATATGATATGAGTGTCTTAATTTTGCTTATTTTGGCTCATTGTATTGTACTAAACATTAAGCAATTGCTCCTGCGTGTTCATCGGTGTAAATGTAGCTAAAAAAAATTCATTCGACAAGAATAAAAAAAATAGCTATTTACTTATTTTATTTTTTTTAAAGGTCTTGATATGATAAGGGTGTCTTAATTTTGCTTATTTTGGCTCATTGTATTGTACTTAACATTGGGCAATTGCTCCTGCGTGTACATCGGTGTAAATGTAGCTACAAAAAATTCATTCGACAAGAATACAAAAAATAGCTATATACTTCTTTTTTTTTTAAAGGTCTTTAAAAGATATAGGTGTCTTAATTTTGCTTATTTTGGCTCAATGTATTGTATTTAATATTGAGCAATTGCTCCTGCGTGTTCATCGGTGTAAATGTAGCTTAAAAAAATTCATACGGGAAGAATACGAAAAATAGTTATTTACTTATTTTATTTTTTTAAAGGTCTTGAAAAGATATGGTTGTCTTAATATTGCTTATTTTGGCTCACTGTACTGTATCTAACATTAGGCAATTGCTCCTGCGTGTTCATCGGTGTAAATGTAGCTACAAAAAATTCATTCGACAAGAATACGAAAAATAGCTATATACTTATTTTTTTTTTTTAAAGGTCTTGATATGATATGAGTGTCTTAATTTTGCTTATTTTGGCTCATTGTATTGTACTTGACATTGAGCAATTGCTCCTTCGTGTTCATCGGTGTAAATGTAGCCAAAAAAAAATTCATTCGACAAGAATAAGAAAAATAGCTATTTACTTATTTTATTTTTTTTAAAGGTTTTAAAAAGATATAGGTGTCTTAATTTTGTTTATTTTGGCTCACTGTATTGTACTTAACATTGAGCAATTGCTCCTGCGTGTTCATCGGTGTAAATGTAGCTAAAAAAAATTCATTCGACAAGAATAAGAAAAATAGCTATTTACTTATTTTATTTTTTTTAAAGGTCTTAAAAAGATATAGGTGTCTTAATTTAGCTTATTTAGGCTCATTGTATTGTACTTAACATTGACCACTTGCTCCTGCGTGTACATCGGTGTAAATGTAGCTACAAAAAATTCATTCGACAAGAATACGAAAAATAGCTATATACTTATTTTATTTTTTTTAAAGGTCTTGATATGACACGGGTGTCTGAATTTGGCTTATTTTGGCTCATTGTATTGTAATTAACATTGAGCAATTGCTCCTGCGTGTTCGTCGGTGTAAATGTAGCTAAAAAAAATTCATTCGACAAGAAAAAGAAAAATAGCTATTTACTTATTTTATTTTTTTAAAGGTTTTAAGAAGATATAGGTGTCTTAATTTTGCTTATTTTGGCTCATTGTATTGTTCTTGACATTGAGCAATTGCTCCTGCGTGTTCATCGGTTTAAATGTTGCTAAAAAAAATTCATTCGACAAGAATTAAAAAAAATTGCTATTTACTTATATTATTTTTTTTAAAGGTCTTGATATGATAAGGGTCTCTAAATTTGTCTTATTTTGGCTCATTGTATTGCAATCAACATTGAGCAATTGCTCCTGCGTGTTCATCGGTGTAAATGTAGCTAAAAAAAATTCATTCGACAAGAATAAGAAAAATTGCTATTTACTTATTTTATTTTTTTTAAAGGTTTGAAAAAGATATAGGTGCCTTTATTTTGCTTATTTTGGCTCAATGTATTGTACTTAACATTGAGCAATTGTTCCTGCGTGTTCATCGGTATAAATGTAGCTAAAAAAAATTCATTCGACAAGAATAAGAAAAATAGCTATTTACTTATTTTATTTTTTTTAAAGGTTTTAAAAAGATATAGGTGCCTTTATTTTGCTTATTTTGGCTCAATGTATTGTACTAAACATTGAGCAATTGTTTCTGCGTGTTCATCGGTGTAAATGTAGCTACAAAAAATTCATTCGACAAGAATACGAAAAATAGCTATATACTTATTTTTTTTTTTAAAGGTCTTGATATGACACGGGTGTCTTAATTTGGCTTATTTTGGCTCAATGTATTGTAATTAACATTGAGCAATTGCTCCTGCGTGTTCATCGGTGTATATGTAGCTACAAAAAATTCATTCGACAAGAATACAAAAAATAGCTATATACTTCTTTTTTTTTTTAAAGGTCTTTAAGGGATATAGGTGTCTTAATTTTGCTTATTTTGGCTCAATGTATTGTATTTAATATTGAGCAATTGCTCCTGCGTGTTCATCGGTGTAAATGTAGCTTAAAAAAATTCATACGGCAAGAATACGAAAAATAGCTATTTACTTATTTTTTTTTTTAAAGGTCTTGATATGATATGAGTGTCTTGATTTTGCTTATTTTGGCTCATTGTATTGTACTTAACATTGAGCAATTGCTCCTGCGTGTTCATCGGTGTAAATGTAGCTACAAAAAATTTCATTCGACTAGAATACGAAAAATAGCTATATACTTATTTTTTTTTTTAAAGGTCTTGATATGATATGAGTGTCTTAATTTTGCTTATTTTGGCTCATTGTATTGTACTAAACATTAAGCAATTGCTCCTGCGTGTTCATCGGTGTAAATGTAGCTAAAAAAAATTCATTCGACAAGAATAAAAAAAATAGCTATTTACTTATTTTATTTTTTTTAAAGGTCTTGATATGATAAGGGTGTCTTAAATTTGCTTATTTTGGCTCATTGTATTGTACTTAACATTGGGCAATTGCTCCTGCGTGTTCATCGGTGTAAATGTAGCTAAAAAAAATTCATTCGACAAGAATAAGAAAAATAGATATTTACTTATTTTATTTTTTTTAAAGGCTTTAAAAAGATAAAGGTGCCTTAGTTTTGCTTATTTTGGCTCAATGTATTGTACTTAACATTGAGCAATTGTTCCTGCGTGTTCATCGGTGTAAATGTGGCTAAAAAAAATTCATTCGACAAGAATAAGAAAAATAGCTATTTACTTATTTTATTTTTTTTAAAGGTCTTAAAAAGATATAGGTGTCTTAGTTTTGCTTATTTTGGCTCAAAGTATTGTACTTAACAGTGGCCACTTGCTCCTGCGTGTTCTTCGGTGTAAATGTAGCTACAAAAAATTCATTCGACAAGAATACGAAAAATAGCTATATACTTATTTTATTTTTTTTAAAGGTCTTGATATGACACGGGTGTCTTAATTTGGTTTATTTTGGCTCATTGTATAGTAATTAATATTGCGCAATTGCTCCTGCGTGTTCATCGGTGTAAATGTAGCTAAAAAAAATTCATTCGACAAGAATAAGAAAAATAGCTATTTACTTATTTTATTTTTTTAAAGGTCTTAAAAAGATATAGGTGTCATAATTTTGCTTGTTTAGGTACATTGTGTAGTACTTAACATTGAGCAATTGCTCCTGCGTGTTCATCGGTGTAAATGTAGCTACAAAAAATTCATTCGACAAGAATACTAAAAATAGCTATATATTTATTTTATTTTTTTTAATGGTCTTGAAATGATATGGGTGTCTTAATTTTGCTTATTTTGACACATTGTATTGTACTTAACATTGAGCAATTGCTCCTGCGTGTTCATCGGAGTAAATGTAGCTAAACAAAATTCATTCGACAAGAATACGAAAAATAGCTATATACTTATTTTATTTTTTTTAAAGGTCTTGATATGACACGGCTGTCTTAATTTGGCTTATTTTGGCTCATTGTATTGTAATTAACATTAAGCAATTGCTCCTGCGCGTTCATCGGTGTAAATGTAGCTAAAAAAAATTCATTCGACAAGAATAAGAAAAATAGCTATTTACTTATTTTATTTTTTTAAAGGTTTTTAAAAGATATAGGTGTCTTATTTTGCTTATTTTGGCTCATTTTATTGTACTTGACATTAAACAATTGCTCCTGCGTGTTCATCGGTTTAAATGTTGCTAAAAAAAATTCATTCGGCAAGAATAAAAAAAATAGCTATTTACTTATTTTATTTTTTTTAAAGGTCTTGATATGATAAGGGTGTCTTAATTTTGCTTATTTTGGCTCATTGTATTGTAGTTAACATTGGGCAATTGCTCCTGCGTGTTCATCGGTGTAAATGTAGCTAAAAAAAATTCATTCGTTAAGAATAAGAAAAATAGCTATTTACTTATTTTATTTTTTTTAAAGGTTTTAAAAAGATATAGGTGCCTTAGTTTTGCTTATTGTGGCTCACTGTGTTGTAATTAACATTGAGCAATTGCTCCTGCGTGTTCATCGGTGTAAATGTAGCTACAAAAAATTCATTCGACAAGAATACGAAAAATAGCTATATACTTATTTTTTTTTAAAGGTCTTGATATGACACGGCTTTCTTTATTTGGCTTATTTTGGCTCACTGTGTTGTAATTAACATTGAGCAATTGCTCCTGCGTGTTCATCGGTGTAAATGTAGCTACAAAAAATTCATTCGACAAGAATACAAAAAATAGCTATATACTTTTTTTTTTTTTAAGGTCTTTAAAAGATATAGGTGTCTTTATTTTGCTTATTTTGGCTCAATGTATTGTATTTAATATTGAGCAATTGCTCCTGCGTGTTCATCGGTGTAAATGTAGCTTAAAAAAATTCATACGGCAAGAATACGAAAAATAGCTATTTACTTATTTTATTCTTTTTAAAGGTCTTGGAAAGATATGGGTGTCTTAATATTGCTTATTTTGGCTCACTGTACTATATCTAACATTAGGCAATTGCTCCAGCGGGTTCATCGGTGTAAATGTAGCTACAAAAAATTCATTCGACAAGAATACGAAAAATAGCTATGTACTTATTTTTTTTTTTTACAGGTCTTGATATGATATGAGTGTCTTAATTTTGCTTAATTTGGCTCACTGTATTGTACTTAACATTAAGCAATTGCTCCTGCGTGTTCATCGGTGTAAATGTAGCTAAAAAAAATTCATTCGACAAGAATAAGAAAAACAGCTATTTACTTATTTTATTTTTTTTAAAGGTCTTAATAAGATATAGGTGTCTTAATTTAGCTTATTTAGGCTCATTGTATTGTACTTAACATTGACCACTTGCTCCTGCGTGTACATCGGTGTAAATGTAGCTACAAAAAATTCATTCGACAAGAATACGAAAAAAAGCTATATACTTATTTTATTTTTTTTAGAGGTCTTGATGTGACACGGGTGTCTTAATTTGGCTTATTTTGGCTCATTGTATAGTAATTAACATTGAGCAATTGCTCTGCGTGTTCATCGGTGTAAATGTAGCTAAAAAAAATTCATTCGACAAGAATAAGAAAAATAGCTATTTACTTATTTTATTTTTTTAAAGGTTTTAAAAAGATATAGGTGTCTTAATTTTGCTTATTTTGGCTCATTTTATTGTACTTGACATTAAACAATTGCTCCTGCGTGTTCATCGGTTTAAATGTTGCTAAAAAAAATTCATTCGACAAGAATAAAAAAAATAGCTATTTACTTATTTTATTTTTTTTAAAGGTCTTGATATGATAAGGGTGTCTTAATTTTGCTTATTTTGGCTCATTGTATTGTACTTAACATTGGGCAATTGCTCCTGCGTGTTCATCGGTGTAAATGTAGCTAAAAAAAATTCATTCGACAAGAATAAGAAAAATAGCTATTTACTTATTTTATTTTTTTTAAAGGCTTTAAAAAGATATAGGTGCCTTAGTTTTGCTTATTTTGGCTCAATGTATTGTACTTAACATTGAGCAATTGTTCCTGCGTGTTCATCGGTGTAAATGTAGCTAAAAAAAATTCATTCGACAAGAATAAGAAAAATAGCTATTTACTTATTTTATTTTTTTTAAAGGTCTTAAAAAGATATAGGTGTCTTAGTTTTGCTTATTTTGGCTCAATGTATTGTACTAAACAGTGGCCACTTGCTCCTGCGTGTTCTTCGGTGTAAATGTAGCTACAAAAAATTCATTCGACAAGAATACGAAAAATAGCTATATACTTATTTTATTTTTTTTAAAGGTCTTGATATGACACGGGTGTCTTAATTTGGTTTATTTTGGCTCATTGTATAGTAATTAACATTGCGCAATTGCTCCTTAAGGTCTTAAAAAGATATAGGTGTCTTAATTTTGCTTATTTAGGCTCATTGTATTGTACTTAACATTGACCACTTGCTCCTGCGTGTACATCGGTGTAAATGTAGCTACAAAAAATTCATTCGACAAGAATACGAAAAATAGCTATAAACTTATTTTTTTTTTTTAAAGGTCTTGATATGACACGGGTGTCTCAATTTGGCTTATTTTGGCTCACTGTGTTGTAATTAACATTGAGCAATTGCTCCTGCGTGTTCATCGGTTTAAATGTTGCTAAAAAAAATTCATTCGACAAGAATAAAAAAAATAGCTATTTACTTATTTTATTTTTTTTAAAGGTCTTGATATGATAAGGGTGTCTTAATTTTGCTTATTTTGGCTCATTGTATTGTAGTTAACATTAGGCAATTGCTCCTGCGTGTTCATCGGTGTAAATGTAGCTAAAAAAAATTCATTCGTTAAGAATAAGAAAAATAGCTATTTACTTATTTAATTTTTTTTAAAGGTTTTAAAAAGATATAGGTGCCTTAGTTTTGCTTATTGTGGCTCACTGTGTTGTAATTAACATTGAGCAATTGCTCCTGCGTGTTCATCGGTGTAAATGTAGCTACAAAAAATTCATTCGACAAGAATACGAAAAATAGCTATATACTTATTTTTTTTTTAAAGGTCTTGATATGACACGGCTTTCTTTATTTGGCTTATTTTGGCTCACTGTGTTGTAATTAACATTGAGCAATTGCTCCTGCGTGTTCATCGGTGTAAATGTAGCTACAAAAAATTCATTCGACAAGAATACAAAAAATAGCTATATACTTTTTTTTTTTTAAGGTCTTTAAAAGATATAGGTGTCTTTATTTTGCTTATTTTGGCTCAATGTATTGTATTTAATATTGAGCAATTGCTCCTGCGTGTTCATCGGTGTAAATGTAGCTTAAAAAAATTCATACGGCAAGAATACGAAAAATAGCTATTTACTTATTTTATTCTTTTTAAAGGTCTTGAAAAGATATGGGTGTCTTAATATTGCTTATTTTGGCTCACTGTACTATATCTAACATTAGGCAATTGCTCCAGCGTGTTCATCGGTGTAAATGTAGCTACAAAAAATTCATTCGACAAGAATACGAAAAATAGCTATGTACTTATTTTTTTTTTTTACAGGTCTTGATATGATATGAGTGTCTTAATTTTGCTTAATTTAGCTCACTGTATTGTACTTAACATTAAGCAATTGCTCCTGCGTGTTCATCGGTGTAAATGTAGCTAAAAAAAATTCATTCGACAAGAATAAGAAAAACAGCTATTTACTTATTTTATTTTTTTTAAAGGTCTTAATAAGATATAGGTGTCTTAATTTAGCTTATTTAGGCTCATTGTATTGTACTTAACATTGACCACTTGCTCCTGCGTGTACATCGGTGTAAATGTAGCTACAAAAAATTCATTCGACAAGAATACGAAAAATAGCTATATACTTATTTTATTTTTTTTAGAGGTCTTGATATGACACGGGTGTCTTAATTTGGCTTATTTTGGCTCATTGTATAGTAATTAACATTGAGCAATTGCTCTGCGTGTTCATCGGTGTAAATGTAGCTAAAAAAAATTCATTCGACAAGAATAAGAAAAATAGCTATTTACTTATTTTATTTTTTTAAAGGTTTTAAAAAGATATAGGTGTCTTAATTTTGCTTATTTTGGCTCATTTTATTGTACTTGACATTAAACAATTGCTCCTGCGTGTTCATCGGTTTAAATGTTGCTAAAAAAAATTCATTCGACAAGAATAAAAAAAATAGCTATTTACTTATTTTATTTTTTTTAAAGGTCTTGATATGATAAGGGTGTCTTAATTTTGCTTATTTTGGCTCATTGTATTGTAGTTAACATTAGGCAATTGCTCCTGCGTGTTCATCGGTGTAAATGTAGCTAAAAAAAATTCATTCGTTAAGAATAAGAAAAATAGCTATTTACTTATTTAATTTTTTTTAAAGGTTTTAAAAAGATATAGGTGCCCTAGTTTTGCTTATTGTGGCTCACTGTGTTGTAATTAACATTGAGCAATTGCTCCTGCGTGTTCATCGGTGTAAATGTAGCTACAAAAAATTCATTCGACAAGAATACGAAAAATAGCTATATACTTATTTTTTTTTTAAAGGTCTTGATATGACACGGCTTTCTTTATTTGGCTTATTTTGGCTCACTGTGTTGTAATTAACATTGAGCAATTGCTCCTGCGTGTTCATCGGTGTAAATGTAGCTACAAAAAATTCATTCGACAAGAATACAAAAAATAGCTATATACTTTTTTTTTTTTTAAGGTCTTTAAAAGATATAGGTGTCTTTATTTTGCTTATTTTGGCTCAATGTATTGTATTTAATATTGAGCAATTGCTCCTGCGTGTTCATCGGTGTAAATGTAGCTTAAAAAAATTCATACGGCAAGAATACGAAAAATAGCTATTTACTTATTTTATTCTTTTTAAAGGTCTTGAAAAGATATGGGTGTCTTAATATTGCTTATTTTGGCTCACTGTACTATATCTAACATTAGGCAATTGCTCCAGCGTGTTCATCGGTGTAAATGTAGCTACAAAAAATTCATTCGACAAGAATACGAAAAATAGCTATGTACTTATTTTTTTTTTTTACAGGTCTTGATATGATATGAGTGTCTTAATTTTGCTTAATTTAGCTCACTGTATTGTACTTAACATTAAGCAATTGCTCCTGCGTGTTCATCGGTGTAAATGTAGCTAAAAAAAATTCATTCGACAAGAATAAGAAAAACAGCTATTTACTTATTTTATTTTTTTTAAAGGTCTTAATAAGATATAGGTGTCTTAATTTAGCTTATTTAGGCTCATTGTATTGTACTTAACATTGACCACTTGCTCCTGCGTGTACATCGGTGTAAATGTAGCTACAAAAAATTCATTCGACAAGAATACGAAAAATAGCTATATACTTATTTTATTTTTTTTAGAGGTCTTGATATGACACGGGTGTCTTAATTTGGCTTATTTTGGCTCATTGTATAGTAATTAACATTGAGCAATTGCTCTGCGTGTTCATCGGTGTAAATGTAGCTAAAAAAAATTCATTCGACAAGAATAAGAAAAATAGCTATTTACTTATTTTATTTTTTTAAAGGTTTTAAAAAGATATAGGTGTCTTAATTTTGCTTATTTTGGCTCATTTTATTGTACTTGACATTAAACAATTGCTCCTGCGTGTTCATCGGTTTAAATGTTGCTAAAAAAAATTCATTCGACAAGAATAAAAAAAATAGCTATTTACTTATTTTATTTTTTTTAAAGGTCTTGATATGATAAGGGTGTCTTAATTTTGCTTATTTTGGCTCATTGTATTGTACTTAACATTGGGCAATTGCTCCTGCGTGTTCATCGGTGTAAATGTAGCTAAAAAAAATTCATTCGACAAGAATAAGAAAAATAGCTATTTACTTATTTTATTTTTTTTAAAGGCTTTAAAAAGATATAGGTGCCTTAGTTTTGCTTATTTTGGCTCAATGTATTGTACTTAACATTGAGCAATTGTTCCTGCGTGTTCATCGGTGTAAATGTAGCTAAAAAAAATTCATTCGACAAGAATAAGAAAAATAGCTATTTACTTATTTTATTTTTTTTAAAGGTCGTAAAAAGATATAGGTGTCTTAGTTTTGCTTATTTTGGCTCAATGTATTGTACTAAACAGTGGCCACTTGCTCCTGCGTGTTCTTCGGTGTAAATGTAGCTACAAAAAATTCATTCGACAAGAATACGAAAAATAGCTCTATACTTATTTTATTTTTTTTAAAGGTCTTGATATGACACGGGTGTCTTATTTTGGTTTATTTTGGCTCATTGTATAGTAATTAACATTGCGCAATTGCTCCTTAAGGTCTTAAAAAGATATAGGTGTCTTAATTTTGCTTATTTAGGCTCATTGTATTGTACTTAACATTGACCACTTGCTCCTGCGTGTACATCGGTGTAAATGTAGCTACAAAAAATTCATTCGACAAGAATACGAAAAATAGCTATAAACTTATTTTTTTTTTTTAAAGGTCTTGATATGACACGGGTGTCTCAATTTGGCTTATTTTGGCTCACTGTGTTGTAATTAACATTGAGCAATTGCTCCTGCGTGTTCATCGGTGTAAATGTAGCTACAAAAAATTCATTCGACAAGAATACAAAAAATAGCTTTTTACTTATTATATTTTTTTAAAGGTCGTAAAAAGATAAAGGTGTCATAATTTTGCTTGTTTTGGCTCAATGTATTGTATTTAATATTGAGCAATTGCTCCTGCGTGTTAATCGGTGTAAATGTAGCTAAAAAAAATTCATTCGACAAGAGTAAGAAAAATAGCTATTTACTTATTATATTTTTTTAAAGGTCTTAAAAAGATATAGGTGTCATAATTTTGCTTGTTTAGGTACATTGTGTAGTACTTAACATTGAGCAATTGCTCCTGCGTGTTCATCGGTGTAAATGTAGCTACAAAAAATTCATTCGACAAGAATACGAAAAATAGCTATATACATATTTTATTTTTTTTAATGGTCTTGAAATGATATGCGTGTCTTAATTTTGCTTATTTTGACTCATTGTATAGTACTTAACATTGAGCAATTGCTCCTGCGTGTTCATCGGAGTAAATGTAGCTAAACAAAATTCATTCGACAAGAATACGAAAAATAGCTATATACTTATTTTATTTTTTTTTAAGGTCTTGATATGACGCGGGTGTCTTAATTTGGCTTATTTTGGCTCATTGTATTGTAATTAACATTGAGCAATTGCTCCTGCGTGTTCATCGGTGTAAATGTAGCTACAAAAAATTCATTCGACAAGAATACAAAAAATAGCTATATACTTTTTTTTTTTTTAAGGTCTTTAAAAGATATAGGTGTCTTTATTTTGCTTATTTTGGCTCAATGTATTGTATTTAATATTGAGCAATTGCTCCTGCGTGTTCATCGGTGTAAATGTAGCTTAAAAAAATTCATACGGCAAGAATACGAAAAATAGCTATTTACTTATTTTATTCTTTTTAAAGGTCTTGAAAAGATATGGGTGTCTTAATATTGCTTATTTTGGCTCACTGTACTATATCTAACATTAGGCAATTGCTCCAGCGTGTTCATCGGTGTAAATGTAGCTACAAAAAATTCATTCGACAAGAATACGAAAAATAGCTATGTACTTATTTTTTTTTTTTACAGGTCTTGATATGATATGAGTGTCTTAATTTTGCTTAATTTAGCTCACTGTATTGTACTTAACATTAAGCAATTGCTCCTGCGTGTTCATCGGTGTAAATGTAGCTAAAAAAAATTCATTCGACAAGAATAAGAAAAACAGCTATTTACTTATTTTATTTTTTTTAAAGGTCTTAATAAGATATAGGTGTCTTAATTTAGCTTATTTAGGCTCATTGTATTGTACTTAACATTGACCACTTGCTCCTGCGTGTACATCGGTGTAAATGTAGCTACAAAAAATTCATTCGACAAGAATACGAAAAATAGCTATATACTTATTTTATTTTTTTTAGAGGTCTTGATATGACACGGGTGTCTTAATTTGGCTTATTTTGGCTCATTGTATAGTAATTAACATTGAGCAATTGCTCTGCGTGTTCATCGGTGTAAATGTAGCTAAAAAAAATTCATTCGACAAGAATAAGAAAAATAGCTATTTACTTATTTTATTTTTTTAAAGGTTTTAAAAAGATATAGGTGTCTTAATTTTGCTTATTTTGGCTCATTTTATTGTACTTGACATTAAACAATTGCTCCTGCGTGTTCATCGGTTTAAATGTTGCTAAAAAAAATTCATTCGACAAGAATAAAAAAAATAGCTATTTACTTATTTTATTTTTTTTAAAGGTCTTGATATGATAAGGGTGTCTTAATTTTGCTTATTTTGGCTCATTGTATTGTACTTAACATTGGGCAATTGCTCCTGCGTGTTCATCGGTGTAAATGTAGCTAAAAAAAATTCATTCGACAAGAATAAGAAAAATAGCTATTTACTTATTTTATTTTTTTTAAAGGCTTTAAAAAGATATAGGTGCCTTAGTTTTGCTTATTTTGGCTCAATGTATTGTACTTAACATTGAGCAATTGTTCCTGCGTGTTCATCGGTGTAAATGTAGCTAAAAAAAATTCATTCGACAAGAATAAGAAAAATAGCTATTTACTTATTTTATTTTTTTTAAAGGTCTTGATATGATAAGGGTGTCTTAATTTTGCTTATTTTGGCTCATTGTATTGTACTTAACATTGGGCAATTGCTCCTGCGTGTTCATCGGTGTAAATGTAGCTAAAAAAAATTCATTCGACAAGAATAAGAAAAATAGCTATTTACTTATTTTATTTTTTTTAAAGGTCGTAAAAAGATATAGGTGTCTTAGTTTTGCTTATTTTGGCTCAATGTATTGTACTAAACAGTGGCCACTTGCTCCTGCGTGTTCTTCGGTGTAAATGTAGCTACAAAAAATTCATTCGACAAGAATACGAAAAATAGCTCTATACTTATTTTATTTTTTTTAAAGGTCTTGATATGACACGGGTGTCTTATTTTGGTTTATTTTGGCTCATTGTATAGTAATTAACATTGCGCAATTGCTCCTTAAGGTCTTAAAAAGATATAGGTGTCTTAATTTTGCTTATTTAGGCTCATTGTATTGTACTTAACATTGACCACTTGCTCCTGCGTGTACATCGGTGTAAATGTAGCTACAAAAAATTCATTCGACAAGAATACGAAAAATAGCTATAAACTTATT
The DNA here is from genome assembly GCA_963971405.1 of Psococerastis gibbosa. NCBI lineage: Eukaryota > Metazoa > Arthropoda > Insecta > Psocodea > Psocidae > Psococerastis > Psococerastis gibbosa. The sequence goes on along the minus strand of CAXART010000007.1, from coordinate 6,061 downwards.
TTTTTTTTTTAAAGGTCTTGATATGACACGGGTGTCTCAATTTGGCTTATTTTGGCTCACTGTGTTGTAATTAACATTGAGCAATTGCTCCTGCGTGTTCATCGGTGTAAATGTAGCTACAAAAAATTCATTCGACAAGAATACAAAAAATAGCTATTTACTTATTATATTTTTTTAAAGGTCGTAAAAAGATAAAGGTGTCATAATTTTGCTTGTTTTGGCTCAATGTATTGTATTTAATATTGAGCAATTGCTCCTGCGTGTTAATCGGTGTAAATGTAGCTAAAAAAAATTCATTCGACAAGAGTAAGAAAAATAGCTATTTACTTATTATATTTTTTTAAAGGTCTTAAAAAGATATAGGTGTCATAATTTTGCTTGTTTAGGTACATTGTGTAGTACTTAACATTGAGCAATTGCTCCTGCGTGTTCATCGGTGTAAATGTAGCTACAAAAAATTCATTCGACAAGAATACGAAAAATAGCTATATACATATTTTATTTTTTTTAATGGTCTTGAAATGATATGCGTGTCTTAATTTTGCTTATTTTGACTCATTGTATAGTACTTAACATTGAGCAATTGCTCCTGCGTGTTCATCGGAGTAAATGTAGCTAAACAAAATTCATTCGACAAGAATACGAAAAATAGCTATATACTTATTTTATTTTTTTTTAAGGTCTTGATATGACGCGGGTGTCTTAATTTGGCTTATTTTGGCTCATTGTATTGTAATTAACATTGAGCAATTGCTCCTGCGTGTTCATCGGTGTAAATGTAGCTAAAAAAAATTCATTCGACAAGAATAAGAAAAATAGCTATTTACTTATTTTATTTTTTTTAAAGGTTTTAAAAAGATTTAGGTGCCTTAATTTTGCTTATTTTGGCTCAATGTCTTGTACTTAACATTGAGCAATTGTTCCTGCGTGTTCATCGGTGTAAATGTAGCTAAAAAAAATTCATTCGACAAGAATAAGGAAAATAGCTATTTACTTATTTTATTTTTTTTAAAGGTCATAAAAAGATATAGGTGTCTTAATTTTGCTTATTAAGGCTCATTGTATTGTACTAAACATTGGCCACTTACTCCTGCGTGTTCGCCGGTGTAAATGTAGCTACAAAAAATTCATTCGACAAGAATACGAAAGATAGATATATACTTATTTTTTTTTTTAAAGGTCTTGATATGACACGGGTGTCTTAATTTGGCTTATTTTGGCTCACTGTGTTGTAATTAACATTGAGCAATTGCTCCTGCGTGTTCATCGGTGTAAATGTAGCTACTTAAAATTCATTCGACAAGAATACGAAAAATAGCTATATACTTATTTTTTTTTTTAAAGGTCTTGAAAAGATATGGGTGTCTTAATATTGCTTATTTTGGCTCACTGTACTGTATCTAACATTAGGCAATTGCTCCAGCGTGTTCATCGGTGTAAATGTAGCTACAAAAAATTCATTCGACAAGAATACGAAAAATAGCTATATACTTATTTTTTTTTTTAAAGGTCTTGATATGATATGAGTGTCTTAATTTTGCTTATTTTGGCTCATTGTATTGTACTTAACATTGAGCAATTGTTCCTGCGTGTACATCGGTGTAAATGTAGCTACAAAAAATTCATTCGACAAGAATACGAAAAATAGCTATAAACTTATTTTTTTTTTTTAAAGGTCTTGATATGACACGGGTGTCTCAATTTGGCTTATTTTGGCTCACTGTGTTGTAATTAACATTGAGCAATTGCTCCTGCGTGTTCATCGGTGTAAATGTAGCTACAAAAAATTCATTCGACAAGAATACAAAAAATAGCTATTTACTTATTATATTTTTTTAAAGGTCGTAAAAAGATAAAGGTGTCATAATTTTGCTTGTTTTGGCTCAATGTATTGTATTTAATATTGAGCAATTGCTCCTGCGTGTTAATCGGTGTAAATGTAGCTAAAAAAAATTCATTCGACAAGAGTAAGAAAAATAGCTATTTACTTATTATATTTTTTTAAAGGTCTTAAAAAGATATAGGTGTCATAATTTTGCTTGTTTAGGTACATTGTGTAGTACTTAACATTGAGCAATTGCTCCTGCGTGTTCATCGGTGTAAATGTAGCTACAAAAAATTCATTCGACAAGAATACGAAAAATAGCTATATACATATTTTATTTTTTTTAATGGTCTTGAAATGATATGCGTGTCTTAATTTTGCTTATTTTGACTCATTGTATAGTACTTAACATTGAGCAATTGCTCCTGCGTGTTCATCGGAGTAAATGTAGCTAAACAAAATTCATTCGACAAGAATACGAAAAATAGCTATATACTTATTTTATTTTTTTTTAAGGTCTTGATATGACGAGGGTGTCTTAATTTGGCTTATTTTGGCTCATTGTATTGTAATTAACATTGAGCAATTGCTCCTGCGTGTTCATCGGTGTAAATGTAGCTAAAAAAAATTCATTCGACAAGAATAAGAAAAATAGCTATTTACTTATTTTATTTTTTTTAAAGGTTTTAAAAAGATTTAGGTGCCTTAATTTTGCTTATTTTGGCTCAATGTCTTGTACTTAACATTGAGCAATTGTTCCTGCGTGTTCATCGGTGTAAATGTAGCTAAAAAAAATTCATTCGACAAGAATAAGAAAAATAGCTATTTACTTATTTTATTTTTTTTAAAGGTCATAAAAAGATATAGGTGTCTTAATTTTGCTTATTAAGGCTCATTGTATTGTACTAAACATTGGCCACTTACTCCTGCGTGTTCGCCGGTGTAAATGTAGCTACAAAAAATTCATTCGACAAGAATACGAAAGATAGATATATACTTATTTTTTTTTTTAAAGGTCTTGATATGACACGGGTGTCTTAATTTGGCTTATTTTGGCTCACTGTGTTGTAATTAACATTGAGCAATTGCTCCTGCGTGTTCATCGGTGTAAATGTAGCTACTTAAAATTCATTCGACAAGAATACGAAAAATAGCTATATACTTATTTTTTTTTTTAAAGGTCTTGAAAAGATATGGGTGTCTTAATATTGCTTATTTTGGCTCACTGTACTGTATCTAACATTAGGCAATTGCTCCAGCGTGTTCATCGGTGTAAATGTAGCTACAAAAAATTCATTCGACAAGAATACGAAAAATAGCTATATACTTATTTTTTTTTTTAAAGGTCTTGATATGATATGAGTGTCTTAATTTTGCTTATTTTGGCTCATTGTATTGTACTTAACATTGAGCAATTGTTCCTGCGTGTTCATCGGTGTAAATGTAGCTACAAAAAATTCATTCGACAAGAATAAGAAAAATAGCTATTTACTTATTTTATTTTTTTGAAAGGTCTTAAAAAGATATAGGTGTCTTAATTTTGCTTATTTAGGCTCATTGTATTGTACTAAACATTGGCCACTTGCTCATGCGTGTTCGCCGGTGTAAATGTAGCTACAAAAAATTCAATCGACAAGAATACGAAAAATAGCTATATACTTATTTTTTTTTTTAAAGGTCTTGATATGACACGGGTGTCTTAATTTGGCTTATTTTGGCTCACTGTGTTGTAATTAACATTGAGCAATTGCTCCTGCGTGTTCATCGGTGTAAATGTAGCTACAAAAAATTCATTCGACAAGAATACAAAAAATAGCTATATACTTCTTTTTTTTTTAAAGGTCTTTAAAAGATATAGGTGTTTTAATTTTGCTTATTTTGGCTCAATGTATTGTATTTAATATTGAGCAATTGCTCCTGCGTGTTCATCGGTGTAAATGTAGCTTAAAAAAATTCATACGGCAAGAATACGAAAAATAGTTATTTACTTATTTTATTTTTTTAAAGGTCTTGAAAAGATATGGGTGTCTTAATATTGCTTATTTTGGCTCACTGTACTGTATCTAACATAAGGCAATTGCTCCAGCGTGTTCATCGGTGTAAATGTAGCTAAAAAAAATTCATTCGACAAGAATAAGAAAAATAGCTATTTACTTATTTTATTTTTTTAAAGGTTTTAAAAAGATATAGGTGTCTTAATTTTGCTTATTTTGGCTCATTTTATTGTACTTGACATTAAACAATTGCTCCTGCGTGTTCATCGGTTTAAATGTTGCTAAAAAAAATTCATTCGACAAGAATAAAAAAAATAGCTATTTACTTATTTTATTTTTTTTAAAGGTCTTGATATGATAAGGGTGTCTTAATTTTGCTTATTTTGGCTCATTGTATTGTACTTAACATTGGGCAATTGCTCCTGCGTGTTCATCGGTGTAAATGTAGCTAAAAAAAATTCATTCGACAAGAATAAGAAAAATAGCTATTTACTTATTTTATTTTTTTTAAAGGCTTTAAAAAGATATAGGTGCCTTAGTTTTGCTTATTTTGGCTCAATGTATTGTACTTAACATTGAGCAATTGTTCCTGCGTGTTCATCGGTGTAAATGTAGCTAAAAAAAATTCATTCGACAAGAATAAGAAAAATAGCTATTTACTTATTTTATTTTTTTTAAAGGTCTTAAAAAGATATAGGTGTCTTAGTTTTGCTTATTTTGGCTCAATGTATTGTACTAAACAGTGGCCACTTGCTCCTGCGTGTTCTTCGGTGTAAATGTAGCTACAAAAAATTCATTCGACAAGAATACGAAAAATAGCTATATACTTATTTTATTTTTTTTAAAGGTCTTGATATGACACGGGTGTCTTAATTTGGTTTATTTTGGCTCATTGTATAGTAATTAACATTGCGCAATTGCTCCTTAAGGTCTTAAAAAGATATAGGTGTCTTAATTTTGCTTATTTAGGCTCATTGTATTGTACTTAACATTGACCACTTGCTCCTGCGTGTACATCGGTGTAAATGTAGCTACAAAAAATTCATTCGACAAGAATACGAAAAATAGCTATAAACTTATTTTTTTTTTTTAAAGGTCTTGATATGACACGGGTGTCTCAATTTGGCTTATTTTGGCTCACTGTGTTGTAATTAACATTGAGCAATTGCTCCTGCGTGTTCATCGGTGTAAATGTAGCTACAAAAAATTCATTCGACAAGAATACAAAAAATAGCTATTTACTTATTATATTTTTTTAAAGGTCGTAAAAAGATAAAGGTGTCATAATTTTGCTTGTTTTGGCTCAATGTATTGTATTTAATATTGAGCAATTGCTCCTGCGTGTTAATCGGTGTAAATGTAGCTAAAAAAAATTGATTCGACAAGAGTAAGAAAAATAGCTATTTACTTATTATATTTTTTTAAAGGTCTTAAAAAGATATAGGTGTCATAATTTTGCTTGTTTAGGTACATTGTGTAGTACTTAACATTGAGCAATTGCTCCTGCGTGTTCATCGGTGTAAATGTAGCTACAAAAAATTCATTCGACAAGAATACGAAAAATAGCTATATACATATTTTATTTTTTTTAATGGTCTTGAAATGATATGCGTGTCTTAATTTTGCTTATTTTGACTCATTGTATTGTACTTAACATTGAGCAATTGCTCCTGCGTGTTCATCGGAGTAAATGTAGCTAAACAAAATTCATTCGACAAGAATACGAAAAATAGCTATATACTTATTTTATTTTTTTTTAAGGTCTTGATATGACGCGGGTGTCTTAATTTGGCTTATTTTGGCTCATTGTATTGTAATTAACATTGAGCAATTGCTCCTGCGTGTTCATCGGTGTAAATGTAGCTAAAAAAAATTCATTCGACAAGAATAAGAAAAATAGCTATTTACTTATTTTATTTTTTTTAAAGGTTTTAAAAAAATTTAGGTGCCTTAATTTTGCTTATTTTGGCTCAATGTCTTGTACTTAACATTGAGCAATTGTTCCTGCGTGTTCATCGGTGTAAATGTAGCTAAAAAAAATTCATTCGACAAGAATAAGAAAAATAGCTATTTACTTATTTTATTTTTTTTAAAGGTCATAAAAAGATATAGGTGTCTTAATTTTGCTTATTTAGGCTCATTGTATTGTACTAAACATTGGCCACTTACTCCTGCGTGTTCGCCGGTGTAAATGTAGCTACAAAAAATTCATTCGACAAGAATACGAAAGTTAGATATATAC